>JAPDVR010000015.1:39277590-39312590 GCA_026230005.1 Gila orcuttii | reverse complement strand
CATTACTTTTTAAATAAATGGTATTATTATTATTATTATTAATGATAATATGATTATTAATTATAATTAATATGAATAATAGTACCATTAATAATAATATTTCATTATTGTCTGTGACTTTTCAAAAACTGTATTTTTATTATTATTATTAGATATATTAATTATTTGTAATCATAATAATATCCATATCAATTAATAATAATAATAATAATAATAATGTAAATTTAATTAAATCTCTAAAAAGTCACAGAAAGTAAAATTAATTATAAGTATTAATTATATTAATAATAATAATAATAATAATAATAATAAAATACAATCTGAATCAGATCTGAACAAATATTAAAGGGTTAGTCCACCCAAAAATGACCCAAAAAATTAATCAACCTCCTGTTCTTCCAACCCCGTAAGACTTTCGTTCATCTTCAGAACACAAATTAAGATATTTTTTATGAAATCTGAGCCGGCCCAGAAAAGTTACTAAAGACATTGTTAAAATAGCCCAAGTGACTACAGTGGCTCAACCCTTTAACTTACCTTAAGTTTATCAAGCGACGAGAATACTTTTTGTGTGCAAAAAACCCAAAAAAACTACTTTATTCAACTCTTCATTTTCTTCCCCGTGGCCCTCTGATGTGAGTTCACGAGAGCGCCACGACGCATGCGTGAGAACTGAGAAGACGACTCAGACGGGTCTCGATGTAGCGTTTAAAATGGTTCTTAAGTGTGCATTTCCTGGATGTCCGAATCGTGAGAAACCAACGAGAAAACGTAAAAGTACCTTAACCAATGCCGCAAAATCAATAGCTTACCTTTCACACTTTCCCATCAAATGATCGTGAGCGTCGTCTTCTCAGCTCTCGCGCATGCGTCGTGGCGCTCTCGTGAACTCACATCAGAGGCCCACACAGAAGAAAATGAAGAGTTGAATAAAGTCGTTTTTTTGTTGTTTTTTGCGCACAAAAAGTATTCTCGTCGCTTGATAAACTTAAGGTAAGTTAAAGGGTTGAGCCACTGTAGTCACTTGGACTATTTTAATGATGTTTTTAGTAACTTTTCTGGGCCGGCAGAATAAAATTACCTAGCAGCCTATGGAGGAGTGAGACAGCTCTCAGATTTCATCAAAAATATCTTAATTCGTGTTCTGAAGATGAACAAAGGTCTTACGGGGTTGGAACAACATGACTGTGAGTAATTACTGACAGAATCTTCATTTTTGGGTGAACTAACCCTTTAAGCTTTGGTGTGTCACTTCTATTCGGGATACTTAACACACTCATGAGGCATGTTAGGACCAAATTATTGCATGGATTGACAGGAAAGTTTACATGTAATTTCTTTGATTGTTCCTTGATATTTCCAGGTTTTCTATTACTGGAAAAACTCCAAAACAGAAGCATAGTTGGCAATTAGTGGATCTCCGAAGAGCGAGTTAAATAATCAATACTTGCCAAGGCATTGAAAACTAGTGTATCATAGGTTTCTTCCTCTGAGGTCTCCATCATGATATTAAAGAGAGCGTCTAGTGTGTCCTGCAGGAACTAGAGAAACACACAACAAAAACTTTAGATCATAAAGCAGCATTTTGCAGAAGGCCAAGTGTTGTGTTTTCTCACAACCTTACTTTAATAATCTCCCCTCCATCTACTTCCATCAGTTTCTGAAGAATTTCTTCAAGTCTCTCAGTGTTTGATCTCCAGTTGAGAAGCCCCAGAAGGTCAACTGAGTCAGAGGAAATTAAAAAAGTTTTACAAATCCACCTACTGCAAGAACTTTGCTGCTTCATACTGTTACATACTGTGAGAGTTTAGCTCAAAATTAAACATTTGTCATTATCTATTTTCATCCCTCTTGTTCCAAATCATATGATCACATTATGATCACATGTAATCATTGCTTTAATGTCTTTAACGTCATTGCTAATTGTTTCTGCTTAAATGAATACATGACGTTAACTAACCGTGTGATTTTCTTAGAACTGTGTATTTCTGCCATATGGACATTATTTCGACACAGTCACCTCTGATCACAGATTAATCTTAACCTAGAAAAATGTATTTTCTGTAAAGCTGCTTTGATTATATGTATCGTGAAAAGCGCTAAAATAAATGTGAAAATGAAATCTGAAGGTAATGTGTGTAAAAACATTGTCTCCTAAGTTTAATATGCAGAGACATCAAACAATGTCAGGTTTGCAAAGACATGAGTGTAAATTATGACATATTCTTGGGCGAGATATTGTGGAAATATTTAAATTAAAAATATAATAAATGACTGTGGTGGAAGTGCTGTTGATTTTACTAAAGGAAATACCGTTTTGAGTAAGCTTTGTAGAGCAGGTGAGGGTGGCGATCTGGAAGCTGTCTTTGGTGATAGGAATGAGACCGGCATGATGGAAGGATTTTCCCGTTTGTCTCTCTTTCTCTTCCACTTCAGCATATGAGCCAGGCAGAGTCAAATACGTCTTGGCATCGTCAGTTTTCTTCACATCCACCTGTAGGAACAGAAGAGGAACTTGTAGTGGCACTGCATGTTTGAAACAGAAAGGCCACATGACATGGAACAACAACAGATACTGCAGGTATAAAGGGAAGTTCAGAAAAGTTTGAAGAGAACCAAAGGTTACATGCTAAGATGAGTTTAACTGACTGAAATGCTTTCAGCGAAGAAAGAACACTACCTTTCAAAAGATTGGGGACAGTAATATATTTTTTATTTGAAAGACATTAGTACATTTCACATTCAGCAAGGATGCCTTCAATTTATCAAAAGTGACAGGAAAGACATTTATAATGTTTCAAAAGATTTCTATTTTAAATAATGTCTCTTCATTAAAGAAAACTGGTAACACTTTACAATAAGGTTCGTTAGTTAACATTAGTTAACATGAACTAATAATGAACTACACTTATACAGCATTTATTAATCTTTGTTCATGTTAATTTCAACATTTACTAATACTTTATTAAAATCTTGTTAACATTAGTTCATGCTCTGTGAACTAACATGAACAAACAATGAATAGCTCTATTTCTATTAACTAACGTTAACAAAGATGAACAAATACAGTAACAAATGTATTGCTCATGGTTAGTTAATGTTAGTTAATGCATTAACTAATGAACCTTATTGTAAAGTGTTACCAGAAAACTGAAAAAATGTATCACGGTTTTCACAAACTGTTCACAAACACAACTGTGTTTAACATTGATAATAATCAGAAATGTTTCTTGAGCAGCAAATCATCATATTAGAATGATTTCTCAAGGATCATGTGACACTGAAGACTGGAGTAATGATGCTGAAAATTCAGCTTTGCATCACAGGAATAAATTACATTTTAAAACATATTACAGTAGAAAACAGTTATTTTGAAGCCAGAACATTCCTTTAAGATGCCCACCTTGTAGACAATGAGATCGTGTTTTCCATCTGGGAGTGTGGTGCCATCCGACTTCATCAGGCGAACAAAGGCCATGCCAAAAGGCTTCTCAGATTTATCTCTGGCTACAGAAATGTAAGCAGACAAATTTTCAGCATTAAAACAAACTTGAACACAGTAGTGCAGAGGTTCTCAACCTGCAGTCAGCAAAAATGCTAATGTGTTTAAGAGAGATCTCTATTAACTCTATTCTTTATTTTTTATTTTTTTATGTTTTTCTAGCATAATATTTAGCCCCATGTTGGACTTCCATATAAAATGTGAAATGCAGGCAACAAACATGACCTGGACAAAAAGGTTGTGAACCTTTGCATAAATGCATTAATAAAAATAAAAAAAGAGAACCACAGTATTTAGCTTCTACACACAGTTCTTGCAACCTCAATGTCATGCACAATAAGGACTCACAATCTTGAGAAGATCTGTGTCTAAAGGTCAGCTTCAGGTGACATCGACACACATCCTCAATAGGGATGGCCACCTAATGAACAGAAGGGAGCGAGTGAATGAAAACCCTGGTGCAGCTCTTAAGTCCCTTTCATACGACCCATGTGAAGGGCTTCAACACACCTCTTAACACAAGCGTCAGGAGTTCAATTGACCTTGACATGAAAAGCATTGCTGGCAGTGTCACAGAAGGCCAATTTTCTTGCTAGGCAGCATGAAAGTGGCAGGTGTATGCAGAGAAAATAGGAAATGGAAGAGGGAACACATTTGAGCTTAAAATAAGAAAAAATCCTGGAGATCACTTTAAAATATTACAGAAAGAATGAACAGGATACATACTCTCTCTGATCGGCATGATATGCATTTGACATCGTGTGTGTTTATATGCTAAACAATGTACCAGATCATTTTGTCAGGATATTACACCATTCTTATTTTGAGAAACTATTATAAATAGTGGCAACACTTTTTGGTAACAATTTACAATAACGTCTCATTTGCATAAGCACAAGCTTAACAATAAGCAATATATATTTTAAAGCATTTATTAATCTTTGTTAAAGTTAGTTAGTAAATATTAATTGTTTATCGTTTGTTCGTTAGTTCACAGTGTGTTTACTGAACTTAAATAAAACTTTTGATTTAAATAATGTATTAGTAAATGCTGAAATTAAGATTAAATAAAATTAATAAATGCTGTTCATTGGTAGTTCATGTTAACTACTGCAGTTAACGAATGTGAACATATTAAACCTTATTGTAAAGTGTTACAAATTTTTTAATGGACATTTATTAGAGAGTTGGGTGCCGATATGTGTTAAAGCTACAATATGTAAAAAAAAAAATGTGCACAGTGTGATATATTTCCTGCAGTTGTGTACTTACAATATCCCAAAAGTTTCCAAAGATTTTTAATTTCAGAGAAATTCCAATTTTAAATAATGGCGCGTCCATGTTCACTTGTCGCCTGTCAATGACATAATATCCGCGTTATCCCTGGTTTCCGCTCGTACTGCCATAGTAACCATGACGACAGACGTGAACAACTGCATTACGTCTAGCGGCATGCTCACGCTGTTGTTGTTTCGTTCAAACATTATGGACCATGGCAAACAGAGTTTGGGACAAAGGGAGAACTAAAACGAGAGTCGATATCAGCGTGGCGTTTTCGAGATGCCGAGAGCTCCACATCCGTGACAAACTTCGACTTGGCAGACTAACTTTATTAGACAGGTGAACAAATGTACATAAAACTAATCAAAGTTATATAGCTCAACATGATGAAATGTTAGAATATGATCAGTATGTTGTTCTAATGTTGATCTAGCTTACTGCTAGTCTCATACAGACAAACTAACACATAGAATAACATATAACTTTCAACACACTCAAATGCAGTTTAGCGTGATAGTGTAGACCAAGTGAAACAGCGCTGCGTTACCTCACAAGTTTCATTCGTCTAATAAACTGACCTGTGTGAGTATTAATACAGCACTTGTGGGTAGTTCTGTAGAATGAAATGTCCTTATTAGAGCCCGACCAATATATCGGCGAGCCGATATTATCGGCCGATATTAGGCATTTTCATAACTATCAGTATCACCATTTATAATGGCCGATAAATGAATATTAAAAAAAAAATGCGGCGTGCGGTGATTCATGTAAGGGTGGCGCTGCCAATAAAGCACCTAAAAGCTGTCACAATGACCTGGCAAAAGCAATGATATGAATACATCAAATATATCAAGGAGACATTTTAATTGTTTATTAATAACAAATGTTTTCAATTTCAGTCATTGTGGGCTGCAAAGATGAAGTTGAGGATGCGGACTCGCGATCTTTGAACGGCCAGAGAGAAATGTACATTTCAGAAGGATTACATAAGCAGAGAGCAGTTTGTCTTTTGTTTTGATTTGTTCTGTTTAAAAGTAGACATTTCAATAGATATATTTCTCAGGTCTATACGCTGAGTTTCGGTTCATTTATGAGACGAGTTGCAGTTCACTCGCCGGCGCCTCCGTTTCGAGATTATCTATTGTCTATTTACTTCTTATTTATTAAATCCAGGCATTTGGTTGATGAAACATTGATTAAAATTAAGATATAATTAATACAAAATGAAATTGACTTTAATGAAAGGCTTTGTGCTTTCTGTTCGAGGTCTATGTGAAAGTTTTAAAGCACTTTAGTGCCGCTTTCGGAGCTTGTCACGTCCGTTTTTTCCTCATAAATGCGAACACGAAAAATAAAATAAAATGAATATTATATGTTCTGTTGAGAGCCAACCCTTCTTCATCCAGTGGGTAGTAGACTATTACTTTTGATTTACGCAGTGTAATTCACTGAATTGATTTCTCTGCTGCCAGCCTCCATCACGTATTGTGTGAGCTTGTGACTATTGCAAGCACGCAGCTGAGTCCTGATTATATTGTCTGCTATATTTACCTTTTATTTATTAAATCCAGGCAATTGATTTATTAAACATTGATTAAAATGCGTGGCGCGAGCGACAAATCTCCAACAGTAAACGGATGGCCCATTCTGCTCTGTAACGGGTGCTTTTCCGCGTCTCGGGTAAACAGCTGTTGCGACTCACGCGAGCAATAACGGCCGCGTCCGGTGTGTAGACACAGTGTTAAAGCTCATTCTGCCTATAACGCTACAACATCAAGCAATATTCCAATAATTTATATAATTATAACACTTTATATAGGGCCATTTTGCATTAAGAGTAGCTTAGTTTCACGTTTAGTAGGTACATTTTGCTTCCCTACTTATTTAAAATAGTATAAAAGTCTGTACATTATGTAATTAAAAACGTTTTCATTATGATATTATACATTTTACTTTAGTAAAAAGATCTGAGTTCTTCCTCCACTGGTAGAGATTAGAGGAATTAAGACTAAAAATAGAAGATAATGTCAGTGACACTTTTGATATATTTATTGATACAAGTTGTTTTATATAACGTGACTAAATTAAAAGACAAAGTCGTTAGTGAAGATTATGCAACAGTATTTAGAATATAATATAATATAGCATGCAATGCAAACTAGTTTGGTTACAGCTCAAATGTATCATTCTCATTCTATCATTCCCCCTGCCTCCATTACATATCTTTGTCACACAAGTGTTTGATCACCACATTTGAGTGATAATTGCAAAACGTTTATATATTTATTCTGTTTAAATACTGTGTATTCTATATACAGTACCCATCAAACGTTTGTACACACCAATAGGAAAGTGTGTCCAAACTTTTGACTGGTACTGTACTATAATACACATAAATAATATTGCTACTGTACACATAAATAATATCGGCCGATATGTCGGTATCAGGCTGTTTTTTATCGGTATCGGCTTCGGCCCCCAAAAATCCATATCGGTCGGGCTCTAGTCCTTATTCCTTTAAATCCGCGGGACTCACGTGTGGCGCTGATATCTGATATCTATCGCGCCGTGCTTCATACCACAGTCATGTTAAAAACATCAATGTATTCACTCATCCATAAACATTATTAGATCCATCAGCAAGACAAGTTCCATAATTCCGCTTATATGTCATCAACCTTCGCCTTTGTTATTGTAAAAGGATTATATGTTAAATTACATATTGTAGCTTTAAAACAAATTATAACAGAAACTGAGATGGAAAAAAAAATGTTTTTACTTTTACAATTAAAACATGATTGGCCTTCTGGGAAGTGTTTCAAAAATAAATCTAAAGTGAATTTTTTTGTTTAAAATCAGCTGTAAAATGTTCATGCAAAAATGCATTAGCATGGTTGAGTTAGAAAAGAGGTTTTAATGAAAGTGATATTAAATAAATGAATAAAACATGCAACTTCAGTTGCACAAAGAAACAGTCACTCTTCCATCTTGTTATAATATTTGACTGCGTTGAAAAAAGTTGAAACTGTTGAACTTTGAGTTACAGGTTACAACGCTTGAATATGCTGCATGCAAAATAAAGCGAGGTTGTGCTGTACAGTAGATTAATGCTTTGCATTGGAGAATGCTTGCGCGAGTCATATGAAAGGGCCTTTAGCTTCAAAACTTCAAAAACCTGAACCCAGATGCTTTTGTTTTCATCCTGGTGTTTGTACCTTAACCGTCTCATTCCAGCAGGGCTGCTTGACTTGATAGTAGATGACAGACTTATATTCAGTGATCCCTTCATAACCAGCTCCAGGAAACATGGCTTTCTGAAAAGAGATTGAGAAGGTAAAAAAAAATAGATTTACTGGAAAAAAATAGTTTTTCTTTTTACATACAGTAAGTGGTTTGCAGCAGAAAAAGTTCAATGTTAACAAGACCAGAAGTTGACATCGCACAGCTTGAGTTGAAGGAAACTGTTGCATAATGTGCTGTATATAAAATGACAACAAGACTGAAAGACAAGCTTAAATCTCTTAAAAGGGGGAGATCTTTTTAGGAAATGTTTCAGAATGAATTTTTTTGTATTTTTTCGTGTTCACGGGTGTAAACAGGACACGGATTTCTGTGCATTACATATCGAAAAAGCATTTGGCAAGAATAGAACTGTAAAAAGCTTTCTGTACTGTGTGCTTGGACATTTAAAGACAGCAGCCGTTTCATAAAGGAGAAAGATCTGCGAGCTGTTTTTATGCCAGCAACAGTTCTGCTGTCAAAACACAGAGATAAAGGGGGTGGATGAGCTATGCATGCTAAATAGAGAAAGTAAAAACTGTTAGTCTATATAAACAAGAAGAACGGAGGACAATGGAACCAAAGAAAGTGTTTTTTTTATTCTGATCATTCATATTAAAATGACGATGTTATTTCCTAAAAAATTGTGCCATGGTAATCCCATGTTTTTTTTATATATGTACCATGGTAGCACCTGCAAATGACTTATGCAAAAAATATGTAATTGAAGCTGTTGTCATGTGTTTATTTTGAATCAGGATTCAGTTACTGGTTTTTAACAAGTGCCCTTTACCAAGCAATGCTGTGGGAATATCCTGATTGCGCCTAGATATTAATGTAAGTAAATATTTAATTTTATGGGTTTTTTTTTTACCTCCATGGGATTTCCTTCTTCATCCAACACGCTCATTATAACTTCTACATTTTTGGGGGTCTTCTTCTTGCCACGATCAAATTCTCCTTGTAGCAGTGTAACATATATATCATTCCTTACATAACCTGTAAAGACATAATAGTTGCACTAACTGAACTGTACATAAAGGTTGACTAGTAATGGTCACTAGAGGATCTGGGAGAAGAGACGACTGCAAATGGATTTACTAAAGTGGGTAAGAAAGGCTTTAATAGCACTGTTTTTAAGACGAAGATGTTACAGTCTGAAAGATGTGCAGACCAACCTGGCAGGATAATTTCAGGAAAGCCCATTTTCCTGACTATAGCAGTTGTGCGATCCACAAAATGAGGGTAATCTTTTTTAACCTGAAACACGTCTCCAGGGAGCAGCTTTAGGGTCACAAACAGACCTGAAAGCAAAAATATGCCATTATAAGTCGGACAGGTCTCGTCAGTCAACAAAGTCCAGCCCTGAGGACGCAGAATCTCTCAACACAGACTAAATCATCTCAGAATCAATTACCAGACAGATAGCAGACAGAACGAAAGACAGAAAGACAAGACAAACAGACCAAACGAAAGACAGAAAGACAAGACAAACAGACCAAACGAAAGACAGAGAGACAAGACGAACAGACCAAACGAAAGACAGAGAAACAAGACAAACAGACCAAACGAAAGACAGAGAAACAAGACAAACAGACCAAACGAAAGACAGAGAAACAAGACAAACAGACCAAACGAAAGACAGACAGACAAGACAAACAGACCAAACGAAAGACAGAAAAAACGAAAGACAGAAAGACAAGACAAACAGACCAAACGAAAGACAGAGAGACAAGACAAACAGACCAAACGAAAGACAGACAGGCAAGACAACAGACCAAACGAAAGACAGAAAGAGAAGACAAACAGACCAAGCGAAAGACAGAAAGACAAGACAAACCGACCAAACGAAAGACAGAGACAAGATAGACAGACCAAACGAAAGACAAAGAAACAAGACAAACAGACCAAACGAAAGACAGACAGACAAGACAAACAGACCAAACGAAAGACAGAAAAAACGGAATACAGAAAGACAAGACAAACAGACCAAACGAAAGACAGAGAGACAAGACAACAGACCAAACGAAAGACAGACAGACAAGACAACAGACCAAACGAAAGACAGACAGACAAGACAAACAGACCAAACGAAAGACAGACAGACAAGACAACAGACCAAACGAAAGACAGACAGACAAGACAACAGACCAAACGAAAGACAGAAAGAGAAGACAAACAGACCAAACGAAAGACAGAAAGACAAGACAAACCGACCAAACGAAAGACAGAGACAAGATAGACAGACCAAACGAAAGACAGACAGACAGACATACAGAAAGACAGACAGATAGTAGGGATGTCCCGATACCACTGTTTCACTTCCTATACCGATGCCGCAGCTTTGGCTATTTGCGATACCGATATTAATCCGATATTTTTTTTTTATTCTATTTTATTCTTGAACTAATACTAGGCCTAATAAAATATATGGAAGCACTTTGCTCAATTAGCAACCTAAAAACATCTCACTCAAATGGAGAACAAATACTTCTCCAGTATATAGTCCACAACAACAGTTGATTATGAAAGACTGCCACCCTTTATTCAAACAGGACAAAATACAGGCAGGCAGGCTACTTCAGTAGGCTACTTAAAGCTACCAAAAGGTTTAAAGTTAATCATTAACAAGCTTTAAAATTACCCATTGATCCGTGTACTTTTGCGTCCATTCCTTTTTCCTTTTTAACCCGTAAAACGAAAAATTAACGGTTGTTGTATTTTTAAAACGCAAAGTTGAACACCAACATTTTAATTTGAACTGTATGCACACCAAAAGCTGCGCAAAAAAAAAAAATATATTGACGTAGGTTATATATAAATAAGTTATTTTCTGTATGACCAGAAATGATAGAGTATTTTAAGTTGTTTCCACTGTTGAAAGAAAAACAGAAGTGTTCGCGCCTGCGCTCCATGCCATGCAGTGCGCGCTCCACACTCTGCACAAACCCTTGCTTGGATAGGCGTCAAAATCTTGTGTAGCATACAGTTTACAGCATACGGTTTATAAACTGAGGAGACAGATTGCAAAACCGTGTTTATAGTACACCGAAGGTAGTGGGATGGAGTGTCTGTTGTGAGTTTAGGGGGCACGTCAGCCAGAGATGTGTGTGTGTGCGTGCGTGAGTGAGTGAGACAGACTGCCTGCTGAACAGAGGGTCGCCGAAAGAAGGATCTGAAGTACCGGTGTTTCGGCTACAAAAACCCGCCGAACTGATCCGAAACCAGCCCAATTTTTATCCACCCGCCCAAACCCATTTTTTGCCTGCAAAATAGATTGCAAAACCGCCCAATATGCGCCGCTTAATTGGATGTCGCAGCAAGGGAAATGCTTTATTCAAGCATTGTTGGATAGGTATCGGATCATATTTTTTATCCCCTCCGATCTCCGATCTAGCGTTCTGGGCCAGTATCGGCATGATACCGATGCATTGGATCGGATCGGGACATCCCTAATAGATAGATAGATAAACATGATTGGCCTTACATAAAGTGCTACTAAAATAAATAAAGTGAATTTTTTGTTTAAAATCAACTGTAAAAATTGTCTCTACCAAAGTTATCCGGTTTTCATTCTCTCAAACTTCCCAAATACTCGACATTCATACAACAATCGAGAAACTTCCACAAGGTCACATTTGTTGCCAGAGACATAAACACAAGACCAAAGATTATTTTTTGGGGCTTTTTGGTCTGGATTTACCCTGTCCTTTGTGGTTGACCTCTCGTGTTGCGATGACCTTGTTGAAGACGGCAGCCAGTGGCTCGTTCTCGCCAATGACACGAGACGGGATGAGAGGAGACATGATTAGCTGCCTCTGACGGATGTACGTTTCCATGGCAATCCTAGGAAAAGAGAGTCCAAGTGGAGAAGGACAAAATTGAAAGAAATGGCAAAATAAAGCCTAGGGGTAACAGTGTATGATGGACTCTGCCCAAGACATAAAAACAATGCATGAAGAAGTGCACAAAAAAAATCATGAAAAGAGCAACAAATCATGCAAATGAAGGATATTTTAATATCAAAAAGGACACACTCACTGTTGAAAAGGGATGAAATACTGCTTATCATCATCATCAATTTTCCCATGGGCAATATCTGTGATATCCATGACTGTAAACACAAAGAACCAGAGGCTAGAGCTGATCCGAACCGCAGATACATTACATTTAATTATTACATTCTGTATTGTTCACATTCCCTTAGAGAGAGAAAATAACTTGCATTTTCTAAGTATTAGTTTTGAGATGTATTCGGAGGTCAAATATGTGGCGCAAACTATTCATTTCAATTCTTTGAATATGTTTCAATGTTGATTTTTTTTACTAAAGATTTCAATAGAAACCTCAATATCGACTTGTGATTTGCAAGCTTGAATACCAAATGAAGTACACACACTAAATCATCTTTAAAATCAGATTATTAAATCTAAGAAAAAAATAATTATTCTGTGATCATGCTTCCTACTTATAACTGCTTTTCCTGAAACTCTCATGTCTTTTAGCTCTCTAATTGTGTACCATCAACCATGAGAAAATGGACAGACATGTTCACAACAAGATAACCCAGGTATTGTCTGTGCTCAGAATGAATGTTATAAGCCAGTGATGCAATATGTCTGTGAGCTTACGGTAAAAATTGATTCAATTTTCTTTTTGAAAAATACAATGCAGGCGTTTAACCTGATGTTTTTGTCTACAGTGAGTCAGCAGTGAAAAAAAAAAGGTCAAAACACTTGACACAGTATCCTTTTGAAACAAAAATAAACTATTTTTCACAAATGTGGGTCACCTGTATAGGTTTACAACATCTATTCACAATGTAATCATTTCATATGACATTATTGAGTTAGACCAAGGACAGATAATAATAGTATCATTGGATCTTTCAGCTACCTGCACAACTGGAAACTTTAAACTGAAATATGATAAACAGGAGAAAGAAAGGCAAGAGAACACTAGAAGCTGCGAGATGCGAAACGTCATGCATGCTTGAATGGGGAAAGGTAATTTCTCTCAAAAACAAATCGGCAATATGGATAAATAATGTTTTTTGCTCAGTTATTTGACAACACGAGGCAGAGCAAAAAAGTAAAAGCGTTATCATCAAAATACTAGAGAAACACAGATTGTTGTGATTCTCTTGATGCAATTAAACCCTTGTTCACACACATCTGTCAAGTTAAAATCTATTACCACACAAAATGAAGTTGATGCATCCCTCAAGATCATGAAAACAGTCAAAAAGTGCACTCGCAGTAATGCACTCATAATTGAAGCCCAGCAGTCAAGACAGCTGAAGAGCTTAAAAGCAGAAATGTGTCATTTGTATTGTTGTTTTTAAAGCACTTGTAGTCAGCAGAACAAAATGTGTGTTATTTGAGCTGTAAAGCTGTTTGTGTCGTCCTGTTGAGGAGGAAGGAAATCTGCCTGACAACTGTTCCAGGATGCTAGTGGCACAGAAATTACTTCACCTTTATGGATATATAACTTGTGGAGAGCTTTGTGCATTCATCTTAATGGCTACACTTAACTACCTTAGTTAACAAACTAACAATGAAAAATACTTGTCAACCATTTATTAATCTCAGTACATTTAGTAATACATAATTAAAAAAAAAACCTATTAATATTTAATGGACCTGAGCAAACATGAACTAACAAACGAACACTTGTGTTTTTATGAACTAACATTAACAAAGATTAATAAATACTGTAACAAATGTATTGCTCATAGTTAGTTGCATTAACTAATTGGACCTTATTGTAAAGTGTACCATTTTAACCATTTAAAAGGACAAATACTCATGGTTCTAAACAAATTCCAAATATGAAGTTTGAAACGAAGAGAAGATCTAGGAAAGCTCTGGATCTTCTACAGCTATAGCATCTATAAATAATCAAGAATCTAGAACCTGCTACTCCAAACGGCCTCCTCAGCCCTGCTGTGTGTTTCTTTCCGTCCTTCAGCTCCATGCATCCCACACGGATGATCTGACACACCAGGAAGAGGCGCTGTCTGATGAGGTCACTGCTGCTCAGATCCTGAACACAGGGACGTCACAGAAGAAGAACAGCAGGTAACACTTACAATTATTCAAAACAATCCCATGCTTTTTTTTTTATCATTTTTAGATTTGCTGTTCAAACGTTTGTTTGTTTGTTTGTGACAGTAAAGACTTGCATTATAACAAAAAATATATATATTTCAAATAAATGGTGTTCTCTTGAACTTTCTATTCATAAAAGAATACTGAAAAAAGGAATAACAGTTTCTACAAAAATATTTAACAGCACATATTGTTTTCAACATTGATAAGAAGAAATGTTTCTTGAGCAGCAAATTATCATATTAGAATGGTTTCTGAAGGATCATGTGACACTGAAGACTGGAGTAATGATGCTGAAAATTCAGCTTTGCATCACAGGAATAAATTACATTTTAAAATATATTCAAAAAGACAAACAGTTGTTTAAAATTGACTTCTTTCAACAACAACAAAATCGTACTGACCGGTAGTCAAAAACCCTGTTCTTACCGTAAAGAGTGCAGGAAGGTTGTTGAGTTTTTCGATCTCTTTCGGCATGCCTGTGCTGTCCCACCGCACCAGGAAGTTTTCACTGATAGGAAAAGACCAAATTTGTCACACAAATTATTTCCACAAAGATCAAACAACATTTATTAACCAAACTAGGTCTGTGAAGAAAAGGTTGCCTTTATAGGACAAGCTTATGACAAGGTCCACTTATAATGTTAAAATGTTAATTTAATATTCATTACTATTTTCCACCCTCATCAAGTTTGACTTTAATAAACAGTTTTAATGGACTCAGGATGTTACGAGTTCTTGTCTTGTATGTTTTCATAATACAATATACCCTTTTAATTCTAAATGTCAAGGAAAATTTGATGATTCATGATGCATGCTCTTAAATATAAAGGCTATAACTGAAAGCAAAGAACCACATTGACTAGGTGTTTTATACATCTTTTGAAAAACTATTTTGTTGACTTGTAAAGAACAGATTAGTTTCTCATCTCATGAAATAAAATAACATGTTTTTCATTGTCCAGTTCGTGCCATAATATTTTCACCGCTGAAACCGACACAAGCACTCTAGCTGCTCATTGTGGAATATACTGGTGTACTTTTAAAGAAGTAATACATCTGTCTATTTCAAACAGAAGTCCATCAATACACAGCGGACATTCAATACTTTTGCCCTTCTGCTTTTAAAAAACAAAACAAAAGGAAGAGACAGACTCACCTAATAAATTCAGACTTGTCAGGATCATATAATGACATGAAGAGTTCTGCGTCTTCGCCGATGTTGCATACAAAGTTTTTGAGATTCATTAGGATGCTGTACGTGTGCACGCCGCTGAAGAGGGCCTGACGCCGCTTCTCCAGGCTCTGAAGCCGCATCTACCCAAAAAGAACAGAGAAAACTCAGGACTGGACACAGAAGTGGTGGACAGTTTCACTGAAGTTATGTCATGGGTTTGATTAACAATGCCAGGGAATGCATTAGCTGATAAAATGTATACCTGAATGCAAGGGGAAAAAAGCATCTGTCAAATGCAAGTACAATTTTACAATTTAAATGTAACCTTCAAAAGACGCTTGAGAGGAAAGTCAATGAGTTCTTCAAGTAATAATGTTTTGACATTTTTTATGCAAATAATGATTTGAAAAAGATTTTAGCACGATTTTCTCAACAAACCAAACATTAAAAAAAATTATATAAATGATAATTCATATTTAAAAAGCAAGGTTTAATCACCACACCATTATGTTTAACTGAATGAATGTTGATTAGGGGGGATTATTTATTATCAAGATATAACATTACAAAGAAAGCGCTCATGCAAAGTCCAAAAATAGCTTTTTGACACGCTTTTCAGTTGCAGTAATTATTTCTCACCAGCCATGGAAGTAACCTTTGCATTATTTTTATTATATATATATTTAGCTACAGTGCTTCAAAGGGGATTAATAAAAATTCCTTGTGCATTAAAAGGTTAATAGAAATTTAGCCTATTTATTTGTCAAAACACAACAGCAGAATAACCAACCAGTGTATCAGTTTTTCTTTAGCAGTCCATTTGTATCCTTCCTAATTTTATTCTGTCAGCTATTCCTGTGAATTTACATTACAACTCAAACCATGCATTATACAATAAACAGCCAATTATTTTAATTACTCATCAAATCCAATTTAGCAATAGTCATGTGCTAATTCTGGACCAAGGGTTCAACAAGCAGCTAGAAAGAAAATATTTTCCTAGTACCAGCGTATATATTATACTAATTTGATCATGAACAGAGCAAAAACTAGTGTTTTACCTTCTCCTCCTGTATCCTCTCATCAATACTGAGGGATGCTGTCTCATGAGCCCTGAACAGACTGACCGTGCTGGTGCGTTCGGGATCTAATGTGTTTCCGGCTTCATCACGCACCACTAAATCAAGACCCAGAATCCTGTGCAACAGCCACAGTCATAGTTTACCGCACAAGAGTGCTGACACATTCTTACTGCATTATCATCATTAATTATAAACAGTTATATTAAAGGATTCCATCAACTTAAATAGGTTCAAGGTTCAGACATTCAAGCCCTTCAAATGAAAACTTTCAAAAGATCTGTTTGGTGAAACAAGGTAAGGTTCGGGAAGCTGCATCGCACCTGTTCCCATAGTCGATTTTCGCAGTGACTTTCTTCCTCAGCTCCACAAGTTCATCGTTGGGAAGCGTGCCGGACACAATCTGCGAGCGGTACTCGATCAGACTGTAGGCCATCTGCTGAACGTTCCGGAACAGCGTGGTCTTGTTGTTCTGGTATGTAGACGAACAATTGGTTAAAAACCATATCACAGCTTACAAAACACTAGGGATGGGATTTGTCTTTGTTGAGTAAACACATTGTGGGAAGCTCTGTGTTGAGCTGAAACGGACGATGAGTTCAACTCAAACTAACCACAAATGACACAGGTGGGTTCACGTACCACGTAAAGCTTGTGCCATATTTGTGTCCATTCCCGTAGTGTGGCACCAAGTTCCTGGACCAAGGGCAAATCTGTAGGTACGACAGTCTCTTGTTTCCTGTACATCAACAGAAGGTTAGAAGAAAAACCTGATTCAGTCAGGTTCTCAAATAATCAAATAAAAATGACTTTTGCAGTTATTTAAACCTGGGAGACCCAAGCACTGATTTTCATCATGTATTTTTTTTTTTTTTTATGTCTTTAAGAAGCCATCGTTATAAAAAGTATAATTTGGAAAACATTCGCAAAATTGCAACGCTGGGCATTTTGGTTGCAGAGTATTATTTTGTCACCAGTATTATTTGATACACTAAGTGATAATTTTGAATTAAAAACACAATTCAGCATATTGAATAATATATATTTCAGCCAGTAAGCATACAGTCATGACAAGTTAAGAAATGTCACTATTGAACCATTTAAATAATGTAATAAATATTCAAATCAAAGCATATTTTAAAAATATGTTTTTCATTGAAATACTACTTATTTAAAAAAAAAAAAAAAAAAACATATATAAACCATTGCATGAGAACCAGTCATTTCACTTTAATGGCAATGAAACGTTTATTAGTAAGTTACTGAAATGCCTTATTTTCAAAAATGTCACTGGTAAGGGTAAAATTAAAAATATAAAAATGCTAATTTAAAAGATAAATGTCAGAAAAATCTCACTAATTACACTAATTTTGACTATGACTAAACATGTTGAGAATTGAGAAAAAAAAATATTCAGTTGAAACACTTGCTTAGAAGATTGTTAAATTTGGTCCAAACAGTCAGCAATTGTGTCAGCAATGCAGTGACCATGTTGTGTGACTTTGGCATGCTGGGAGATTTAGACTATATTTTCTTGCCAAATGTGTTGCTATGATACATTTCAGAGCATTTTAACCCATATTTATTAATCATGCATTATTTTAAAGGCAGGGTAGGCGATTTGTTCCAGAAACATTTTTTGTTATGCTGGTTGAAAGTCTCTTCACTTCCTGATAACAATCACTAAGTTAAGTGGTCTAAAAATGTATTTTTATATGTATATATAATCTGTGGAAAGCGTAGGACCATAAAATGTTTGTCCAATCATTGCATTTGGTCCGAATTCAATGATACGATGTCCTACCTGCCTGTCAACATATGTATTTTCATGTCTCCGCACACCTGTTCGCACAGACATCACATGACGTCATCAGTGCGATTCATGCTATGCAGAGTTAGACAGACGTCAGTCACCGAGCGCCGCAAACGAAACAGCAGCCGCTTTATACAGTTCCTTCTGAACCAAAACAACCAGCTAATACTGCGTTCACGCCATAACTACAGGGATTTGGCAGAAATGGAAACCTGTGACGTTATACTCTGAACGGTTCGTGACTTCAATTTTTGCGTTTCAATGGCATTAATCTGCAGCAGTCAGGTGGTACAGGTCAGAGCTCTTTAAGTTATGTTCATTATTATTGTAATGTTATGTGGTTTGAGACATGAGGAAGTTTAATGCCGTTTCTCGTCTCGTGACGCTTTTTTTTTTGCTCCCTGCTGTGCGTGTTTATGTGTTTCAAGGAGGCATAGCTTTGGAGATGCTCTGAGGGTTGGATCTCATGCTTTCAAAAATAACTTGCTATTTCTAGCCCCTCCTTTTAACTGCTTTGAACAAGTGTTACAATCGTGCAACAGTGGGTGTCAAGAGTAAACAAGAAAACTACAAGCCACGGTAGATGACTGGAACTGTAGATTTTTCTGACAGCACAAGTGATAGACAATTTTTCATTAATGAATTATAGAGCATAATTAACATATGATCTGCCTCTTACCCAGTTCCCTCAACTTTCGCTTCTTTCAGATGAATATAGTTGGCAGGGAAAATGCCCTTTGAAATAAGACAAAGAGGCATTTGTGAGAACCCACGCAATTCATTCCGCCTGCTGCAGAATGTCAGGTAATGATTAGATTGTCATTTTATCAGAAGGATGATAATTATCCCAACACCTTTTGTGATTTCTGTCGTAGTGTGTATCCTCGGTACCACCCTGGGAGAAGGAAGGAAAAAGAACAGATCTTTTTAGACAGATGATGCCACATGGCAGATGCTATATTATTTATATAACAGAATCAGGCAGATGTTCTGTTCGGATTTAACAATATCACTAGCGAAAATATTGAAACTAGGGCAGTTGTAAATAACAAAATCAGGTTTTCTATTTTTAAATAAATCATATTTACAAGAAGAGAAACATTAATGCAAGCACTACAATGTCTTAATTATCAGTGAGAAACTCTGGGGTGTAAATTAAATAATAATGGTGGAAGCTGATTATTGATAATGGTAATATAATAAAGTTTTTATTGTGAATGTTGACTGTATAATTTAGTTTGAGTGCATTTTGTGTGCTGTTGAAGAAGAATAAACCTTGCCAGAAAATATTTATTTAGCGAGTTTACAAGGAGACAGACTTACAGAAAATGTCCAATCATTCTTTGTTGCAGTACAATAATGCTAAAATGCACAGATAAAGCATCAATTGTGTGCATAATGCACAACCCTTTCCTATTAATTTTGTTGTATTGCTGCTAAAAAGTTTCCTGTCCTTTTCAGCAAGTGAAAAAAACTGAAAAAACTGAAATTGGCCAATCTGTCCCATTTTAATCAGACTAAAAACACTTGAATTTACATCACAACTTTAACTTCTAAACTTTTAGTCCTTCACAGATGGAATGGTATTTTGAAATCAGATGGTTGTTTATTTTTTTTAAGCTGCATGTGGACAGCAAAGTTAAAAACCCTTGTCCACAAAAATATGAACCAACCCAAATGTTTTCAACATAATAATAAGAAATGTTTCTTGAGCACCAAACCAGCATATTATAATGATTTCTGAAGGATCAAGTGACACTGAAAACTGGAGTAATGATGCTAATAATACAGCTTTGACCACAGAAATAAATTACATTTTAAAATATATTCAAATAGAAAACAGTTATTTTAAATTGTAATAATATTTTACAATATTGCAGTAGTATACCCTCAAGTCATTGCAAACCTGTATGAATTTATTTCTTCTGAAGAACACAAAAGAAGAATTTGTTTTATTATTATTATTTTATGTGTCTTATAGGTTACACAGAAAAAAAGAAAGTCTTACATATTTGCAATAACATGCGGGTCAGTAAATTCTGAGAGAATTTATATTGACACCAGCTTAACAGTCAGAGAGAGTAGGAAATGGTCATGGAAAAAAACTTTTAAAATTATAAGTGGACTTTGGTTAAATAAACTGCAACAAAGTGTAAAATATGATCCCTTTAAATCCTCCAAGCAAATATGGTACTTTGTGTGCTCAGGTCATGTGTGAAGTCCATTCATTCAAACATCTCTCAAAGCTACAACAGAACTGGGATACCCCAGATTATGTCTTCAGTGCAAGTGTGAACACGCTATCAGAAAGTGTAGGTGGACATGTCAAAACGTGTCCAAGAACTCAACACTCACCTTCAAACGTCTCAAGTATGTGTACCGTGTCCCCAACCTGAAGACTCAGCTCTGGCTCTCCTTTGGCATCATAGTTATAGATAGCTGAAATTTAGATAAGAGTGTGTCACAAACTGCAGAGAGCAAAGAAAAAACAAAAGACAAAAACAACAAGGCTGCTGTCTGTCCTGTGAAAGAGGGAAAAAATGACAGCGCACCAACTGTTGCACAAGTTCTTAAGTGGAAAGTTCTCAAGTTCTGCAGGGAAACAGCCACTTGACATGTCTGACGCCTATCGGAATGACTCAGATCTTCAAACAACGTCAAATGCAACCCAAACTCCCTGTGAGATTACAACAAAAAATGAAAAATTTTCAGAATATAATGCAAGTTTATTTTGCCCTTAAAAATATGCCATCATGACGCAAGGAACGTTACTTTGCAGTTGATAGGGTGTTCTGGGTGGTTATACTGGTCAAAAGAGCTCACATCATCTGGTGATTTACTAAACAGGGCAAATTAGCATGAGAGCGCAATTCCCAAAAAGTGCCAATGGGAGTGAAAAGCTCTGCTCATGATCTACTGACAACGTGCAAATTAAAGAACACAGGCCAAAAGAGGATTTGCTGGCGCAAGCTGTTAGTAAATCTGACCCCAAGTCTTTATAATATAACAAAGATAACTTTAAAGGCACAGTATGTAAGTTTTGCCGCTAGAGGTCGCTTTTTCAAAACAATAACAAAGGTATAGCCTGATGACGCCGTGAATGAGCGTGGAATCATGGGAGTTGTCATCTTAACGATTGTCTGAAGCCCATATAGAATCACCCCGATCCATTGGCTGATGGTGCGGACGCCGCCTCGACGCTCTTACGTCGTCATATTATCTCGTTCCCTATTCAGAGAACATAGGTTACACCAACCACAGACGTTCTCTTTCATAGGTTCACTCAACGCTGCGTAGCTGAGACGCAGTGGGAACGAAATACCACACTCGCCAAGCTAAGTACTGCCGTAACTAGTACAACGACCAGATAACTTACATGATTGGTTCAAGCAGACAAAACATGGGAACCTGGAGCCATGTTGAGATTAGATTACCCTGGTAGTAATCTCTATTAATCTCCAGTATTATTACATTGTTTGATACAATATTGTTTTATTTGATATTATGTAAATGTGAATTTTTATTTTATATTGGTTTATTTATTATTACCATATGTTACTTGTATTTATATTGTTTAAAGATTTAAGTGAATATTGTGTCTAGTTTGGCCCTGTAAATAAAAAGGTATTATTTTTTGACAAAGTGTGTGCGGTTTCGTTTTCTTAAGTACCGGTTCAAGAACCGTTTTAGCACCAGAACCGTTTAAAAAATACCGAGTAGGTACTGGTATCGGATAAAACCCAACCGATACCCAACCCTAGAGAGCTATCATGGGTTATCGTTTATATGACGTCACTGGCAAGGCGCCACAATGACACGGACCGTTGCACTGGTTAAAATAGCTGATTTCTCTGGATTTAAACATTGTTGGAAACATTTGGGATAATGTAAGTCAACAAAATACATAACATTGTTTTGATGGACATTTTAATCCATAAATCTTACATATTGAGCCTTTAACTATACTTTATAATAAAAAATAACTATTTTATTCCTAAAATTGTTTTTAAAATGACATACTGCATGTTGGTAATTGATAAACTCACTTATGATTGCTTGTAATTAATGATTTGATGATGATTTATTTTATGATGCTGATTGTAATGTTAGATCCTTTCTTGGCACACTTAAACTAAACCTCAACCTCAAAGACACAGTTTGGGTCCTTCAGACACAGCAATATTAATAGTGATGCTTGTCTTAGCAAAATAAGTCAATTTCATCATGCTGTGGGGATACAACAGACGACAGAAGAGTTTGTGATATACTTGGATGCAATATTGGCTTGCACAAACAGCATCTGAAATTTTGGGCACTGCACAAGTGCCGATTTGTGGAATGTGAACACACTAAGAGGTGCTGAGTGCTTTCCTCATACTAGTAGTAACATTTTTGGGCTGTTGAACTGCAGATGAACCTGAGAGTGCATGTCTGCACTACAAGGCCTGAGTTTTCCCTCCCTCTTAAATGCTGAAGGACACTAGTGGGAGTGCAAGATTTCCTTGTGCCATGCAACTGCCTCCACACTGCTTTCCATCTGCTACACACAAAAAAAAAAAATGAGAGTATGTGCATACAAAGATGAAATCTAGGAAAGTTTAGTGCACTAACACAATTCTGTTTGCATCATTGAATAGTTAATTTCCTGTTTATCACTGTAAAGCTGTATTGTATAAAGCCAAATAAAGGTAACTTGACTTTCATCATTCCTCATTCACATATTAAATTACATTAAAGAAACAGTATCATGACAAAGCAGTCACTGAAACATGATTGGCTGATACTAGGGGTGGGCAATAAACCAGTTTGTTAACCGATTTAACTAAACTGTCCAGTATCATATCTCAATTGTGCAAAGCACATGGGTCACTTTAAACATTACCTGCGAAGAAGAAAATGATCAGTCACTAAGCCTCACCCCCTTAGTTTCTGTCTCTAAAGCCGTCAAGCCTCCTACTAGCACTTGCTCTAAAGCTGACGGCAAACATGAATAGAAGCAATGGAATTGAGTGAGTTACCACAGAAATTATTAAATAATATATATATATATATATATGTGTGTGTGTGTGTGTGTGTGTGTGTGTGTGTGTGTGTGTGTGTGTGTGTGTGTGTGTGTGTGACGCGCCCTCGGGCTCGTGCGCAATCACTCTCTCACACATACAGAGAGAGAATTTCATTGAAATCTAAAAGTTTATGCATTCATTAATATTCATTTTTAAACAAAAACTGCTAAATACTAAAGTGTGTGTGTGTGTGTGTGTGTGTGTGTGTGTGTGTGTGTGTGTGTGTGTGTGTGTGTGTCTGTGACGCGCCCTCGGGCTCGTGCGCAATCACTCTCTCACACATACAGAGAGAGAATTTCATTGAAATCTCAAAGTTTATGCATTCATTAATATTCATTTTTAAACACAAAAACAGCTAAATACTAAAAGTGTGTGTGTATACATGTATATGTGTGTGTGTGTGTGTGTGTGTGTGTGTGTATATACACACATATACACACACACATATATACACAATGCACAAAAGTGACAGTAAAGACATTTTAAAATGTAAAAAAAAAAAAAGATAAAAAAAAAATGATGTGCTTTCTATTCATCAAAGAATCCAGAAAAAATATATGCATCACAATTTTCATAAAAATATTAAGCAACAACAGCAATGAAGACTGGAGTAATGATGCTGAAAATTCACCTTTGACATTACTGGAATAAATTACATTTTAAAATAAAACATATTCAAATATATTATAATATTAATATATTATTAAATACAGCCTTGGTGAGCATTAGAGACTTTTGAACAGTAGGGTATGTATAAATGTTTTACTTAAATCTCCCACTCATGATGCATTAAACAATAAAAAAGATCAAGTACAGCTAAAAAATAATGTTATTTTTCAATGCCACACTTTCTACAGCGCGATGACACTCAGCCCAGGGGAAAATAGCTCAGGCCTTGTTCAGGCATGCACATTGTTCAGTTCAAATAAAGACTCGTAGATAAACCAAAAAGCTTAAGGCTACGTTTCCTAACATGCTTCCACTAGCGCACTGCAGATCTCAAGCACACTCAACTGATAAATCTGTCCGCTTCTTTTTCACGGCAAAGAAGTAAGAAGAAACTTCTTTCGGTTTAATCTACCGCTGAGTTTGTATAGAACAGGTTCATTACAATCTGACATTCTTTGCACATTGAAGAAAAGAAAATGTGCTACCATGTCTCATAACTCATCAAGTCAGCACATAAACTTTGGTCTGGTTCGCTCAGATTAATCATTGATAATACAGGTGCATGAAACTTCCTGTCCACACCCAAACAAATCTAGACCTCAAAGAGGTGTGTCAAACCCGAAGGAGAATTTGGCCACCCGAGGCTACATTTAGAATGACAAAAATCCCATTTGATCCAAATTAAGACTTTTTATCACTTAAAAAAAGCTTTCACGGTCTAGGCATCACAGACAGTGCTTCAGTTCACACACTAGGCACCATTTGAGCGTGTGATTTGTTGTCTGGGCCAAATGGGCCATAGAGGTGTCACAGTGTTGGCCTGGTGCATGCTGGGATGTGGGCTGTGCTAACAGGCTCCATTCTGACCGTTTGTGTAGGCTCGTCTATGACATCACTGACAAGCAAGTCACACACTAGCACACTGCCACTTGTCATTTTGCCATAAGCATTTTTATGCGCTTTGCTCAAGTACCACGATGAACCGAGCTATTTCAAAGAGCAAATATGTGATAGCACTTTACAAGGCCAGTGAGACTAATGCCTTGTGGTTATAGTGACAAGTGAAAAAAGTGCTGAAGTCATGGTGTAAAAACAGTTTGAATGAGTGCGATTAGAGTTCAGAAGCAACAAAAACAGCGGTTACACTTTATTTCGATGGTCCACTTTAGACATTCTACTAACTATAAGTAACTTGTCAACCACATGTCACCTAACTCTCATTAAAGTATGAGTAGACTGTTAGTAGACTGTTTGGTTAAGGTTGTGGTAAGTAGAATACATTGACAAGTAGTTGCTAAGTTACTTGTAGTCAGTAGAATGTCTGTTTGTGGAGCTTCAAAATAAAGTGTTATCAGATATTAAGCAGACAGTCTACTAATACTCTAATGACAACTAGTTGACATGTAGGCCTAGTTGCAAAGTTACTTATAGTTATTAGGCCTAAATGTCTAAAGTGGACCATCGAAATAAAGTGCTATCAAAATATACTTGTATACTAAATATATTTATAGCATTAATTAACCTTTTTAAATGTTAGTGAATGTAAATGTTCACCCTAATGTTAGTTCACAGTGCATTAACTAATGTTAACAGATGTAACTTTTGATTTAAGAAATGCATTTGTAAATGTTGAGATTAACATTAAGACTAATACATGCTGTAGAAGTATCATTGTTAGTTCATGTTAACTATGTAGTTAACAAATGTTAACAAATAAAACCATATTGTAAAGCGTTACCACAAAAAGCAAAAAATGCAAAAAGCACCTTTAATTCAAATTCCTCAAGTGAATGTTAAAGTCCTCGGGCAGGAAAAACGGCTGAGTATGAATCAGACTGCTTGATGTCTGACCAACAGATTACAGATCCCTTAAGAACATTCTACCACAACAATCGATCCTGTGTGCGTTAAACTGGCCAGCTGACCACTCTTGGCATAAACACTAAGTACAGTATCACACCAGAGCAACGGAATAAATACATGTACACCAACCACGGTCAGAAATGAACCAGCGCTCAGGGGAAAAAGCTCAACAAAAGTACTCCAAATATTAAAATGTGCTCCGAATCTGTTATCTAACATGTACCGTATGACATAATGTAGTGAAGAGTTGAATGGGTGTAGTGCCTCTGAAGAACATTTTTAAAAGTCTTACCGTCCCTACACTTTTGAACGTAGTGTAGAATGTTTTTTGAAAATCATAAATTCAGTCCAGTATGTCCAAACATTGCACATTCCGTTTTAAACCATTATCAAAAGTATATTTTTTATACATTGACTGTTCCAGTAAATAAAAAATACACACATATATATAGTGCTATCAAATCGATTAATCGCATCATATATTCAAAAAAAATATGTTAGATGCAATTAATCGAGAAAGAATGGTTAAATCTCCCACCTCTATGATGCATTAACATTAAATGTACTCCCTCTGCAGACACGGTAGCTATAAGATTTGCTCTTAATTACTGTTTCAGGGGCAAGTGTTGTTGGATGTGTAGCCTAGATAATATAGAGTGGGGTTTTTTGGTGGAAAACATGAAGAAAACAGAGACTGGACAATTGCATGAAGCAAGCAGAGCATTTACTGTGTTATGATATCTTGTGAATTTGAAGTTGATTTAATTTCATTGGTTAGAGCTTTAACTGTCCTCAGAATTTAAGTCATTTCAAATGAAGCATGTGACATAAATTGGATGATTGGAAAAATAAATGCAAATCCCATTCAGGATCAAGTCCAGGGAGCAAATGTTGCCCTTGAAAAAATAAGTGCAAATTGCAAGTGCACAAGGGTACTTTCAACTAAAAATTAAACTGCACCAGGGTAGTTTACATTAAAAAATAGTTTTAGATGGAGTATAGCCTGTTAACTGACCACAAATGTATGCAAATGTCTTTTATTGTTGTTTGTTTGTGGGTTGATAAGGACATTTACGAAACAATCCAGCAACTGTATATGTCACTTAACAGTGAGAGATAAAGCGTTCCTTCTGTTTGGCTTTATGGGTGTGTTAACCTGAGCTCATGTGCACAGATTAATGTGACTGGAAGGGAAATGCTGTTTATGACTGTGATCACTGTAACTCTGGCCGCACTGTTGCTGTATTTATTGTAATTGTATTGTCCTGTCAAGCCTCCAGGAAAAACATTCACTGTACTGTGTACTTATACCAATGCGGCAAAGTATACTAAAATAAACATGTTGTTTGTGACCATAAAGTGCAATGAGATACCCATCCAACCTTCTGAAACAAAATGTCAACAATCTAAACCATTTTGCTATATTAAACCATCAGAGTAGTTTGTGTATAACAACTTGACAACTTTTCATACAGGTATCATAACCGCGTGTGTGTTCAGGTAAAGGTGCGGCTGAACGCTCCTCAAACTCCAATGCAAGTTTCCAGAGTGAAACATTGATTAAAAACTAACAAAAGCGCTTTGAAAGTCACTCACCCACTCCGTATTTCTCTCTTTTAGTGGGAATCCAGAGCGTCATGGCAGGAAAACTTGAGAGAAGTTAAATGAATCATATGAACAATAATAGTGTTGTGGAGTGGTCCGAATATCACAGTTCCGGTGTTACGCAAAGGACCGCTCGTTTGCTCGCTGTGTGTGTCTGTGTGTGTGTGTGTGTGTGTGTGTGTGTGTTAGACGCGCCCTCGGGCTCGCGCGCACTCACTCTCTCACACATACAGAGAGAGAACTTAATTGAAATCTAAAAGTTTATGCTTTCATTAATATTCATTTTTAAACACAAAAACTGCTAAATACTAAAAGTTGTCAGGAAACAAAACGTCAATGTGCTATATATTTAAGATGTGGTTATGGGTTTAGAATTAGGTTAAGGTTAGGGTAAAGGTTAAGGTTATGCACTTAGCTGAGATGATAGATAGATAGATAGATAGATAGATAGATAGATAGATAGATAGATAGATAGATAGATAGATAGATAGATAGATAGATAGATAGATAGATAGATAGATAGATAGATAGATAGATAGATAGATAGATAGATAGATAGATAGATAGATAGATAGATAGATAGATAGATATTATAGTCTTACAGATGGCTGTTTTATTTCTCTTTTGTCTAAAGTTTGTAGTCTGTGTTTATTGTCTATTTTGTCTGTTTATTGTCTGAGACTACGTCATTTGTGTCTTTCTATTGGCTATGCAATGAGTGAATGAATGAAACAATGAACAATACAACTGTCTTTGACTTTGAGTAAACAGTCATTCTTGTAATTTTTAGGAAGTCCGTGGGATGCACACCCACATTTCCCCCTCACTATATATATTTTAACAGGGTGGATGCAAAAATGCAGTCTTTTTTATTATCGTTTTAAATTTAGTACGTGGCTTTAATAATTTTTGGAATAATTTCAAGGACGGTGAACTGAGCCAGAATGAAATGAGATGGGAAGGAATGTTTGGAATCTTCTATTGTTACAGCAACTGCTACATCTGTGTGCGTGCGTGTGTGCGTGCGTGTGTGCGTGCGTGTGTGCGTGCGTGCGTGTGTGTGCGTGCGTGCGTGTGCGTGTGTGTGTGTGTGTGTGTGTGTGTGTGTGTGTGTGTGTGTGTGTGTGTGTGTGTGTGTGTGTCAGGTTTTTTTCAGTAGCTACAGTACAGAAAGCAACAGTCACAGTGTGCAGTATTAGGGTGGAGGGGTGACGTTCCCATCTCCCTGATTTCGACAGGACCCCAGCTGTTTAAGTGTGGATTTAACTAACTACCTCTCTCCTATGATTGCCACTTCTGCCTCCAGTTTATTTGGACAAAACTAATTCCATGATCCTTCTGCAAACAGAGACCTTCAGTTGCCAGCAAAATGTGTTGAGAGAACATTCTGTCATTCTGCTCTGGCTTATTGTTCTGCCTTCATTTTTATACAAATTCAGGGTTTGTATTATTCAGCAAACAACTCTGAGTAAAGCACATATGGTCAGTATGATTCCTTTCAATATTAATATTGGTGTTTATGTTCTTAACATTTGGCTCTTCATTCTTGGGTTGAATCTTACAAACTCCACCAACCAGTCAATAAAACTGTGTTGAACAGATACACAAGCTATATATATATATATTTTTTTTTTTTTTTTTTTTTTATGATCCCGTCATCTTAGAGTTTCAAACAAGATAAAAATGCTTTGAGTGTTTGGTTTTACTTCAGTGCTCTTTATAAGTGAAAATACTAGTGAATTTCAGAAGTAGACAGGAGAACTGAAATGTGGAATGAATTAGGCCCAATGACAGAATATAATATTAGTCATCTTCTTAAAGCCCTTCCAAAGGCTCAAAGCTTGATTTTTTATATAGGGACAGAGTGCCATCTAATGTTTACTCTGAGTACATTCATCTCAGTGTTTTATTTAAATCAAGCATTCTGATTCTAAAGTAACAACCACTGTGCAATAGAATATTAAGAACTAATCTTAATAGATCTAATCTAGATCTTAATATCTTAATACCTAATATACTAGATCTAAAATTTTAATAATTTCATTTAATTTAATTATTAGTTGGTAGTATTTTATTTTTATTTATTTGTTTGTTTAATTAATTTATTTATTGGAATTTATTATTCTTGGATGTTCTACTTGACTTTAATTTAATTTAATTCTAGGTTAGTAGTATTTTATTTTATTATTATTTTTATTTTATAATTTATCTATAATCCTTGGATGTTCTACTGGTCTTTAATTTTATTTTATTTTATTTTGTAATTTAAATATAACCCTTGGATGTTCTACTGGACTTTGAGTCAGGAACATCATAAATGGGATCTGAAGGTCATGATCTTACAACATTATAGAAAGCCACCTTAAAAATCATATTTGATTTGTTTTAGCCGATTTGCATAATTCACAGTTGCACATTGATTTGAATGGTTGTTTACTGTACTGTACTGCACTGGTTTGCTTTTTTATCTCCTCAGTCATTAACTGACTCATCAGTGAGGAATGTGCCCTTTAGCCAGTGCACAAAACCTTCAAACTCACCCATAGAGTCAAAGCCAAAGTATCCTGGAGTGTTTAACAGCACAGAGCAAGATGTTGAGTCAGTATTTAACTGTAAACTGCAAAGAAAGAAAAAACATTTTATTACTGGACAGTAGTCTACACTAAGTCTTATACTGGAGAAGTAATGTGTTTTTGTGTCTAAAAAGATAAAAGTATTAGAGAAACATATGGGCAAAAACACAACTGAATTATATAATCATGGTCTGTGTTTAAAATTCCCTGGTCATGGTTTACACATTGCTCAAAACAATTTTGAATTTATTCAACAAATATTGAGGAGTTACGCACAAAATGTAGCCTACTTGCCCATTACCTTTTATGTGTAGGCTACACAAAGTGATTGAGGGAGAAGGGTATTCCTGCGCAACGCTGCAGTTTCAGGACCGCAGTTCAGGACCCTAGTTTTTCTTTGTGACAGCGCCACCTACCGAACTGGATCACCAAAAACACTAATTTAACCCCTTTCGCGGCAAAGATCACACTCACAGACGACCGCAGATTATTGTTGTTCAATATTCATTACTCGTTAAAACATCACACTCTTACTTGATCTGGACAAACTCAGCATCATTAGATAGATTTAAGATATTTATGATAAAATTGGTTTGCAGTGACATTAATTTCTTAATTTATGCCAGGAGTGCAAAATAATTAATCTGTAGCATTCGTTATTTTGAAATCGTCACTCATAAAGCAGTCATGTCTTCTCCGGTTTATTTGTGTTCACGATCACATAGGCTACATGTACAGCATCCGTCAGTGCTCTTTGTCCAATGGTGCGCATATTTGGAGAGATAATGATTTATCATCACATGTTTGTAAAATATTTCATCATACAGAATAAAATTTCCTCAGTTATGATCTCAGCGCTCTCTCATTCGCTGTACAGCTGTCAATCATCTCACGTGGTTCTCAACGTGACCATATGACACCTCCTGTGTGTGATAAAGCTAAAGACACATCTCTTCACCTGAAACAAGAAGCTAATAAATGCATGATTTTGAATATGTGTGGTTTGTGTGTGATTTTCCTGCGATTTGGGGTATTTTCATATGAATAAAGAATGCTTACCGTATAAGCAAGGTGTAGCCATTAGCTGCATATAAAATACTAAATATAACATATTTCAACTTTTTTGTAACTTAAAACCATTTTAAACTGCGATCGGAATATGATACAAAAACTCGATGGTGGTTTTTAAAGTGAGCTTTAAGTAAAATTGTGTCATGTAACGTTAGCTTGATGATACTTGTTGCTCAAATCCATCTGCTGCTGGAGCTTTTCTATTCCATAATCTTATTTATTAAAAGAATTCACATAAAGTCCCAAAAAGTTGTTGTTGTTTTTTTGTTGTTTTTTTACTTAAAGGTGCTCTAAGCGATGTTGGGTGACGTCACTTCTTGTTGACGTTTGAAGTATTGTCAAACCAAACGGAGGCTAGCTAGACCCTCCCTCCTCCTCATCCGCGCACTAACCCCCCAAATCCTTCTTGTCAGTTATTGGCTGGAACAGTTTGTTATGTTTCGTGGTGTGGGTTAGCCCAGTTTGTTTTTGTTGCCGTTTGTGGAGCCTGGGGTGTCTGCAGAGACCGCGTTTTTTTACAGCGTGTTCAGGGGACAGGCAGCTAGCGGATAGTGAGGAGATGTTTGCTGTATGTGACAAAAAATGATTTGGCCTAAAAAACTCGTGACAACGCTTAGAGCACCTTTAAGATAAAAGGGTGGATTTGGATATGTACAAACTAAACCACCTGGGTCCTAAAAATCCAGCCGCCGCTACATCATCCAGTTCTGAAGGTGGCGCTGTCACAAAAAACTAGGGTCCTGGAACTGCGGTCCTAGAACTAAGACAGAGAATGTCTAATAAGGGGAGAACTTCCACTCTCAGTAAACTTCCGGCTTCTGAACTTGTTGCAATTCCACTCTGGTTCCATATGAGGGCGCTCACAGGACGAGTGCAGAATGAATGGAGGTCTATGGAGCTATACCCCTCAAAATCCACTTTTCTCAGGATATAATTTTTTGTCTAGTAATTTGAATGTTGTATTCTAAAGGAGATGCAAAGAAATTACACATTGTTGGGTGTTAGATTTTTTAGAGTTACTTATTTGCTTTAAAAAGTCTTTTAAAATGTCAATGGCGTCATCACGACCAGAGATATTGCTTTACGGCAATCCTTCAGTCACTTTGGTGCTTTCGCGCTCTGCACTTTCTTTTCTCTCAAGGCATCGACAACACAGCTGACACAGGTAAATACACGTGCTAGAAGAGTTTTTGTTTTGTTGTTTTAAAAGACCACGCCGAAAATACACACACACATTCTAGTCCCGCTTCGGATGCCACGATGCCATCAAGCGGTATCTCTGGTCGTAATCAGTCCTTCACTAGGGTGGCCATACGTCCGAATTTTGGCCGGACAGTCCGGATTTTAAGCCCCCTGTCCGGCGTCCGGCGCAGCCTCAAGCCGGACACTCATTTGTCCTCCTTTTTGGAGTTGCGCTGAATTGTTTAAAAAAAATTAACCTATAAAAATCCCGCATATTGATAGCGGCTCCCTGATGCCCGTAAATTAGTTCAAATCTCCTGGAATCTAGAGCCACGCATGCGAGACAGAACATAGCCTACTGTATGTGCTCCAAACCGTGTAGCGCGCGCACGGCAGAGAGGGAGAGAGCAAGAGACCTTGCGTGTTTTAGCCGTCTAGCTCCATAGACTCCCATTCATTTTGCACTCATGGGCAATCGCCCCCAGTGGAACTCTGTTTGAACTACAACCAAAATTTGGTACAATAGGACTTAATAGGGAGTGGCCAGGCTCTCCGTAAACGGGCTCTGTCTAAGTCCTGAATCTGCCATAGACAGTAAAAGAAAACTGCAGCCTCCGGTTGTGCAGGAACATACTACTGGACTGAGGGGTTAAAAATGTCTCCTGTATCCTGCACTGTAAAAAATAACAAAATAAAATACATATATGATCAATAAGTTATGACAACATATGTTTTCACACTGCTTCAACTCATCAAAATAAGTTAAGCAATTTTCAACTTTTTTTTTATAAGTTTAATAAGATTCACCCCATTTTTTAAAGTCAGTTTAACGTAATTGAAGTTAAAATGACTTAAACATCCAAGTTGGTTGTATTTAAAAATTTAAGGCAGCAATTTTTTGTACAGTGCATGGTAAGTAATATGACAATTCTGACTATCTGAAAGCAGTGCTCCCAGTGCCCAGTAGAGGGAGTTATTGTCCTTCTGACAGAGATCTACTGCAGAAGGTTGATCCGTTTATGAGTCAGATTTATTGTGAAGTGCTGAAGCTTTTATTAAACTGCTGAAGGTATGCAAACTGTTGAAGGGTTTGGAATACTTGACTGACTGATAAAACACAGTTCAATATAAATAAGCATATTCTCAACTATATCAACAACATAAATTATACAAGATTTCTGCTTTGATTGGGTGTTTTCTAATAATTCCCCCCCCCCCCCCCCTCCTCCAGCCATTTATATTTTCACCACGGATTTTCTCGATCCCCTTTTCTTGTCTTCCTGTCTCGCTTATGTTAATATTTTTAATCCAATTTATGCACTGGTTTCGTCTACCACCTCCTCCTTCTCGGAAGCCTGTGCTGTTGAAAAATCCGTTTTTTCGCCAATCAATGCCCTGTGTTTCCTCAGCAGAATCAAGTGCTGGTTCTCATTTTTCTTTCACCGTCACGAGGTTTGTTGTTAGTATTTATAGCACATTCAACAGATATTTTCAGTCAAATGTCGATGTTTCCTTACACAGATCATTTATTTTATTGCAACTAAGAGGAAATAATATTGCGCAGCGGCAGTCAGTTGCTCTTTCGTATCTCAAGTGACTTAGTTGTGAGTTAGGCTACGTTTCTTTTACAGTAGGCCTAGTGCAAATTCGTCTTGGATGTTTCTCCTAAAATGTATCTAATACAGTAAATAATATAAACAATGGGCCTAGATAGGCCTAGTGCTTTAGGCATATGTTTCAAAGCAGCTTCACAGAAATAAACAGAAAAATAACGATCTATGATGCAAACTTGATCAAATATGAGACAATTAAAAAAAGCAATAGTCACAATGAATGTAGATCCAGCTTATTTTATTTTATAATAATTACTGTTCTTTTGCTCTTGCAGGAAAACAAAATCAGTCTCCATTTACTCTTCATAGTGTCACTGCTTAAACAGATTTTGTATCTTATGGTAAGATGGCCGGTGATGATGATAGTGGCCTCACTGTAAAAAAAAATTATATGATTGATAATTTATGATAACATGTTTTTACATTTCTTTATCTCATCAAAATAAGTTAAAGAAATGTTCTACCTTTTTGGGAAGTTATACAAGATTCAACTCAATTTTTTATGTAATTTAAGTTGAAATGACTGAATCATCCAAGTTGATTGTAGGCCTACTTAAAAAATTAAGGCAGCAACTTAAAGCAAAAATATTCAACGCAGCCAGTAAAAAAAAAGAAGAGAATGATGGTGCATGAGAAGAGCTTACAGTACATCAAGTCTGATGAAGTCAAAGCTTCAATTCAAACCTCTGCCAAAACCAATACTGCCTTTGACCTACTTGTCAAAAAGCGTGTTCAGGTTTCATGCAGTCTGCTTCTTACTGACAAGTGCTGTTTTGAAAACTGTGAAAAAATGAGTTTAACAGACAAGGAAAGAAAGAAAGCAGAATGTCTTTGCAAAAGTACGAAAGGACATGCACTGTTTAGATGAAACTCTCCTCTCCTCAAACCCCCACCCTGCTTTCCCTGCCATTAAACTGAATTGATCAGCAGTGCAGGAAACATCCAATCCGTAAGTGCTTGCGTGACCGAGGCCAGAGCAGCATCTTTCTGCTAAAACATCTCTGGAAGTCAAAGGCTCAGCACTTCCACCTTAAATCTTGTCAAGGAAATGCAGCGTTTCGGGGCTTGGAACTGCTGACGGTGTTGATCCACTTCCATGGATGTGACCGGCTGCTCTCAT
>JAPDVR010000015.1:38026516-38057490 GCA_026230005.1 Gila orcuttii | reverse complement strand
AAGTTCTAATATTTCATCTGCATTGATCTGATCTTCCTTGCATATATTTAGCCACTTTTACACTTCACTATGTCCATGCCTTTTGATTCTTGTAGCCAAGAGAAAGAAATGCATGCACTGACTGTCATAACAATGGCAAAACAGCTTGGATGTGGTATGCCATTTGCATGTCTAGTTAGTTATTAAAGCCCTAGATACAGTGATCACATGCTGTGTTATTGTCTTTAGCACATGTAGTTTGTTAGTATGTAGATGCCTGAGCGTGGAGAATGCTGGGATAGATCAGCACCGCGGGCCTCAATTACAGTGCTGACGTGCAGTAGGTCACCGCTTTGATCTTTGCATGTACAAATTTACATCTGTCAAATGTTATAACACACCACAGAACGCACCATAAACAAGAGCACAAGCCATACTGAATGACAGATGGTGGAATATTTCAATTTAGTAAATTAAGCTCGACTCTAGCAGAAAGAGGGCTGTAAATCTCATTGTGTTTTCGAAGGGTCTGGGCAGGACGCGTGTCCTTGAAGAGGGTGAGATGACATGACCGGCCTCTGTGATCCATTTTGCTGCGGTTATTATTGTTTGACGCGAGCGCATAAGCCATGTGTAAATGCTAATGGGAAGAGGTGAGAACAGCACGTGACCCCCTAAAGGTCCTGTATTGATCTCTGATCTCTGTCCAGGGTCGAGCCATCCTCCATCACTGTCCCCAAGCAGGTGTTAAAGCACTCACACATTTAATCAAGTGAGAATAAGATCATGAATTTCGCATGATTCTGCTTCATAAAATGAAGTTATATTGCAGCTATTAGTTACGTGAAATAGTTTTTTAATAATTCATAATGCAATTAGCCAAGACGACTCCTTCGGTAATAAAGCACTGATTTTCATGAGGGTTTGGCGTTTGGAATGGATCATATTCTACATTTTACTTTTTGGCAAATCCACTTATAATGTTAATCAAGGTTTTAAGGGCGCTGTATATGCGAACAGCTTGTAACGAAACTTAAAGTCTTTAAACTGATTTTTTTTATCTGAAGGATGTTTTTGCCTGAAAATCACGTCACTATGCACTGTGTGCACGAGTGCGAACACGAGCAATGAGTTGCTGACTGCAGTGCACTTAATGGCCAACGGTGCCACTAATTTCCTAGATTAAGGGATCAACACAGCTTGCATCTGACACCATTCTCCTTCACGTCCAATTTAAGCGTTGTCTTTTCAGCTTCGTGTTTGTACCTCAGTTGTATTTCAACTTCCTTTTAATATATCTGCAGGAAACATCTTCAAATACATCTGACCCAGATTTAGTTGTTCCCAGGGGCCAGAAAACAACTTTCTCCTGTGCGACGTGTACCCTTGTCCAGCTCACTTTACAAGGGGTCATTTCAGAATGTCCACGTGCCTTGGGCTGCAAAACTTGAGTGGTTTAGCATTAAAATATTCACTCAGTCAGTTTTTAATGGTTTGTGGAACATGTACAGAGACTCATTTCAAATATGAGAAACTTTCATGACATTGACAATCTTACAAGAATGCTCATGGCATTATGTGTTAATTTGTAAGCGGAACAAGAGTACAGCATGTCTGTAAGAAGACTTGATTAAGCTTTGACTATTATTAAAGTTTCAGACAGTTCATGTTTATTATTGACCTTGAAATCAAAATTTCAGTTTTGTGGTGTTTAGTCAAAGTAAAATTTTAGCATATATATATATATATATATATATATATTAGTATTTACACTTTCTCTTCCTTGGAAAACAGAAATATTGATGACGTCTTGGTCTCGGGACTTGTTATTTTTGTCAAAATGTGCAGTATATGACACGTGGCTCGGTGGCTGTATCCCACAATGCAGTGCACTCATCTTGACCCTTTCCAACTGATTTCCACTGTAAACCAGAATATCCGCTGTGATTTCCTTTTTTCCTTACTTTTCGTATGCGATGATAATAGGATGCTACTTGCTAAATTAAACATTAAAGTGGTGAGGTCATATGGCATATTGCATACTCTTAAATACTATTTTTATTTAAACAGTGAAAGTGTACACTGCACAGTATGCGGTAAGCTGGCCACTATTATTGAAGTCCAAACTTACTGGCTCTATCAATAAAATAACCAATAAAACAAATAAGACTACCATTTAGCACACATGCTCTACCATTTAGCACACATGCTCTACAAAAAACAATGTTGTGTACTATTGGTAGATAATTAGCATAAGTTTTTTTTACTATTGTATTGGTAGATAATTAGCATAAGGTTATTTTATTACTAGTATTTAAATTCGATTTTGCTGTTAAGAGGGTATTGTATTTAACTGCTTATGTGTTTTTATTTGATCAGACCATTTATTCTTTAGCTTTCTGGTGTTTGAGTCTACAGGCTAAAATCTTTCTAGAGAATGTTTTCTGTTTGTAGCAGGAATGGGCAGGTCGGATGTGAACAACATATGATGGTTACTCACTAACTGAATCTACTAAGATGATGACACAGATGGAGATCATTGATAAACCTAATTTTAACTTGGTTGCAATCCCTGGGAAAATGGAGCACTTGTTCTCTCCGTAACTTATGTTAATGAATGGCCTGTGAAACTGTCATTTGTCCCATTTAAAAGTTGAGTCTACAGGGCAGGGCAGATGATTGGGTTTTCTGTGAAATGTTTTGCAAGTCTTGCAGCTAAATTCATGTCCTTATGTTTATCTGAAAACATCAGGAAACGGTTTGCAACCCATTTAGCCTGTTTTCCTGAAAATGCAGTATGGAACTTGATTTGAGTCAATAACAAATTGCACAATATACCATGTATTACCAAATTAAACAGGTTTGATTATGACGGCAGATGGGCTTTCGCAACAGGAGGAATCTTTTCATTGTTCCTAGAACTGAAGGTGGAATTAGCCAGTTTTTGGTCTGTTCGCACAGCAGGAACTGGGAACGATTTTAGTTCTTGGGACGGCTTTTGGGGGAACTATATTAGCTACTACTCCAGAATAGGGTCTAACCCAGCACAATAGGAAGTACCAGTAACGTGACTATACACTGACTGGCCAAACGCACGCAAAACGGATATGCACCATTTTTTTAAAAGCCGTGTACACACACAGATTATAAACTATTTATTTACTCCACAAACTAACTCTACAAACATGGAAAAAAATGGTAGATGGACCTCTCAACCTTTATGCTAAGGAGAAAATCCAACGCAACTTAGAAGAGACTAAGCGAAACTTCATTATGTATTTTTGCTCAGTTAGCCGACATTGGCCATCGACCACACGGAAAACACTAATACTTTTTCATAAGCCGTTTACTTTCTTTATATAATAGTTCTTTCTGTAACGTATTAGACAGGACTGTTAAACAGATCATAATCTAATGGAGACTGAGAATGGGAGCGCTGTGTGTTCTGGCGTTTTCAGCGCCGTCAAAATAAGTCACAACAACAATCGCGGCTTAAAGCCCCGTTCACACTACACGCGACCAAGCGACGCGATACCATTCATTTCAATGGTGAGCGGGCGACTTCCGGCGACACGCGCGACAGTGACCGTTGGCGACTAGATGGGGCGTGTCTGGCGACGCGACAAAGTTGAGAAATTTTTAACTTTATGCAAATGAAGAGCGATTTTCGCGAGCGACAACCAATAGGAGTGGAGCGCACGTGATCCTTCTCCTCAGCCCCTGGGCCTGCAGTGATAGATGAAAAACTGATCCTTGCGGTTAGCAATTTTCCAGTTTTATTTGATATGTCTCTGCCCACGTACAGGGACATAAATAAAAAGAATGATGCGTGGAAAGGTGTTTCGGTGATTGTGGGGATTCCAAGTAGGTTTAAATGATTGAATAGTCTGTACAATTAACTATATTTTTTTTGACAGAGACAGTAAACAAAACCTAACGTACTATAGTGGCCTTTCTAATATTTTAGTGCTGTTTACACTCTCCATTTACACGTGTATATAATGTACTCCATAATGTTATTGAAATCAATGTATACTAGATATAAATAACCTATTACTGTACTGTACAACCTATTACATCAGTACTGTATACTGATGGACACATATTAATATTATATGTATTCTATGAAATATTCAGTATATCTTGTATCTGTATACAGATATTAATATTGTATTGCAACATATCACAGAATAAAATAGGCCCATACTATGCTTACTCATTGCATCTGATCATACTTTGTTATACATTTTCATAAAAGTAATATTTGTCACATTTGTGTGCTCATACATATGTGTTTTTTTTTTTTTTAGTTTATATTCACAGAATTATCTCTGAGGCACAGTGCAGCCAGGAACAAAAAGAGAGCGGGGTACAGCTGACAAGGCCATGAGGGGTGTTCGTAAGCTTATTTACCCTCGTGGTCCTGTCAGCTGTACCCTGCATCCAAGGTTAATATTGTTAAGTGTTTTTGTTATTATGAGAACAAGGTACAGCTGACAAGGTTGAGCTATAATTACAGTTTACCCTCATGTAGTCCAGCTTCATGTTGAGTTTTGTTTTGTTGTTGTTTGGGGGTGGGGGGCCTGTTTAAAAAGAAACCAATTAAAATAACAATAACTTTTAGGTCATTCTTCAAATAAAAATACATTTGTTCCAGAATGTTCAATGTTTCTTAAAAAAAAATATATATATATATATTTTTTTTTAAGGGTAAATTTCTTCAGCACACCACAAATAATATTTAGAAGAATTTTGTCCATGTAGTAAGTCAGTTGGATCCAATACTGATTTCATGAAATTATTAAGTATATATATATCTATATATTAAAGTTTGTAGCATTTCATAGTGTGATTACCATAGTGCAGTCACTTATTATTCATATGTTTTGCTGTTATGTATATTGGAAAGAAATGTTTATTGAGCATATCTTATAGTATAGCCATGCAGGATATAATTTAGTATTGAGAAGAGATGATGGAAACACATGGAAACATTGCTCTTTTATTATAATGTGGGTGGCTCTTAAAAGAGCCTTTGGTTTAGTGCAGAAAAGATCCTTTAATGCCTGTCACAACGGTGGCTGCCAGGGAACTGCACCCTCAGCACAGAAGTAGTCGACCAGGGTCTCCCTCACACGCATGGCATCGCGGGAAGCGTTGTTGCTCCCTGCTCTGCTGATGTTCTGCAGCGCAGAGGCTTCCCCTTCCATGGCCAGGGTTGGTGCGTTCTGCATACTCCCTGTTGTCCTCCGCAGAAAGTTGTGTAGAACACAGGTTGCTTTAACACAGGCTTCCACATGATCAGGGCTGACACCAATCACACGCCGATACATTCGCCACTGTGCTGCGAGTATACCAAACGCATTCTCAACTGTCAGCCTTGCCCGTGAAAGCCTGTAGTTAAACACCCTGTGTCTACTGGGAAGGGTGGTGGTACCTGTGAAGGGTCGCATCAAGTTTCTGCGGAGAGGGAAGGCCTCATCTGCCACAAAGACGTGAGGCTGGGGTCCCAGGTGTTCTGCTCCTGGTAGCAGCGTGTCCTCTGGTAGGCCAAGGGTTCCACTTTGAAGACCGTTTCCAAAGGGACAATTTGCCAGAGTCCCACCATCACTGGACTTCCCATAACTGCCAACATCTATGATGCGGAAACAGTACCTGGCATCTACAACTGCCAAGAGGACAATAGAGAATGTCCCCTTGTAGTTATAGAATAATGATCCAGAGTTGTTGGGAGCCTGGATCACCACATGTTTCCCATCAATAGAACCAAGACAGTTTGGGAAGTTCCAGCGATGGTAGAAATCTGCTGCAATGTCCCTCCAATCTTCGGTGGAAGGAACCGGCATGTAGTCCTCAACCATGGAGTCCCAAATGGCCTTTGACACCTCTGCCACGATACCAGCTACAGTGCTGTGCCCAACCCGGTAGCTGAAGGCAATAGTGCGGTATGAATCCCCTGTTGCAAGGAATCTGTGGAAATATGTATTAAGAATTAAAGTATACATTTTTATGAAAAGAAAGTATATTATTCTACAATATTGCACTTAAATAAATACATTATATATTTATATTTATTTTTATAATAATTTAACCGACACATTAAATAAGATTCAACATGTAATATATGTCACAACATGTTATATATGATTCTTCTTTGATACACACAAAGCTATAATATATACACACACTTTATAAGTATAAACAAGTATAAATATAAACACACACACACACCGGCATATATATATATATATATATATATATATATATATATATATATATATATATATATATATATATATATATATATACATACATGATATATATCCTATATATACATGATATATATCCTATATATATATATATATATATATATATATATATATAGGCTATATATATATATATATATATAGGCTATATATATATATATAAATATATCCTCTAGGGCCTAGGCCTATCACAGATAGCAAGGTGTCATTGATTAAATATTGAAACATATGTGTGTATTTATTTACTGATTAAATTAATTGGTAGTCTTGGTTTATATAAAAGCATCTAAATCGATTAAATATTTAAATCAACCTGGTTCGGTACGCATTTAAATAGGCTTACTTACCGTAAACAAATTGCCAGCCGTTCACCGGGGGAAATGGCTCGGCGGAACCGTGTATTGTCCTTGCAAATCAGGGGACCCACCCTCCGCAGCAGCACACCAAACTGGGTCCTGTCCAGCCTGAAGTACTGCTGGAACCGGACTTCATCCAGCCGCAGTTCCTGCACCAGCCGGTGGTACTCGCCGTGCTGTCTCCGAGCCCGAATGGTCTCGTGAACCCAGATAGACCGGCGTTTGCGCTTATGCCGTAGATAAACGGCCGCAACGAGAAAAATCGACTTCTGTGTCTCGTTCATCTTCATGCTTCACTACAGACGTTTTTATGTACGGAGTATATTTATATTTAGTATTTTCCCTCCAGAAATTGTGTTTTTTAGCGGCAAGAAAGCTGATTCGCTGTCTTTTGGATGTCATACTAGTCAACCAGTAGTGGGAACGCCCACTAGCGACCTCATCGCCAGCGACTGGCGACTTGCAGCAACAAAGTCGCGTGTAGTGTGAACGGGGCTTAAGTGTTCACACTACAAGTGACTTTATCGCTGCATGTCGCCAGTGGCTGGCGGTGAGGTCGCTAGTGGGCGTTCCCACTACTGGTTGCCTAGTAATATTTGTGAGTGGCATTCACGGATGGTACTCCATGTTGTAGAACAAATACGTTTTCTTTCCGAAACAAACAAACATTTTGGAAGGAAAAGTGTAAATATAAATGGAATCAGTACATAAAATGCATCATATTAAAGATGAACAAGAAACAGGGAGTGCTCTTTGGCATCGCGGCTATTTAAATGCAGCAAACGGCAAATGTCGGTCTATCTGGGTTCACGAAACCATTCAGGCTTGGAGTCAGCATGGCGAGTACCACCGTATGAGACTAGAAATTATTGGACAGTTTCTGACTGCTAAAATGAGCTTTGCATTCATCTTGCCTCGGTCGTACTCTGCACTGAAGAGTGACGGATCACGCGCGCTCCACTGTCTTCACTCCTATTGGGTGTCACTCCCGAAAGTCACTCTTTATTTCCATAAAATTAAACAGATCTCAACTTTGTCGCATCACCGGAAACGCCCCATCCGGTCGCCAACGGTCACTGTTCCTCTTGTCGTCGGAAATCGCCCGCTCTTCATTGAAATGAAGGGTATCGTGTCACTTGTGGTGTGAACGCAATGTTACGTTGCTTCAGAGTTCCTACTGTGGGTGTGAATGCAACCACAGGAAAAGGGCCCTAGAGAACATTTTGTTCTTGGGGAACCGCCCTGATGGTTAGTTCCTAGAACTACCCGGTGTGAAAGCCCCTTGTGTTGACATGAACCGTTTCATCACATTATCTACACCCTCGATATTATCAGGGAACAATTTTTGAGAAATAGCTGATTATTACATGAGATGACTAACAGAAAGACTGACTGTTTTTCATCAGAAACTGCGGCAAGCGGGCGTTGAAGTGCCTGAAGTCGGCGGGAAGGTCAAGGGTGGCGTGGAGGAGGATAAGAAAAATCTGACAGAAGAGGTCAGGAAACTGAAGGATGAACTCGACGCAACCAAGAAAGGTACTAAATGGTTCTGATTCACTCGTACACTGAACCGCTCTGTTAAGCCCACCGCTGTTTACATGTGTAAAAAAAGAATTCTATATTAATGCATCAAGTCGCTTGGTGAGCATAAATAGCCTAAAGTTTGGCAAATTAACACATTTCTTCATGGAGGTTGCTAGTATCAATATAATTATTTATCCATCAGATTTTGTTTAGATCAGGAAAGGTGGCCTGTGATGATATTGATTTAATTTTTTTTTTCATTGTGAATGTCAACAAAAAAATCATGTGTGTGTACATATATATTATATAAACTCAAACTTTTATGTTAGATGCGATTTAATCGATTTGTCAACACTAATTTGAATATTTTTTTAAATGTAATTTATTCCTGTGATGACATTTTCAGCATCATTACTCGTCTTCAGTGTCACATGATCCTTCAGAAATCATTCTAATATGCTGATTTGCTGCTCAAGAAAAATATTTTCAATAGTGAAAACAGTTGTTCTGCTTAATATTTTTGTGTCCACTGATGCTTTTTTTCCAGGATTCTTTGATGAATAGAAAGTTCAAAGCATTTATTTTAAATAGAAACCTTTTGTAAGATTATTAATATCTTTACTGTCACTTTTGCTGAATTAAAGTATTAGTTTCTTTAAAAAAAATCATACTGACCTCAAACGGTAGTATAGTTGGCTTCAGTTTTGATTTCATGTTGCCCGATGTGGGTACAGAGTAAATCTAAATAATTCATAGTTTAGAAAAATCATTTTGCCCCTCTGGTGACCCTGCAGTGAGCAACACAAGACGACTCCTCACAGAGGAATGAGCTTAGTAAGCTGGATTCTCATGCCTCCTTCCACATCTACACTGCATTTAGACTGTGCTTAGGGGTTCATGACCCTTTGATGACCTCCCAACGAGTGATGGGGTCATCTCGTGCCAAAGCACATTTTGAGGGTAGTGCACAAAAAGCTGTCAGAGAGCTTGCAATGAAGTCATTTTATTAATCTAGTTATAGATTTCAGATCAGCCCGCCTTTTTAAATGTCATGTAAATAAAATTAATAGTGTTATACACTTCCATTCCAAAGTTTGGGGTCGGTAAGATTGTTTGAAACAAATTAATAATTGTATTTATCAAGGAAGCATTAAATTGATCAAATGTGACAGTAAAGACTTTTATAATGTTATAAAAGATTTCCATTTAAAATGAATGCTGTTCTTTAGAACTTTCTATTCATCAAAGAATCCTGATAAAAATCAATCAAGGTTTCCACAAAAATATTAAGCAGCACAACTGTTTTTCAACATTGATAATAATGAGAAATGTTTCTTGAGCAGCCAATCAGCATATTAGAGTGATTCATTAAGGATCACGTGACAAGTTAATTATTTTAAAATTTGTTCAAATGGAAAAGTTATTTTAAATTGTAATACTATTTTGCAATAATACCGTTTTTACTGTATTTTTGATCAAATAAATGAGCCTTGGTCATTTGAGCCAAAAACATTGTGATGCTACTGTAACCCGGAGACATTTTCTGTGCTGATTCTCCACACTGTTTGCGTGTATGTGCAGCTCTTCAGAAGTCTGACAGTGATGTGAAGGCCATGAAGAAGCAGGCCGAGAACCTCACAACAGAGTACGACCGTCTGCTGGAGGAACACGCCAAACTGCAGGTCAGAGCTCACGCATGTCACACCTCGAACATCTTTCCCATCAGGACTCTGCTGCCTCGCTGTCTACACAGACTGCAGCCTTCTAAGACAGAAACCTGAAGAGAGCTTAATGATTCCAATAGCATCTCAAGTATGTGAGTTTAGACGTGGCGAGTCTCTGGTTAAACATTTGTTCTATTTCTTATTCTGAACCTCATTGGCATAAATACCTATCGAGTTTGAAGCCTGATTCATTGCTGTGAATCAGTTATTTTCAATGATTTCATTGAAAGATGTTGTAAACCTGTATGAATTGCTTTCTTCTGTTGAACACAAAAGAAGATCATTTGAAGAATGTTTGTAACCAAACAGTTGATGGTCCCCATTGACTTTCATAGTATTTTTTTTCCTACTATGGAAGTGAATGGGGAAACTTGAAAGTACTATGGAAACTTGAGGGTGAGTAAATGACAGATCCATCCCTTTAAGTGTTTTTAAATTCCATTTTCATACATTACTTTTATCGTTTAAAGTGTCAGCAGTGTCATCTTCTAATCTAAATCATCAGAACAGATAAAATAACCTGTTCCTGTCATTCTGAGGCGAGGTCATTGTTTATTTCCAAGGACACGCATACTGATACAATCTATGCCTTGATGCAGATTAAGTTGGTAAAAGCATCTGAGAAATGAGTAAATGTAAATCTATCAAACCACTTTGAATGTTCTGAGTTTCTGTTTCCAGTCCTGATGCCAGCGGTTTAAGTCAATCTGCCAGTTTCTGCTGGAGACTTTTTTTTTTGGCTGAAAGCAAATATTATAATGCAGTTAGTGAACAGTAAAGCTACTGTGGCATCTGTTTTTACTGGGCTTAAAGGTATAACACCATTTAAAGAATGCGGACAAATATCACAGACTGAATCCCACTTCACATACTGTACGGTACTATCTGTCCTATATATTGTGCAAGATGCATTCAAAAGTTGACATGCGTTGACATGTAGTTGCAAAGTTACTTCTAGTCAGCATCAAAATAAAGTGTTAGCAGATGTCAAGCAGACAGTCTACTAATACTCTAATGTTCATGTATTCCATGGGAATCAAATCCATGACCTGGCAAGAACTATGCTCTACCTTTAGAGCTACATTAATGCTTTAATCTCACACTTACTGTATATTAAAGTGTGAGATCCATAGTCTTGGTAAAAGCAATCTCAGAGATATTTTAGGTATCACACACTAACACAACTGAGAGGCAGTGTATAGTGGCACCACTGGCACGTGTCCAGTTGGTGTCTGTTAGCATTTAGACTGAACGCTACAGTGAAACGCGTTTTAAAAGAAACTGATATCAGTATATTTAGTAAAGTTTGAAATTTCACACATGCTGTCATCATCTGTTACTAAAATGACGTTGAAAGTCAGTTTTCACACACGAGCACTATAGAACCACAGTTGCATTTCAAGACCCGAGATGCAATGTTTCTCTAAACGCACACAAGGAAGAATGTTTAATCTTTCTCATTTTGACCATTTATATAGACCAATGTATCTTAATAAACTATAATCTTGAAGCAAAAAGTAAATTACACGCATGCTCTCGTCTCCACCTGAAGCGTGTGTGTGGTGGGCGTTCTGCTTCACTGTGGCTGATTGTGGTAGAAGAGATTACTCGCACTTTAATCACTCGAGCAAGGGAATAGCTACATCAAGGGTTTTTTTTCTATCATTTTATTTCCCTGAAGTCCGTCTGACATAGCTTTACCATACATTTTTCTCACAATGAAGATGGCCTCAGAAGATGTCATGGCGTTAAAAACAAACATACAAACTATTTCTCTGAAGTCTGCCCTTGTCAGCCGACTCCTGGAAACATTAACGTGACGACCGTGGTCTCCTCAAGTGTGTGTATGTGAAACACAGAGAGGTGGAGTCTGATAGACAGGCTTCTCCGGTTTACATAAGTCAGCTGCTCATAAGAGACACATGAACACATCCTGCAGTTATTGCCGTTAGACGCTCCGCAAACAGCAACATGGTGCTTGATTTCATACACAGGACTGTAAAGCCCATCTGGTCATTTTCATTGCATGACATCACTGTTAGATGAAATGTTTTTGGCTATATATATAGTATAATATTATATACATTTTTATTTTTCAATGCACAAGTTCCACAATACAATTTTCCCAAGTATGAGAGTTAAACAATATTAAGATGCACATTATATTGCTATCTGAAAAATATTTGCCTTTAAAGTTCACTATTCAAGAAATTTAAATCTGTTTTCTTATTTGGAAAAATGATATGCATGTATTTATATGTATGTGCTTGCGAATGGTAAAATTTCACCATTTTTTTTTTAATAACACTCTTGCCTTCATTTTGAAAGGTCCTGTGGTGACCAATTTTTACTCAAAAATATTCTGTGTAGTTCCTCAATTAATACACACTTTTACAACCTACATGTATAATCATTATACTTTAATCATATTATACTATATTTCCATAATTTTGTATAGTCTAAAGCTCTAAAATAAAGTATAGCACGACACTACTGAGATTTCTTGTCATGTCAGCCAGCTGAATCTTACAAGATTATGCAAATCTCTGTCAGTTGGAGATGTTCATCTTCTTTCTGCTCTGTCTCTGAACACAGGCCAAATGTGATGCTCAACAGGACAAGAAGTCAGACTGAACGAAGACCATCATGCACCTGCTCTCTTTCCTGCATCCTCATTGGCTGATAGCAGCTCAGCTGGGCTGCGCATCACTCCTCTGGCTGTGTAAGAACAGGCTTCTGTTCTTCATTAATGTGCTTTCCATGTGATTCATTAAAGCCTGCGCGGGGTTTTCATTCACTTTTTCTTTTCTTTTCGGTTTTTGCTGTGAACTTCTGTTGTTTAATTTTTATTTCCAAAGTTTTGGTTATAAAATGTCAGTTTAGAATTGAATAACTGCTGACAAGAGTGTTACATTTAATTTCTTGATTTCACAGTTTGTACGTCAGGTACATTGAGTACATTGAATTTCTGTGGTTAAGTCTCTCTTATGTAAATTGTCACATTGAATTAAAATCAACATTTTACATTAGCATGATTTTACAGTTTACACAAATACATTCAGCTTGTGATTCATAAATGAGGCCCTTTGTTTCTATAAAAGGACCAAGAAACACTATACTGGATATTCTAGCTGAGTTGTTTTCAATGTAAGTGTTGGGTTTCAAACTTTAATTGTCTGCATTTTAATGAGCTGTATTTCTTGCCATATGGGGGAAAGCTTCGATCTTTCTTTTGAATATGGAGATTTGGTTTCAGTACAGATGCATGTCTTGGTTAATTTTAGATCTTTGATTTATAGGGGGCACAACACTTTATACCCAATATGCACTTAAGAAAGAAAATCCCTCCAGTTTACGAGCGACAAGCCTCGTGCTTCATGCTATAAGAAGATATTTTTGTTAGTTTTTTTTTGTCCTGGGTGTGGGATAGCTCCTTTTTTTTCTGGGCTATTGTAGAACAGAACGAGTAAACGGCTTCTTTCCAGTCCTGTCTGGTTTGAGGCCACTGAGTCGGTATAATCTGATATGAGCCTGGCAGGGCTGTTACAGTGGGTAAGAATGACACTTTGGCAGGAACAGTAAAGCATCCCCAGCTGATATTGTGTTTCAAAACACGGCACGCTCTATCTCTGGTCTTCTAGGTATTGAAATGATATTAATGTCACATTTGAGGGCCACGCAGTAGTTTTGCTTTTAACATGCAGGTAACGTTTGGCATCGCTAAAGGTCACCGTGTTCGCTCTGGTTGTTTTACGGTTCAAACGTCCTGGGTTTCTTCGGGTCTCGTCTGGCATGTGCAAGCAAATGTCTTCGCAATCTTAGAGCAGTGTGACCTGAAAAAGGAATCAACCGGAATGACATCATAGCCGTGTTAAAATAGGGATCTGTGGGAACAACATTAGTACTTTTTTGGCCTCCCAGAGGAAAGGGCATCGGGCTCACTGGCAAAGTGTCGGATAATTCATAGTCAAGACCTCCTGGACTGTTACCAGTCATAAGAACACGAGGAGTGCCTTCTGCTACCATGACACTCGTTTGCTATTTCATTTGCTCAACGATCGGTGAGATTAGTGAAAAGTTAACCAGAGCCCCAGTTCAGTGTCAATGTCAAGCGTATACCTGAAGATCGTGCATTTTGACACGCGTGCGTTGGCTGTCATGTCATATTGTGTAATTTTCGAAACCGTAAATAAACGATAAATTATGATACTGTTAAATGGGTTCTTTCTTTATATGCATTCCTAATTGTAGCTTCTTTCTTATATCGTTTTTTTTTAACTGTTGACTTACAAAAAAAAAAACATGCACTGTTGTGTTGGCAATGACAGAATAAATACTTGCCCGTCATGAAACATGTTGCGTAGTTTTGATAGCGTAATGCTGTTATCTGCCTTGAATATCTTCAGGAAAGTTTCATCAGTAATGTCAATCTGCATCACTTCACTATGAAATTTGTGAATTTATGTGTTCTGGTGATGTGCTGTAGTTGGGATATTGATCAACCAAACCAAATAAATTCCACTTCATTCATCTTGACTTGAGTCTGCAGTTATTTTTATTCTTTTTAATGTTTGTTTGAACCATTTTAATAAAGCCTATCAAACCTGTCATCATTCAAATTTACCATAAGTATAATAAAAGTGCTGCATATGATTTGTGCACTTTTGCAAACGGAATCAAATGATTCGTTAAGAAAATTTGACGATTCGATTTTTTTCCCCGTTCCGTTCTTCGTATCTACCATGTAACTTTAGAAGACTTTCTAAATCTAAATATTAGATTTTTTGTTTTTTGTGGTGGTTTTGTCAAACCTTCAGTCCTTAAACGATGTTTGAAACGACATTACTCGGGTGAGTAAATGACTGCGAACTATTCCTTTAAATCTCAAGCAAAACTCAAAATAAGCGGGTTTCCTGAAAACGTGCTTGCTGTGGGCTATTTATGATTGTTTATTTATGATTATATTATGTGGGCTATTATGATGTAATGTAAAAATGTGCTGTTAACCCACATGATCGCACTGTATATCTGCATGCAGAGATTATATCATAGAGATATTAGCAATGTATGCTTGCCAAGAAGATCCTTTGCATAGTTAACATGTTTATCAAAGTGGTTATTTAATACCATGCACTTAAATTATTTATAAACTGTATTGTAGTCCTACAACAAGGAATTTATTAATTAGTCTTTTCACATTGTATATTTGCTGGAGTTGTTAAATCATTCATTTGGGCTTTCGCTAAATGATTCACAGCATTGAAATGAGGTCGGACTGAATTGCATGCAGCAGATTTTTCCTCCTTGCGGTCCTGTACACTTATCATCAGTATTCTGTGGGTAATTATTTTAGCTGTTGATATTAAACAGATGAATGCTTGGTCTATTTCTGTCTACATACCACAGCTCAAATCTGGGTCAAAGTCTCCTCAGAGTCGTGAACTATGTGCTTCAGACCCAGTGAAGGAGGAACACTACTTGAGCAATAACATATAGAATTGGCTATTTGTGTTATTGCAAACTTACACATATATTGCGTATAGGCTGTTTGTTTTGAGTTGGATGTGTTAACTGAATGAGCTCAGCATATGTACAGTATAGAGCAGAGGTGTCCCATCCTGCTCCTGGAGGGTTACTGTCCTGCAGAGTTCAGCTCCAACTCCAATTAAACACACCTTAACCAGCTATTCAAGCTCTTACTAGCCATACACACAGTCTGGACAAAAAGTCACTGTTTGGATTTAAACAGGCATATGCTTAAGTCAATGATTGGATCATTATTACAGTGATTATTATGTTTCTAGCATTTTATATGTTTGGCAACAGTTTTTCTAACTCTAATTGATGGAGTGTGTAGCTTTTCATTTCTTAAACAGTCATGTAGAAAGACACATCATGGCCATATTCCAGGATAACAATGCCAAGATTCTTTCTGTGAAAGAATGGTTGTGAGGGAGCATGAAGAATCATTTTCACACATGAATCGTCTCCTCTGAGTCCTGACCTTAAACTCATTGAAAGTCTTTGGGATGTGCTGGAGGAGACTTTACAATGCAAGAATCCAGCACTCTGTAAATACAAGATTTGACCAAAAAAACATTTATTTTCATGTAGATGGATAAATATTTGGTTCTAAATTTTGTATTGACAATATAAGAGTCCAGCACTCTGCAAAGTCTCCTCCAGCACATCCCAAAGACTTTCTCACTTGTTTGCACACTTGAATTATAAGTAAATATCATTAGTAGTTATGAGTTTTAGTAATACAAATATTTTCTTACTTGCAAATCAATAAGTAGCTGCGTTTCCATTACCCTTCAAATTGCTCAAATAGAAATTGCGAATGGAAAATACGCCCAATGGAAACACGTCAATTTCACAAAAACTCCCATACATCGCAAAAATGTTTTTACGCTCGCATGAGGTGGTTTTCCAGGCAATTCGAAAAAGGAATAGTTCGCAAAACTGCAATGGAAACAGTTTTTCCGCATTCACAGGTCACCTGGCGTACGTAAGTCACATGATCATTCTTTAAAGATAGCTATGTTTGGACAGAAGACGAGACCGAATTCTTCATTAAACTCATAAAAAAACAAAAGTATTACGGGAATACTGGATTCTAAACTACAAAGAAATGGCACAATTTATCAAGCCCTCGGAGCAGTTAGGAGGGAGAAACACCCAGAAATATGTCGGCCTAGCCGCTTTCCTTGCCATTAATGACAGGATAACACACGTCTCCTTCGATTAAATCGAATGACTTATCGCGAGAGGAAAAAAAAATGTTTTAGTCTCTAAACATCAGTCAATGGAAACGCCATCATTTCGTGATAGTTTTTTAACGACATTTAGAAAATATCACAAAAGTTTTGCGCAAATCTCTAATGGAAATGTGGCTACTTTCTGTTTAATCTTCCTTTGTCCAGTGCTGGCTACTTAATTTAATAATTTACAATGATGTCAGATTAAGGTGACATTATTATAAACACACACACACGTATTTTGAGCAGTAGCATGGAGTATATAAAATTGCAAATTAAAGCATTAATAATCATTCAGTATTAATCAACCATTCCTGGCCACATGTCAATGTCCAGTAGTTGTGAGGAACACTCTCAAGTCTTAACTACCTTTTATTTTTGTCTATCAGATGTTTAGATCAGATTTGTTTCTCTGTTGCATTCTGTTATGTAATTAATTGTGCTTAATCACTGCTCATGCTTAATTGCGTTAAAAAAATGACGGAACAACCCACTTAAATACCTTGTGATGTACCATAGTGAGCTAATATGAAAGTTAATATTCAATGCAAACTGCTTCAAGCTGTGTAATCCATCGTTGTCATTTTCGTCATCACAGTTAACTAGCTCGTGTAAACGTGTTTGAGTGAGTGGGAGCTGATTTGGGCGTTTGCCCTCCAGGACTGAACGGCCAACTGTTTCAGGCTCTGGGCAGAAATAGAGGAGCTCAGCTAAACATAGTCAACAAACTTCTGCCAGCCGCAGCCCAGCTTAATATGGCAGCTGCGCTCTCCTGACAAACAGGCATTTGTCTTTAAAACCAGTCTGAACCGCATGAGAATCATGACTGGCCCTCCTGAACACACAACAACTGCGTCGCCAGGAAAAATGATGTGATCATCTTGTGGTCAGTAAAAACTGACAAAGATCTTCACTCATTTATATAAAAACTGCACTAATGGTGTTTAAAGCCACTGTAAATTATTTTGATCTGTAACCCTGTAATATGAAATAATAGTCAGAAAAGTCTCATTTTATGAAAGGAATTTTTTTTGTTTCATGTTTTCTGTTGAGAATCATATTTGATACATAAGGCTTTTATGTCAGTGGCCCAAACTAAGCAATAAAATGCAGTTTGCTGTGGTTTCTAATATGTCATGTAAATCAATAAGATCTCAGTATAACAGAGTACTTGCATAAATGTTCATTAAAAGCCTGATCATATTTGATACATTTTAAGATGTCATCAAGAAAATGATGTAAACTTAAGTTGCTTCAGTCCAGTATGTGTTCATGTTGAAATATTACCAACAATATAAATGTTATTATGTGGTTTTGACACTCTGATTGGGCGATTACATAAGATGGTATATTTCATTATCTTTCCCTTCAATGTTACACCACATCAAAGTGTTTCAATTGCGGAAAAACGTTGAAAGGCTTGTAAACATCACCTGACGTCACCTTTACCTCAGAGAAAAAAATATGTATATATATGTATACACACACACAGAACAACCCACATCTGTAAATGAGACGACAACAAGAAAGCACATTTTTCATGGAGTTAGTTTATTGCCTTTTGTTGCTTTGATTTGGGCAGGTGGATCGGCACAAGATCACAGTGTGGAGCATGAAGCCCTTCTTACATGAGAGGGATCCTGTTTGATAGATGGGACACTAACATACACAGTACAGTTACCTTAGCTTTACTATTGTTAGATTTAAAAACATACTACAATGGTTACATCACAGTGTGTTACAAAGCACAAGAATGAAAGACGTCAATGAGCGTATTACCAGATCAACTGTGAAGTTTCAAGACAGTATCGTCACCCAAAGCTTTGGACTCTCATTAGATTGTTCTCTCGAGGGCTGCTACATCATTCGGCTCTACTCAGAGACGCACTGCATCTGTGACCGTCTTTGGAATCAGAGGCTAATTGAGTTAATAAATGAATGCGTTCATTCATTTGTGATTCGACTGTGCTATTCACCATTCCCTTTAAAGACTTCATGTGTGATTTACTCGACAAACGGCACCATTCAGCAAACCTTCAGTGCAAAGATACTGTCGAGAACATTTGGCAGAGCACACAAAATGACAAAAAAAAAAGTTCTTGTTTTGTTAACATGTATTTTTCTAGATAAACATTTATACTTAATCACTATTTAATAACTGATCTACTGACCAACCCAAGCTCTTATTTGGATGGAAAGAAAGACATTTTTTTGGTGCTTGACTTGACTTTGATTCATTGTTTGCAGTTTTTGGACTAAAATTGGACTAAGGGGGTTAAAGAGTAAGGCCTCAGTAGCTCCTAATGTGAACCGCAGGGGTCTAACTCAGTCCTCAGATATCTGAGGGGCACTTCGATCATTTCATTCTCACTGCACACAGTCATAAAGGCATTTTCAACTCTATGGTAATCAATGGATGTGCCGCTAAAATGGGCAGGGCTAAATATTTTATTACCCATTTAAAGGGTAAATAAAATGCTCAAATTTTCCACAAAACCATAGAATGCAGGTGTTTAAACTGGGAGAAGAAATAAGCAGAACAACAAACTAAATGGCTTCTCAAATCGAAACGGTTTGCTCAACGAAAACCAAATGGAGCTGGGTGGTCGGCAGAAAATACTGAGTTTTACACACACAATCTAAAACATTTAACAACTACAGCACTTGATATTTCAAATAAAATCAGATTCATGTGCTATCTGTCTCATATGCCTCCCTGCAACTGCATTTCAGTAAGAATTCCCACTCCGTTATCATCTTTATCAAAAGTACATACGGCATCAAACGTTAAAATATAACACACAGTTATCATTTATATTTATATGCATATAAGCAAAATAATAGCCTTCACAAAATAAATCTCTGATTTATTTTACAGTATGTAAATCACAAGAAAGAAAGAAAAAAAACGCTTTCTAACACGATTAAAAAGTGCTAGCAGATTATTTTACAACAATGTGCAAATGTATTCTGAAGCCTTACATTATGTAGTCTAATTTGTACATTCTGATTACATCTATAACGCCACAATGATTTAGTGTTTGAGTTGATTCTCCCATAGGGCAGAATTCCCACAGGTCGGAATGAGGCCGGTTTTTCTTGGTATAATCTTGGCTATTTGTCCATGGGTTCTCAACTTAAGACAAATAAAGGCAAAGTTTGGCAACTATGTATCTATAGTTCACCTGGTGTCACAGGCATTACAGCAGAACGACAGAGGTCAAGCGTTCTGCACCTGATATTGGCAAAAAAAAAAAAAAAAAAAAAAAAAAAAAAAAACCTTGGTGGTTCTAGGTGGAAAACATTTGACTGTTATTTTAAATTGTCGTTTTCAATTCTCTGACAACCTGCATTCAAACTAGCGCTGTGCAATGAATCGAATTTATGATAAAATCGCAATGAGAGCATATGCGATTTCTAGGGCGGCCCCCCTTATAGTCGACTAAAATTGTATCAGTCGGTAAGTCGCAGAAAAAAAGAACTCCACAGGAAGTGTTGAAGTCACGTAGTCTGTGGGACAGATGGTTAATAAAGGGTCCATGCAGTAATTGCAGAATGTCGGGCAGGAAATCTAAATGTTCTCCTATCATCCATCAACCTCAAATATGGCTTATTAACATTTGAAACATGTAAATAGTAGCAACTTTACATAACTAAAATGAGCCGGGTAATTTGCAAGACAGTTTTTTTTACAAATTGAACTTCTTTTAACTTGAGCGCTGCATAGAACGCAGTGTCATACTGCCAAAAGACGCGAGACACGAGCGCAATGGTTAAAGACGTCCATCAAGCGCGTGTTCATAGAAAAACAACAGCTTATTCCAAACAGTACATGCTATTGCGAACCGCACAACATACGGAAAAAGTTAAAAAAGGCATAAAAAATAAACAACGCTGTCATGTATCATTTATGCAAATGTATGGTGCTCGCAAAGTATGTGTGTAAGAAATGATTGTCTCAAAATCGTAAAAAAAATTGTTTTGTATTGTCCATATTGCACAGCCCTAGTTCAAACTGTGGAATATTTAATTGTTAGTTAAAGCTACAGGAATCTTTACGATAATGTGAAACTTTACATTGACTTTTTTTTTTTATGACTCCTTTAAGATTTTAAAGTCATAAAATAAAAATTTCATAGAACATCTGGCACTCAAAATGTAGAACTGAAACTAAAATCAAGACAAAAAAAATCATCATGAAACATTGTTTGCAACCAATTTGATATCAGTAATGTGATGTTATTGGTTGCGTTATAAAAAAATGGGTGTTTCATGTTGAATAACAATTCAATCCTAAACAAAATACAACGTTTGGTTCACAAGCACCTTAGGGAAGTGCCACTTCTTCATTTGAAAGCCTGCCTGTGTCTAATAAAAACTCTCTAGATGTTTCCCAACATGAAGCACATCAAGCTCGCAGTGCATTTCAACTCAACTATGAAGATGTTGTTTTTTTATGGCAACCCAAACCATCTCCTGACAAACTTGAATAGAGATGGAAAGTCACGCTCCGTTTGGCACATACAGTAAACGCTGTAATATCATGCACCAGGTATTGAGGTCACATGTCTCAGATGAAGACACATTGAGAAAGCGACAGAAATTATTTTGCATTGTTTGGCAACCACCAACTTATCGACATGAAATCTGAAAAGACATTTAATTTGATGGTAAGATCTGTATCCGTTAAACTCAACATCGTTTATTGAAGCATATATTTTAGGAAAGTAAAGTTGCCTGTGGGAATTCTGCCAATCTGTCAAATGAAGTTATAGGCTACTACACTATACTGTCCCCTCCCTCCAAAGACACGCTGATTTCGTCCTGCAAGTCTTGATATCTGCACTGAACATTGCACATCTTTTTTTATCATGTATAGACTGCAGTTTGAACTGGTGGAAGAGGAAGAACATCTGGTAATGTGCATGCTAGAGGATCTGTAGTTTGAAACAAATGTAACCATCAATATCCATCAGCTGTTTTAAGACTGTAAGATGATGCAGAATTCCATAAAATGTCAAATAAATACTGAGGATTTCTTCAACCAGCTTGCCTTAGGAGGGTTGTCGCAGGATTTCCCTTTTGATCTACATAACACTCTCAAAAATGATCACCTTGTTCTCCTCCGTTCCAGGAGACAGAGAGGTCAGGCTTTTAATGTCAGTGTCAGGGGCCATGTATTCGAGGTGATGGGCTCCCCACACTGGTTTGGTCAGACTTTCCCAACGCTGCATGAAAAACAGAGGAGACAAACACAAATAAGCTTAGCTGTGACAATTACAATGAATGACCATCAAACTAAGCTTTATGTCAACAAATAAAATAAAATATATTAAGAGTGTCAGCAGGTTTCCCCTCATTATCCTACATTATTTTCTAAGGGGTGTCACAGCGAACATGGTAATGCATGCAAATTATGGGTTATTTATTTAGAAATCAGGCCTTGACAGACGTTTAACAAAAGGAAAGTCATTTGCATTCTTTGTAAGGTCTTTTTTTTGCAACCTTTTTTGTAATTGAAATAAAGCATAGAAATTTTAGATAATGCTAAAAAACATACAAAAATGTAAGACTAAAATTAAAACGAAAGCTTAAAATATAAAAATATTTAAATATTAATTGCTGCAACAAAGCTTAACAAATGTAATATCACTCATGAGTGAAACAATTCATAGAAAATGTTCACCAAATATACAGTTGTTTATGGAAGCTTGTTTCTGCCATGGAATAAAAAATAAAAAAGGTAATTTCAATGCTTTGTCACAATTTTTTTTTATCTCACAATTGCGAGTTTACATCACATAATTGTAAGAAAAAAAGTCAAGCTTCCATAGTTGTTTTCTGTAAAGCTGATTTTGAAACGATGTGTATTGTGTAAAGAGCTATAGAAATAAATGTGAATTGAATTGTTCTATTGAATTACTGCAGATTTAAATTCACTTCCATATTTCCTGTGTGTTGTGATGCAGTTTGAAAAATAGGAATATGATTGTTTTAAGCGAGACGAGCAGAGATAACTATTGCATAAATATACATCTGGCCAGTGTCTTTATATATATATGTTCATATTTTCCTTGTGTCATTCATACAATTTGCTAAACCCAAAAATAATCTTTCTTGATTAAACACAAGATTAATCACAACCCTATTATTTTCCCTTTTTTTTCTCCACCATCCTGTGCTAGTTTTCCCAAAACATACATGCCACAGCCCTCAGTTGCCTTCTGTGTGTTTGGAAGCAAACACTGAGGGGGTGAAGCATTGTGGTCTATCTGCAGAGAAATGACAACAACTAGCCTAGTTACTATAAATACACACGTCGTTTTCTCATGAGTAATTCTGATGCTTTTCAGTGAGGTAACTGACCCATAGTCCAACTCCAATGGCACCCAACGGCTATATTACACAACAGATTTTGGACTGTTTGCATTAACTGCTGTTGCTTTATGTGTTTATGGGGTTGATAGTGTTAGTTTGAATCACTTAAGTAAACAAAACTACTCTTTCGATGCCCTCCGCAACTCTTATTATATTATAGCTAGTGCATGGGAATCAGATCACCGGTTTGAATATTGAAATGGTTGCAACGGTTCACACCTCTCTGAATGTTCCCTTGGATCCAGCGAGTTTGTACACGAGGCTAACGGGGATACAGAGCATGGAGGAGAGAGCCATACACCATCCGATCACCTCTCCCCACCACGGGTACACGTACACATTGTTGTAGGTCAGAGGTTTGTAGTTCAGCAGGTGAAATAGGAAGATACCCTGAAGACATACAGAACAATGGCATCCATCTGATTAAATTATACAGGCATTAACATGTATTTTCTATCATTTTAATGGCTGACAGACTCAACCTTTTTAAAAGGCATGAGCAGGTGGGAGTATTTTCCAGCACTCACCATGCAAACACATGGAGTTATAAAGGACCAGCACCACTTTATCCACGGGAATGGCCGGTAACCGATCATACGGGCAATATCGTCCATGAACCTGTCAGCACCTGCACACAGTGGCATGAAGTCAGCACTCTTTTGAGCGTATGTAGGATTAGAATAGTGTTTGTGTCAGCACAGGGTCCTACATGCTATTTGTATCTCTTAATGCTTGCAGTAATCATGATAAACTGATGAGATATGAGAACGTGGCATGAAGCGATTCTTACCATAAACCCACGCGACAACCACGCATTCCCAGAATGCTTGCCACAGTAGGGTCATTCCACTGGCTGAGTAGTAGTCAAAAAGCTGGAAGACGTACATCCCTCCCTACAAACGCAAATATATGGAGAAATCATAAATTGGTATTAAGATAGACCCAATTTGACTAAATGTCTAAATAGATTCTTTGATAAATAAAAATGACAGCATTCATTGGAATATAAATATTTTGCAACAATGTAAACGTCATCGATTTAATGTATAATCTCTGTATAAAAGTTTCTTTAAAAAAGATCTCATTTTCAGTATATATTTATATATATATATATATATATGAGCTGTTTAATATTACATATTTTTTTGCAATTTTTGCAAACCTGTCATCAAAATTTGGGACATAATCAAAACCTGACTTCCATTTGTTATTTTCTAGAAATAAACATTAAATAAACATCAAAACAGACAACTTTTATAAAATTATATTTTATGCAACAAATAATATTCCATAATAGTTATGGGTAAATGGGGTGCAAGTGATAAATGTTGATTTGTAGTTTCTGATTATATTACAACCATGATCATAGTTATATAATAAAAACTATATTTCCTGTAAATTATTTTCCCAAATTCAAAAAGTAATATTAACCAATAATATCATACAACCCCAAATCAGAAAAAGTTGGGACATTTTGTAAAATGCAATAAAATCAAGAATCTGTTATTTGTTCATTTTTTTAACCTTTTTTTAACTGACCAAAGTACAAAGAAAAGTTTTCCAATGTTTTCACTGACCAACATAATTGTATTTTGTAAATATGAACAAATTTTGATTTTGATGGCTGCAACACACCCCATAAAAGTTGGGACAGAGACATGTTTGCCACTGTGTCACTTCACCTTTCCTTTTAATTACACTTTTTAATCATTTGGGAGTTGAGGATACTAATTGTTTGAGTTTTGCTAGTGGAATATTTGCCCAATCTTGTCTGATACAAGACAGCCGCTCAGCAGTCTGTGGTCATCATTGCCTGATTCTCCTTTTCATGATGGGTCATACATTTTCCATAAGAGACATATCTGGACTGCAGTAAGGCAGGAGGAACATCCATTCTATGGTGCAGAGTGTCTAGAAACCACTCAGTTTTAGCATGTGCAGAATGAGGCCTGGCATTGTCTTGCTTCCCAGGAAAGATGTCATCTTGATGGCAGTTTATGTCTCTGTACGATCCAAATATATGCCTCAATGTCAATGGTACCTTTACAATAATGCAAGTTACCCATACCGTTTGCAATGATGCACCTCAATACCAGCACAGATGTTTGCTTTTGCACCTGTCGCTGGTGAAAGTCTGGTTGGTCCCTTTCATCTTTGGGACTGAGAACTCGATGTCCATTTTCTCCCAAAAACAAGCTGAAACATGGACTCATCTGACCACAGCACACATTTCCACTGTCTTCTAGATCATCTGAGATGAGCTCAGGCCCAGAGAACTCGCCGGCATCTCCACATAGAACTGATGTAAAGCTTTCTCCTTGCGTAACAGAGATTCAAGTGGCATTTCTTGATGCAGCGTCAGACTGTGTTCAGTGAAAATGGTTTTCCAAATTACTCCTGAGCACATGTGGCTGTATTTAACGGATTAGCATGATGGTATCTTATGCAATGCCATCTGAGGGCTCAAAGGTCACGCACATTCAACAGAGGTCTACTGCCTTACCCAACACAGACTGAGATTTCTCTGGATTCCCTGAATCTTGTGACAATATTATGTATGGAAGATGATGAAAGGCATAAATGCTTTGCAATCTTGCATTGAAAAATGTGATTTTTTTAATTGTTTGACAATTCTCTCAAGATATTTGGCACAAAGTGATGAGCCATGACCCATCTTTGCTTAAAAAGACTGAGAAGCACTTTTACACCCAAACACGATACCCTCAACTATTACCAATTTACCTGATCATTGTCGACTGTTTCAAAATAGTTGGATAATCTAATTTGGATAATCTTTTCACTTTTATTTGGTCTCTGTCCCAACTTTTTTGGGGTGTGTTGCAGCCATCAAAATCAAAATTTGTTCATATTTACAAAATACAATTATGTTGGTCAGTGAAAACATTGGAAAACGTTTTGTCAGCTAATAAAAGGTTAAATAGAATGAACAAATCACAGATTCTCGATTTTATTGCATTTTACAAAATGTCCCAACTTTTTCTGATTTGGGGTTGTAGTTCACTTTTCACAATCCAATCAAATCCCTAGTTCCACCCTATATTATTCCCCATTCAATAATTTGTTTTACCTTGAAATGGCAACATTATCAATGCCTAAATTAATCTGCAGCAGTCAGGTGGTACAGCGGTCACGTGGTACAATTAAGAGCTCTCAGAAAAATCCAAGCTTACAAATTGTAATTACAAGTTCTACAAGGATGTGAACGCTTTTTACAATTTGGAATCTCATAATTACAGTAATTACGACTTGGCGTGAACGCATCTTAAGTCACAAAATGTAAGCTAAATGCATCATGAATTTTGTTTCATGCTGTCTTTACACAATATTTTGTCAATGCCATCTTTTTGTTTGAAAAACACATCTGAATCAATTTCACAAATGCTTCATGTCAGGTCGTTATTTTCAGTGAGATTCTTTGAAGTTTTCTTTTGAGTGATTGTGAGCTTTATGAGTCACATCACTCCCACATACAGTAACAATGTTTCATGGAAGATCAGCCTCTGAATGAGAGCATGACGATCTAATATTCAGTGAAAGGGCTTGGGATAAACCTTTATATTCTTATCTGACTAATAGGGTATAAAACTACTGACTGTGAGAGAATAAGATGCTGATATTCTCACACCTGACACTAACGCTTATGAAGGAGTGTTTCATTAATGGGACTAACCTGTGTAACCATGGAGAGATCTATAATGAAGCATAATAAACAGCAGATCGCCACAGCGATTTCGCGCTGATAGCGCATGTAATACTTTCCAGGGAAAAGATCAAGAATGCCAGTTACGAAACCCTCCACACCAACAAACTGTGAAAAACAAAATATCAGTCAGATGTGTTATTAATGGATTTGCTCTAAAATATTTTCAGTTGTGTAGTGATATACAGTACGAATCAAAAACACACAAGGGTGATTCTATGCTAACTGGAGAAAATGAGATTTTCCCTTTGAGATTCAATAATACCACATTTGGCACTTTAGACTCATGTCAGTTTTATTTTAGTATATTTAGTTTTATATATATAGACAACACACACCATCTTTTAGCTGTTTCCATGTGAACTGACCTGACTGTCCAGTCCCAGCAGTAGCAGCATGACGAAGAACAGTGCAGCCCACACCGGAGCCACGGGCATCATTGAAATGGCTTTAGGGTACGCTATGAACGCCAAACCAGGGCCTGCGGGGAGAAGAGAAACATGAGAGACGCGTCACCACGGGCTACAGGTCGCCCGCAACTCAGACACACATACACACGTACAGCACCAACGGAACAGAGAGAGACAGAACTGAATAAAAGAGAAAGAGAGAGTATGAGAGATAGAAGCACCTGGATGAGGTGAAACGAAGTGATAGCTTGTGGAAAAAAGGGGACGGAGGGATTTAGTTTGTTCCTATTTTGTATTGTTTTTTTACTGCTCCTCTATATTGAAGGCAGGTTTCAATTAGCCATTTAGTTGTTATTAATGTCTAGCATTTGTGCATTTCAGTCTAATGCTTTTCATTGGAGATAAACCGTAATGTAGTGTAGGCAGTGTCTCATTAGCGGCCTGTAAGTGCATGTTAACATTGAGGCCGTCTAAATCTATCAGCATCAATAGTCATCTGCTACAATACTGGTAAGTATCACAGCACACTATTAGTTCATGGCCAGACAAATATAAAAAGCTGGTTAAATACAAATTTGAGTCTTGAGTTTGTCATCTGAAACATCTGTGTGTCCTAAAATATAAGGGGACACAAAAATGAATAAATATTAAATGTAAACTAAACTGAGCTGGCAATCAAATGACATGGATTTCTGCATTTCGGTCTAAAATGAGCTGTTTAACTATTAACTATTTTAATCATAACATAAGCAAAACTAAATACTTAAAGGGGTCATGTAGTATACTTTTTATCATTTATTTAATTCCACTGATACTGCTTGTAAAAAAAAGTTTTACAGCAAAATATTCATTGTTTAGTTCACGATCATGATATAAGGGTTGTTTTTTTAGCTAGTTTTGCCTATAAGACTTCTATGTATGTTCCTCTTTGCATGTAAAAAGAGATCCAAAGTTTCTGGACTTATTTCAAATATGGATTTTAAGCTGCTCCATCCATCAAAAACAGCCTCTTTGCAAAGCCTGAATTGCATAGTGACAGATTTATGAAACATTTTGACTGTTCAGAAATGAACAGTAATCAGTCGCTGTTGAGATTGAGATTTTTCTGCTACACAAAACAAAAACAGCACATGGTTTAACATATTTTCTGTATATTTTACTCTAGTTAGCTCTTCAGGTGTTTAGGAATGATATCATACTTTGTCATTATTACGTTATTATGACTGGATGTGCCATGTTATAAGCGTCACTGATGTGTCAGTTGTGTTGAGTTCAGAAAGAGTTTTAATAGATTCTGGACTGGATTCTGACAGTTTTCATAGATAATCAAACTGATTTGTCAAAAGATCATGTCAAATTGAACTTCTCATTATATGACCCCTTTAAGAAACTGTAGAGGTGGGAAATTCATGCATTGCCAGTGATATATTGCCAACAACACACTGTTTTTACATGAATTTACAACAAATATGCCTGTCATGATCATGAATTCTGTGCGGACAATTAAAGGAGCTATATGTAAGAATTTTCTATTTTTCAGCGCGTTTCTGTATTTGGTTGTGTTGTGAGTATTTGAACCACACGTGTTGTAAAACTGATGAAGAATTGTTTTCTTAATTTGCGGGTGTTTTTTCTATTTGCATGCGTTTTCTTCAGTAGCAGCTCGTTGAGCTCTCTCAGCCACCGTATACCTCATCTGTCGACATGATGCCGATGAATTGCAGAGCTTGAGCAAACATATCCACATCACTGTGATCAGTTGGTTTCTTAACTGCTGATTTCTCACCACGGTCATTTTGTTGAGTGTTTATTTTGTTATTGAGGAAAGCGCACAGCACATATTTACATATTCATTTAAACGTCGCTCTCAGCAGTGTGGAAGGAGTTGGGATGTTCATTAACAGTATATCGCTGCAAAGGTATTTCCAAATTTGACTACTAATAGATGAGCGAAAAAGAAAATGGCAGTGAGTATATAGGGGCCTTGAATCATATTCAGTCAGAAGACACTTGTAGGCCTATGTTACGTGTGTACGAGTACGAGCACAAACAATAGTTGTTGGCTGCAGTTCAATTAACGGCCACCGGTGTCGCTAATAACAAGGGTTTCTGAATTATACATATAGCCCATTTAATTGTCATTCAAATAATTGCGATTAATAATTAAATTCTTTTGTGTTTATGTCACTTACAGTGTAGGCCTCATATGTTATTGTTTTACTTGGAATTATATATAATACAATAATAATATTATAATAAAATAGGCCTATATAATATAATATAATGTAGTCTGATTAAACCCACAAACCCTCATTTAGTATGAGGGATGACCTTTGACTATCTTGCTTACTTAACAGTGTTTTTATTGATTTATTCTTTGACAAAATGTGATTGAAATGTAAACTGCACTATGATTGCGGTTATCTTAATTAACTTTGATTAGATCGAATAACCATGATTAATCAATAATTGCAGCAAGCCTAACAACAAATATTCCTTTTTTAATTTGATGGCTGATAAATGAAACCATGATACAGGGAAATTTAAATGGAAATACAAGGTGAAGAGCCAGAAGAAGTATGTGTCTTATATTAACGTCAAGTGACTGTTCTATGAGATTCAACACTGAACTGCACTGAAGTTTTTGTGCTGACAAAAGTTTGGAGAATGTTAGTGCTAGACATTAGGATGTTTCTATTGTGTTGGGGTTAAAACAGACTGAGTTTACAGCTTTTCCACACTTTGGCTTTGTCTCTCAAGATGGATGACCCTAATTGTGAAATGGCGCTAGGCTACGCTTTGCATGTCGGGCCTGCCTGTGTCGGCAGACGCTCGTAGGTGCTGACTTTAGGGCTGGGCTGTAGTAGTGGTGTAAATGCTAACATTAGATATCAGAGGTTTACCTGCGTTGGCAGACTGCTCCAGGACCCCTCTTGAAATCGAGATGTGCACATCTCAAGAGGCAAAGTTCCTGGTTAAATAATCCTTAAATTAATACTTAAATAAAGCCAAAATATAGATATAGAGATATAAATGAATATATATGAATCACAAGATATATATATATACGGGACTGAAGACAATCAAGGAAAACTAGTCAAAGCATCAAATTTATGATGGGGAATCTGGTTCGCTTTCTAACTGTAACTGTCATCCGATTGTGTGCTGCAGGAAAATGAAAAATAAGAAAAAGCCACAAACAATGTGTCAATGGTTTCCTTCTCAAAGTTGTCTGGAAGTACAGCACATCACAACCCACTCAGACATCACAACACAAACCCACTGACACGAAAAGGCTCATTTAGACCTTAGGATCTGTTTCTAAACATCATACTGACACAGACAACACACTAGAAGACAAGGACCAACACACACGCAGATGAGATTTCACACACTCTCACTCATTCTGACAGACACACTTTCAAAACATGTCTGTGTGTGTGCATATGTGCGTTCTGCATGTATTCTTAAAGGGGTCATATCATATTTTTTCCCTCGTTTATAATGTTTCATCATTATTTTCATCTTTTTTTTTATCAGTAGCAATAGTTTGGGTTTCTGATTCCAGAAATTCAAGGATCCTAAAATGAAAATCATTGAACTAAACTGAGCCAAATAATGAGATTATTATCTTTTTAGAGCTGCTTTACAGCTGAAATTGTATTTGTTGCAAAAATTAATAACTTTGCAACATTAAGGGCCAGATTTACCAAACAGGGCAAATTAGCATGAGAGCGTGATCCACTGACGACACGCAAATTAAAGAACACAGACGCAGCCGGATAATTTTCATAATGACCAACGCAATCTACGAAGAGCAGCGCAAATTAGCATCTGGTTTAAGACATGCTTTTT
>JAPDVR010000015.1:36914016-37346516 GCA_026230005.1 Gila orcuttii | reverse complement strand
GGGTAAGACTGCCGACCTGACTGCTGTCCAGAAGGCCATCATTGACAGCCTCAAGCAAGAGGGTAAGACAGAAAGAAATTTCTGAACAAATAGGCTGTTCCCAGAGTGCTGTATCAAGGCACCTCAGTGGGAAGTCTGTGGGAAGGAAAAAGTGTGGTAAAAAACGCTGCACAACGAGAAGAGGTGACCGGACCCTGAGGAAGATTGTGGAGAAGGACCGATTCCAGACCTTGGGGGACCTGCGGAAGCAGTGGACTGAGTCTGGAGTAGAAACATCCAGAGCCACCGTGCACAGGCGTGTGCAGGAAATGGGCTACAGGTGCCGCATTCCCCAGGTCAAGCCACTTTTGAACCAGAAACACCAGCAGCTGACATGGCACCCCAGACCATCACTGACTGTGGGTACTTGACACTGGACTTCAGGCATTTTGGCATTTCCTTCTCCCCAGTCGTCCTCCAGACTCTGGCACCTTGATTTCAGAATGACATGCAAAATTTGCTTTCATCCGAAAAAAGTACTTTGGACCACTGAGCAACAGTCCAGTGCTGCTTCTCTGTAGCCCAGGTCAGGCGCTTCTGCCGTTGTTTCTGGTTCAAAAGTGGCTTGACCTGGGGAATGCGGCACCTGTAGCCCATTTCCTGCACACGCCTGTGCACGGTGGCTCTGGATGTTTCTACTCCAGACTCAGTCCACTGCTTCCGCAGGTCCCCCAAGGTCTGGAATCGGTCCTTCTCCACAATCTTCCTCAGGGTCCGGTCACCTCTTCTCGTTGTGCAGCGTTTTTTGCCACACTTTTTCCTTCCCACAGACTTCCCACTGAGGTGCCTTGATACAGCACTCTGGGAACAGCCTATTTGTTCAGAAATTTCTTTCTGTCTTACCCTCTTGCTTGAGGGGGTCAATGATGGCCTTCTGGACAGCAGTCAGGTCGGCAGTCTTACCCATGATTGCGGTTTTGATTAATGAAACAGGCTGGGAGTTTTTAAAAGCCTCAGGAATCTTTTGCATGTGTTTAGAGTTAATTAGTTGATTCAGATGATTAGGTTAATAGCTCGTTTAGAGAACCTTTTCATGATATGCTAATTTTTTAAGATGGGAATTTTGGGTTTTCATGAGCTGTATGCCAAAATCATCAGTATTAAAACAATAAAAGACCTGAAATATTTCAGTTGGTGTGCAATGAATCTAAAATATATGAAAGTTTAATTTTTATCATTACATTATGGAAAATAATTAACTTTATCACAATATGCTAATTTTTTGAGAAGGACCTGTATATTAGTGGTGTGACAGGATTGCATACATGTACAACAGAGTTGTCACACTTGCACATTCTGTTGGTCACAATGCTGTAGATCTGACCTGGTTCCCATCTTTCTTCACTGTGATTCGCATAAATCAGCATGGCCGCATTGTGCCACTCTTCTCAATCCTGTATTGTTGTGACGAAATGCCTCGGTAACAATAGCAGCGTTCCAGGTCTGCTGGGCCCCAGGTTGCAGCACATGCGCCGGGCCCCACACCTGAATACAGCATCGCCCCGCCCCAGGACAGCGCAGAACTTCTGTGTTGTTCTGTCCTCCCCTCCTCAAATTTATGTTAGACATACCTGCCGCTACAGGCTTAAAGGAGTGATAGCATATCTTGTATATGTTTAAACCTAACTCACAGAGATAAGTGCAGGTTTCTGCAGGATGTTAGACTCTATCATCTATCTATCCATCTATCCATCTATCCATCTATCCATCTATCTATATATCTATCTATCCATCTATCCATCTATCCATCTATCCATCTATCCATCCATCTATCTATCTATCTATCTATCTATCTATCTATCTATCTATCTATCGATCGATCGATCGATCTATCTGTCTGACTGTCTGTCTATATCCATCCATCCATCAATCCATTTATTTATTTATCTGAGCTTTTAGTCCATCTACTGTATATGCTTGTTCTCCTAAATGACAATTAACTTTTATAAAAATATTTAATGATTTTTCAGGATTTTTTTTCAGGAACGCAATGGAATTTACTGGCAACTGTACAAAGATTACACATGTGTTTCCCATAATAGTGAGTAACAGTGAGTGATGTGCTTGAGAATTAAGGAGGTTTTACTCTGGAAACTATCATTACGGAGCATTCCCTGCAGACATTAGGGAGGAGAGTGATTAGATAGGGAAATGATTTGTGCATTAATCAGCTAACAGTTCCTTTTGGAGGTATACTCTGGGTTCTTTGTTCTCTTAAGGTCAGTTTCAACCAAAGACTTCCTTCTTTTAAACAAACTCTTTTTTTTTTTTAATGAATCAAAGGCAGAAAAAGCCACTATTGAACAAGGGCCATAAGAGAAAAGGAGAAAGACTGTTCTGTATATGGTTTATGAGGGATTTCTCTCAGGCCGATTACGTTTAGTACTTTTTTTGTAATCACTACAAATTTCTATGGACTAACACTAGAAGTTTGCATCTGATTTAAATTTCTTTAATTAGGAAAGCAAAATTGTTCTTTGTTGTTCAATATAAAAAGTACAAAAATTAAGTGACATTTGCATATGCAAGCCGGTTTAATATTGACAAATGTTGGGTGTGACTTCATTTTATACATCTGGAATTGTTGGATCATGGAAAGTGGGCGTTCAAGACCAGAATGAGGTCAGGTGACTGAAGGGGAGGATTCAAATATAAGAAGGCTGAGGGTGTGTCCGAAATCGCATACTCTCTTGAGTAGGTACTTGTTTTGAATAAGTACTACTAAAAAAGTACATTCTTGTATGAATATAATCTGGACGTACAGCATTTGCCATGTTGACATTATCATGTCTCCTAACAGGGTCAGTTACATCACTGTCATTCACAAATCCTCTCCTGTGGCCTCATGGGATAGTAAAGTGTCCATCGTATGCACACTTCAGAATCTCGCCGGAAGTAGTACATCATCCGGGTACTTTTTGCCAACTCTTTTATGAGTACTGTGAATTCTGACATACTTTTTTGACACACAGTTTTTTACTATATGGGACATTCTACAGAATTGGTTCAAAGTCAGAGTTGGAAAGGTCTTGGGAAAAAAGGTGTCTTTTTCCAAAAAATTTGTTTGTATGCAAATTGTATAATATCCAAGGTATACATTTCTAGTAATTGTGCAGTTAATTATAATTTTGTATTTTCAGAAAGTTTTGGATTATTTTTTGCTATTTAAAAAAAAAAGTTTTCACAGGTAAATCAATAACAGTTACAATTTTAACAATATTTCAAGTGTAATTTATAAGACTTGTTGAATTTTTAACCCAATCTTTCTTTGTAAAAGGCATTAAGTTAATCATACTGATTTCAAAGTTAAGGATTCATTAGTTTGAATATACATTGAAACAAACACTATAATAACATCTTAGTTAATAATTCAGTATACTTTATTTTAGACAAAACATCCATGTTTTGGCCGTGACGGCACATTTTCTGTAGTGACAGTAATGTTTTGGTAGTGACCCCATCACATTACAGAATTTTTACTTGCATACTAAAATACTAAAACATACTAAGATACTAATGATTTGCATAACTGTACAAACATTTTATTTATTTCCCCCAAATAAATGATTATGTGTTCCCTTTTGTCGCTACCAAAACAATGATGGCATGTTTCGGTCATGACTGTCTCGGTAGTGACAATTTAAGATAGCCTAGTTCAAAAATGATAACCAGCTCATGGTTACCTAGCACAGTTCTGAACAGTTGTACACGCACAAAAACTAAATTTTATCAAATAACACTAAATAAACCATGATGTCACAACCGAAACCTCACCACATGTTTCGGTAGTGACAATTTTAGATACTTTTCAGCCTAGATCAAAGATGATAGCCAGAGCATGGTTACCTAGCACAGTTCTGAACAGTTGCACACACATAAAAACTACATTTTATGGAATTACACCCAAAAAAGTTTGCTTAATTACAGAAAAAAGGTGTTTGGTAGTGACGTCCCTTAAAGTTACACACAGATTTTCAGACTTTTGAACACATTTCCCTCAAAATGATGGTACCTATCTATAATGAAAGAGAGGCTATGAGAGAGAGGCACATAAGAATATGTCCTGATCAAAAATGTAGGGGTGTGGTTAAAATCAGTCTCAGCCAATGGACTAAAACACACACTGTTTTGGTAGTGACATGAAAATGCAGGACACGTTTTTTTACATAAAGTTTCATGATTTAAAAATAAAATTTAAAATAAATGTTTTATTTTACTTTACTTTTTAAAAGAAATCAAAAATATATTTTTAAAAACAACAATGGAAAAAAAATGAAAAAAATATTTCAATATCATTTTCACAAGTTGAAATGTAGGGTTAGGGTTCGGGACAGCCACCTCCCAATTGAAAGTATATCCAATAAATGAAGATTTTATATATATATTAAGCTTACTTATATTTTAAATATTATTGTGGGATTCAAAAGATAATAGAAGGATCTTAGTTAACATCTATAATTTGAATACTTAAATGCTTTTTAAATCTGCTTTTGATGTCAATGGTCACTAAGTAATCTCAGCAGTGCTGTATGAACAATAACTATGGTATTTTTGCAGAAAACCATCTACAATATTGTTTTTGTTATTATATTGCCAGTTGCCTCCATTGATTTGTGTGATTCTTGTCACTTCTTGACAGATAATGTGCAAGCTTGCTCTCAAGTTTGGCCTACTTTAAAGACTTTTAACATTTACAAGGTACATAAAGTACTCTTCGCTTTACTTTTACCATGTGTAAATCCATTTTACAGAATTCTGCCGATTTCACTCCAAATAAGCACAGAACATGTATAAAAGGTCAGCAGATTCCTTGAGGTCTAACACATACTCTTTTCTCAAGCTCACACTGTTCTGGGCAGAACACAGTGGGCTTTGATGTCTTGTTCTTGCCTCCTATCAACTGGACATACTGTTCCCTCCATACTTGGAGTGTCTCAAAATTCTCCTTCAAGCGCTAATATATAACCATATAAAACAGAAGCACAAAATGTTTCTGGTTTTCAGGGTCTCTTTGTATCATTCCAAACTCCAGATCATTCTATGGGAATGGGGATGGCGTGACAAACAACAATTGTGTGACTGAATTGTTATTCACCTGCATGTCAAAAGAGAACAAGGTACACTGTGAACTTGAACTAGATAATAACCCGGTGGTTAAAGCGATCCCATACAGTATGTGTGTGTGAATGTGAGATGCTGGTCACACACACACACACACACACACACACACACACACACACACACACACACACACACACACATAGTATGCAATGTGTGCGTGTGCTCATTTTAAAGTGGCTCCTCTGTGCTGTTTTAAATGTCACTGCTTACTTAAGCTCTCTACACCTCATTCAATTACTTTCTGCTTACACCCAAGTGAAACATGCGTTAACATGGAGAAACACTGTTACTGTGTGTGTGTGTGTGTGTATATATATGATAACCAATGCTGCATTGATTTTAAAATACTGTTAAAACAGTAATATTATTAAATATTATTACAATTTAAAATAATTGTTTTATATTTAAATATATTTTAAAATGGTATTTATTCCTGTGATGCAATGCTGAATTTTCAGCATCATTACTCCAGTCTTCAGTGTCACATGATCCTTCAGAAATCATTCTAAAATGCTGATTTGCTGATTAAGAAACATTTCTTATTATTATCGAGTTGTTGTGCTGCATGCAGCTGCTGGTTAATATTTCTCTGGTAGCCATTTTATTCAGAAATCTCTGATGAATAGAAAATTCTAAATGGAAATATTTTGTAACAATGAAATGCATCCTTGATGATTTCTTATTCAAGAACAAAAGTCGGAGGTTCAAAGATGATCAGATGCCGTCGTAGTTCCGACTGCAAACGATGCTGACAACAAAAAAAAATACCTTACTGATAAACCTGATGTCTATATATATAACTTTCATGCATAACTTTCATGGTGTTTTTCTTTCTCATTTTGGACCTTGTTTTCAATATAGCTTATGCAAAAAGAGTGGCAGAAAGTTCATTGATGATGAGTCCAGAGTGCCACTGTTACACAACTTTGGTCGTGTGTGTTGGTCTGAATGCGGGAGATGCATCTGACGGAGCCCAATACAAACATCTGTCTGTTTCACCTCTGCATCGCTTGAGTGAGTATGTAAATGATCACCCCATGTTCTCACCTCTTTAACACACTGGTGATCAGTCTCATCTGTTTAGACTTTAGGCCGTGATGCACGACTTTAACAGACAGACTTTATCATCATCAATCAGAGAAATTATTTAGCAGTGCTAACAGTGCTTGCATTAATGGAGCATGAAGTATCAATCATTGAATAATCCTTTACAGTGGTATATACTCTCCTCCTTTTCTCTCTCCTGCTCTGAAGAGGCAGAATGTGTTGGAATGTGGAATCTGATCAAACTTGCTGCGAGCGTGGAAGAAGCAGAAAGTTCATACACGATAAGAACTTGCCCCAGAGCAAAGGCCAGACTCCCCTCTTGCTCTCGAGCAGCTGTTTCACAGAAGCGCCTTACATAACTCGCAAGAACCTGCCGTAAAACTAGGACAAAAAATGGCCCACAGTCATCTGAAAAGCAGTTTAGAAATTATAGTGTCTTTAGGGACTATAGACACTAAACTCATTTTATTTAAAATAGTTTCCAACGGTAATTTTTGAAGTGTGATTGTATTGAATATATCTCACACACACACACAAACTGCACCCCTAGCACAGACTTAGTACTTCTAATATGTGTTAAATTGATGAATAATTATGACATAACTTATGTTTTGCATAACCAGTTGATTAGAACAGCATATTTTTTCAATTTATGGTGAACAAATGTGCTCTGATTAACATTTTTTTAATGTTGAAACATTCCTAATGTAATAGGCCTATGTAAAACTAAATTTTTACATTTATCATTTTGTGTGTGTGTGTGTGCAGGAGTTGGATTAAAAACTTTCCTAGGATTTGTTAATCCATTGCTAAGATGTTTTGAATGGATTGTAGGACTTTGCTAGGGTGTGAGGTGGTTGCCATGGTGTTCTGAATGCTTTGTTGGGTGTTGCTAAGGTGTTCTGAATTTTATAGGATGTTGCTAGAGTGTTCTGCATGGTTTCTAGGGTGTTCTGAATGGTATGTTGGGCATTGCTAGGGTGTGAGGTGGTTGTCAGGGTGTTCTGAATGCTTTGTAACGTGTTGGGTGTTCTGTATAGTTTATAATGTGTTCTGAATGCTATGTAAGGTGTTACTAGGGTGTTCTGAATGATTGCTAGTTTTTGTGAGGTAGCTGCTAAAGTGCTCTGAATGGTGTATAGGGCATTGCTAGGGTGTGATGTGGTTGCCAAGGTGGTCTGAAAAAAATCCCTATATGGTTCTCTGTGGTTTCTAAGGTGTTTTGAATGGTATGCAAGGTGTTGCTAGGGTGTATGTGGTTGCCAAGGTGTTCTGAATGCTTTGTAGGGTGTTGCTAGGGTTTTCTGCCTGCTTTCTAAGATGTTCTGAGTGGTGTGTAAGGCGTTGCTAGGGTGTTCTGAATGATTGAATCGTCAATCAAACGGGGATCGTGCTTTTGCAGTTGTCGGTCCTAGGCTGTGGAATAGCCTCCCTGTATCCTTGAGATCCTTGTCCTCTGTACAGGAGTTTAAATTTAAGTTAAAGTTGTATCCTCTTGACCAGGCATTTCACTAAATCTCAACTATGGTTTTATTATATTATATTTTAATTGTATTTTGCTCTTCCTTTTATGTTTCCTGGACTCTTGCCTTGTAAAGCACAGTGGTCAACTTCTGTTGTGTTTATTTGTGCTATATAAATAAATAAAATGAAATGAAATGATTGCTAGATTTTGTGAGGTAGCTGCTAAGGTGTTCTGAATGGTTGCCTATATAGGATGTTGCTTGGGAGTGAGGTTTTTGCTGAGTGGTGGCTATGGAGTTCCTAGTGTTACTAGGAGGTTACATAATGGCTTAAGTCAAATGATTCAACTTTATTGTCTCTATTCAGAGTAAATCATAAGGATTTTTTAAATACTTTTAGCAAACAGCAAAGCTGAAAACTAAGCCTGATATCTAAGGGTGTGTTCACACTTGGCATGTTTGGTTTGATTAAAACGAACCCTGGTGCGATAGCTCTGTTAGTGCGGTTCATTTGAATAAGTGTGAACCCTACCTGGTGCGCACCAAACAAACAAGCGGGCCTAGACCCCTGAAAAGATGGGTTTCGGTCCGCTTTCAAACAAACTCTGGTGGTTCGACTGAAATATGAATACAACACGAACCAAAGAATCAGAATCAGAATCAGAAAGAGCTTTATTGCCAAGTGTGCTTGCACACACAAGGAATTTGTTTTTGGTACTGAGGCTTCCAGTGGACATATAGGCTACAAATACAAATACAACAAGAAACATAATACTACAAATTATAAGAATAAAAAATAAAAATATAAATATATGAGAATAAAAGTATCACAGTTGGGTTTAGTCAGAATAGACATTTTCAGATTTACAGATTATGAACATATTTACAGTGTTTTGAATATTATAAATAAATAAATCTACATATAAGTATCACCTGAGTTGTAGGGTATTGCACTAAACAGTGGGAGTATTGCACTTAAGGCATATGCCTTGGGAGGAGTGTTAACTGTTCAGGAGGGAAATGGCCTGTGGGAAGAAACTGTTCCTGTGCCGAGATGTTCTTGTGGCCAGTGATCTGAGTCGCCGTCTTGACGGTAACAGTTCAAACAGGTGGTGTCCAGGGTGAGTGGAGTCTGTGATGATTTTACCGGCTCTCTTCCTCACTCTGGAAGAGTACAGGTCCTGGAGGGTAGGCAGGGGGGCACCAATGATCCTCTCCGCAGTCCGGACTGTCCGTTGTAGTCTCCTGATGTCTAATTTGGTAGCTGAACCAAACCAGACAGTGATGGAAGTGCATAAGACAGACTCAATGACGGCTGAGTAGAACTGAATCAGCAGCTCCTGTGGCAAGTTGAACTTCCTCAGCTGACGAAGGAAGTACAGTCTCTGCTGGGCCTTTCTCACAATGGAGTCAATGTGATTGTCACACATCAGGTCCTGAATGATGGAAGTGCCCAGGAACCTGAATGACTCCACTGCTTCCACAGTGCTGTTCATGATGGTGAGTGGGGGGAGTGCTGGGCTGTTCCTCCTGAAGTCCACGATCATCTCCACTGTTTTGAGCGTGTTCAGCTCAAGGTTGTTGCAACTGCACCAGACAGAGAGCTGTTCAACCTCCAGTCTGTAAGCAGACTCGTCACCGTTTCGGATGAGACCGATGACAGTGGTGTCGTCTGCAAATTTCAGGAGCTTGACAGTGGGGTCTTTAGAAGTGCAGTCATTAGTGTACAGGGAGAAGAGCAGTGGGGAGAACGCACTCTTGAGGGGTGCCAGTGCTGGTGGTGAGAGTCCTGGATGTGAGTTTCCCCAGTCTCACTCGCTGCTGCCGGTCCGTCAGGAAGCTGGTGATCCACTGACAGATCGAGGATGGTATGGAGAGCTGGGTCAGTTTGGCTGTGAGAAGACCAGGCATGATGGTATTGAAGGCCGAACTGAAGTCCACAAACAGGATCCTTGCATAAGTCCCTGGTCTGTCGAGATGTTGCAGGATATAATGCAGTCCCATGTTGACTGCATCATCCACAGACCTGTTTGCTCTGTAAGCAAACTGAAAGGGATCCAGCAGGACTCCAGTGATGTCCTTCAGGTGGGCCAGCACCAGTCTTTCAAACGACTTCATGACCACAGACGTGAGAGCGACGGGTCTGTAGTCATTAAGTCCAGTGATTTTGGGGGTTTTGGGGACAGGAATGATAGTGGAGCGTTTGAAGCAGCAGGGAACTTCACACTGCTCCAATGATCTATTGAAGATCTGCGTGAAGACCGGGGCCAGTTGGTCAGCGCAGGCTTTTAAACAAGCAGATGAGATGCCGTCTGGGCCTGAGGCTTTCCTAGTCTTCTGTTTTTTGAACATGTAAACAACCAAAGACATGTAAACAACCAAAAACGGGATGTATAGCCCTAAAAAGGACATAATGTTGAAGCACCTGTTTATTCTCGTCATAGTCGCGATGTTGCCAATCACTCAGGTTGAGAGCATATCCCTACACCTTTAGGTTCGGTATCTTTAGGTTGGGTGTTAAACTGCCAATGTGAACGCTAAGCGGACGAGGACTAAGGGCCCTTTCACACCTGCCTTGTTTGGTCCGGATTTTCTGACTTTTCAGTTTGATCCGAATCAAAATTACAGGTGTGAAACCTCCCCCGGACCACGGTCCGGACCAAACTGACGAAATTTGGTCAGACGAAAAGATGTAGTCTCGGTCCGGATCAAACTCAACAAAGGTTTGGTTATTTTCTAGTGTGAAAGCATTTTCTGTATTGTTCGGACTTTCAGATCATTTACAGAAAGTTCCGGTGGTTCTCGCAGGATTGCTTGCAGTCTTCTCCTCCTTTCCTGCCGGCGACGATAAAATATTTGCACAACGAGGACGTTCATTTGGTGAATTTGAACTAGCCTCGAGTCTAGTTGGTGCTGCAGGTAGTAATGCTGTAATAATAACAGTATAACGATATGCATCTGGTCATTCATTCTTGTCAAATGTTTTTTTTTTTCTTTTTTTTTCCATTCTTGTCAAAGTTACCCCTCTGAATTGACAACACGCTCACGTCAGACGCACGTCTGTTTACAAACCAATCAATGTCAAGATGCAGCCCACATAAATGATGACGACAGGTCGCAAGTATGTCATGTAAAGTTCTTTAATTGCAATGTGAAACCAAACCAAAACTTACCGAATGTATAAAATGTATAAAAACATGAACTTTGGTTCAGACCTTGGTGCGGACTTTCAGGTGTGAAAACGCCCTAAATGTTTGTTTTTTTCTTGGTCCGGACCAAATGAACCAAGCAAAACGAATTACAAGTGTGAACACACCCTTAGAAAAGTAATATCACACTTCTCAGCAAGCCACATGATTTGTTGCTTCAAATGAAAGGATGTCACAAAGGGACAGCCATTTTGAATGAGCTGCTGTGTGTTTGCTCTCTGTGATGTTTAGCAGTGAGGTCAGTGACAGAACAAAGATGACAGAGACATTCCGGCTGGATTAGATGAGAAAAGACAGAACCAGCAGAGATCACCCATGATGACGTGTGCTAAAAGATCCGATTTCTCCATCTCCATCAATGCTAAGGTCCTGTAAACAATGTGTTTGTTTCCAGTACAGTTAAACCCCCACTACCCTCCATTAATGTGCATCCTCCATGCGACTAATAAGTCAACAGAACCTCTCGTCTGTGTTGATGCATCACGTTCCGTGTGGCCTGTCCTCGTGCTGACGTCCACAGTCATGAATGTAAACATGGACAGGGCTTAATTTCCAGTGCTCCTACGTCTTTGTTCCGTTGTAAGCGCTTCTGTTTTTTCCGAAAGATTGCACGGTTACGTAGGACAGCGAGTGGGCGGGAGGAAAAGGAGATTGGTGGATAACAGGAAGAAGGGGAACTTCTAAATCCGTGTTTGTGGATGTAATTAGACCTGCTATTGTTAGAACAACGTGCTGGCTATGTTTATATCCCATTTGAATGGACAGGCACTTGAAGAGGATGTTAAGAGAGGACAAGGAAAAGAAAAATCACAAATGAGATATCTTTATAAGTTCAGTTGTTTCTGCTGGACACCAGTGAGATTGAACAGAAAGCAAATGAGTGTCCTGCTGCTCAGATTTCTTTTTCTTTCCCACACCTTTATGTTTATGATTACTTAATGGTTTTTAAAAATTAGTTTAAAGAAGTTGCTCTGAGAAAAAGCAGTTTATAGTCAATGAAATACAGAGCAGAGTCTATAATTCTATTTATAATGCGGAAATCTCTATGACTTTTCAAGATTTTATTAATTATTTTAAATACCATTATTTTATTTTATTGCAGGATTTTATTTCCTTTATTCTTGGAGACCTTATTCATTTTAAATTCCATAGATATTTTTAATAGCATGATTTTAATTTCCGATGCATTTTATTTTATTTCATTTTATTTTTTGTCTTATAAAAAAAAAATTACTGAGTGATTTTAATTTCCATGATTCTTGGAGGTTTTATCACATTTAATTCATTTGTTTATTTTCGTGATTTTAATTTCCAAGACTTTTACAGATTTTATTAATTTTATATTCCATTGATTTAAAAAAAATTCTTGATTTTAATTTTCATGATTCTTGAAGATCTTATTCATTTTATATTCCATTAATTTTTAATAGCATTATTTTAATTTGCGAGATTGCTAAAAAATGATTTTTCTTATTTTATTTCTTATTTTATTTTTAATTTATTAATTGTGTGGTTTTAATTTCCATGATTCTTGGAGATTTTATTAAATTTACATGAATCTTTTTATTTTCATGATTTTAATTTCCCAAACTTTTACAGATTTTATTAATTTTATATTGCATTGATTTTTTTCCCCCATTATTTTAATTTTCATGGTTCTTGGAGATCTTATTAATTATAAATTCCTTTTTTAATAGCATAATTTTAATTTCTGAGACAAAAAATTTACTCACATTTGAGTTTAGTTTTGTGCTGAGGTTTCAACAAGAGCTAAAAAGTGTCTCATCAAATTATAGATATATTTATTTATTTTATTTTATTTATACTCTTACTCTAAAAATATTATTTGTGTCTGCCTGTATTTCTCATATCACATTTTGGAGAAACGTCTGAGAAAAAGTTGATAGTTCATTGAAACATAACTGAGAACCACCATTAAGTGCAAATTGTGCATCATGTTAATGTGCAAAAACTCTCTGTGAGCTTCAAACAGAGACACATAGCTGGAAGTTGAGCCATGCCCAGTGTGTCAGGGTGTCATGTGATGTGAGCCTGGCACATGTGGGCCCAGCCCATGCCTGTCTCATTTCAGTGACCCTGTCATAAACAGCCCAACTCAAAACGCTGCTACCTCTGACACTGAGAGTGTTTGCATCTGTGTCACATGTATTTCATGTTGCACTATAGCCATCAGACGACAAGTTCTGAACTGAGCAGCCACACACGTGCAGTTCTTGGGCTGTTAAAAAAAAAATAGGCTAAAGCAACTGTTTATTCGCTAAATGTTCTCATTTTAAATAGATAGTTCACCCAAAAGTGAAAATTCTGGCATTCACTCACCCTAATGTCATTCCAAACGTGTTTAACTGACTTTCTTCTGTGGAACATAAAAGATATTCTGAAGAACGTTAGGTTCCAAACAAAATTAGACCCCACTGGCTTTCACTGATACATATTTCAAAATATATTCTTTCATGTTCCAAAGAAGGAAGAAGGTCAAACCCCTTTAAGGCATACTCACACATCAAGAACAAATATACCTGTTTTGCTTTATTGAGTGTTTTATTCAGCATTAAAGTGAGTGGCATTTGTATTGTCAAATGGGCTGTATTTAGCTTTAAAGCATGTGAATAAATGCTGTGGTTTTTCGTTACACTCTTGGTGTGAATAAGTCTTTTGTGTGCGATCCATTTTGCTTTTCTGCTCTTAGTGTGAACAGGCCTTTAGTCTTTCGACCCTGCACCAGTATTTAAGTTTCTATGCTTCATTACCCCCAGTATGTGCTTCCTTATTCACTTATATACAACAGAGAAAGCTAGGTCAATACAGCCCTGAGGAAAATGAAATTCCCAAAGGAAGGCGAAGCGCTGGTGCTAATCGATATCTTCACTGCAGCACACCACCCCGATCAATCACACATCGTGAAGGCTTGTATCTTCCAATAAAAGATTTGTATCGTTTACTTCTCCACCACCAATAGCTGTATCTTCCCTCCCAGATCAATAAGAGTTTTCTTAAAGGGATAGTTCACCCTAAAATGAAAATGAAGTCATAAATTATTCACCCTGGTAATGCCATATGCCCTTTATTTTATTGACCACAAAAGGAGAATAAAATAAGTCCCACTTGCGCTCATCCATATAATGAATAGCGACTAGCATCAAGCTTTTTAAAAAAAGATGCAGAAGTATCACAGAATGATCCCATGCAACAGGTGACGTATATTCCAAGTGATCTGGGGGTATACAATATGAAATGTAATGTATTATTTAACGAAAATCCGTGACCGTTGGTCTTCACCCTGTTAGCGCCTGCACAGTCACTCCGTCTTGCCCAGAAAAAGCTCAAAAGTTGTGAGAAATCAAGATGAACAAAAAACGCAACACAAAATAGGTTCCTTCTTCTCTGAGGTGAATATATCCGTTGTGTTCGTCGTAACGAGAAATTATCACGTTCACATCTGTCAACCGTAATTCTGATTGTCATCAGACAAACAGAGTTATTTAACTCAGTGAAGAAAGTACACGGATACTTATTTTTTTAGGATTTCTAGGCATTGTATTCCATGTCGCGCTTTTGTTAATTTTCATTTCTCACAACTTGTGTGCTTTTTCGGGGTGAGACAGACTGAACTGCGAAGCTAACAGAATCGCATAGCCGTGCACTGCAGACCAATGGCCAAAGTCAGGATTTTCATTAAATAATACATTAAATTTGATAGCATATACCCCCAGAACACTTGGAATATATGACATGTGTTGCATCATTCTGTGATACTTTAGCGTCTTTTTAAAAAAAGCTTGATGCTGGTCGCTATTCACTGCCATTAAGGCTATATGGACGAGCGCTAGCGGGACATTTTTTACAAATTCTTCTTTTGTGGTCCAAAAATGAAAGAAGAGCATACAGAACAACACCTGGGTCCGGTTGCATAAACATAAGCCATTATGTTAAGACAGTGTCTGAAGTTCTAGTATGACCCATCAGCAGTTAGTCAAGGGCAGTCAGTCTTACCTTTCAGTATCAAATTAGGCCACTCTACTTTTTTATGCAACTGATTTAAAAAAGCTATAACAGTTTTAAAGATAAAACATTTTAAAACACTTGTAAGACTAGTCTTAGAGTTTTATACAAACGGCCCCAAGGTGAGTAATTTAAAGCTTAATGATCATTTTAGGGTGAACTATCCCTTTAAGCCTTAAGCACACAGCTTTCACTGCTTTCACTGACGTCTGCTGCTCTGATGTATATTTGACTGCTGGGTGTAACTCCTGTCCTGGAGAAGCACCAGTCAACAGTTGGATTTTACTACAAGGAACTTCTGCGATGTTAGGGAACACCCTTTGATTGATATATGCGTGTTTGCTTATATACAAGTCTTACAAACTCCTTACACGCAGGGACTTGCTTCGTTGGGCGTAAAGTGTGTCAGACTGTAAACATTCACACAGGGGCTTCTCTTGTGTCTATGAATGTCGAGTGAATCCTGTAGGCATGTGGCTGTGAATGTGTACGGTGGGCGGCATGTTGAGTCAGAGGAAGAACGGCAACTAGTGAACAGTTTCACATTAATAAATGCAGCCCTAAAGTTTAATCTTAAGAGTTAGTGTAAATATCATAAATATCAGCCTCAAATTTATATGCTTTCTTTTACATAGAAACCAGGGTCAGAAATGAACTTTTTTTGTCACCAAAAGTGACACAATTCCCTTTGTACCTAAGAATGGAAAATTACATAATAATCTGTTCAAGGCCTGTCTAGTTTATAGTTTAAGGTTTAGTCAGAGCTGTTGCTTGAATACTCCGGACTATGAACAAAATGAAGATGTTCCAATCAACCAATCAGATTTGAAGGACAAGTTTACAGTTTTATATCAAGTTTAGGCTTACAACCGGGGTTAGGTGCTTCTACATCAGTGTTATTCACCTATAATTTCCCTCTGATTTTAGGGATAGGTTATAGGTTTAAAGGTAGGGATATGGTTAGGACTAAATTTTCGGACAGGAATGTTCCAGGATCAACAAAATATGTTGATCCAGGAACAAATCACGATGATCATAATCTAACATGGTAACTAACCAAATAAAATGTATTCTAGCAGAGTGTTAGAGTTATGATTTATTTTGTAGTAATTATAGAAAAGTTTGGGGTCAGTAATTGTTTGTTATTGTTGTTGTTGTTGTTTTTAAAGAAATTAATACTTTTAAGTGACAGTAAAGACATTTATAGTGTTACAAAAGATTTTGGTCACACTTTAGTTTAGGGTCCATTTCTCACTATTAACGAACTATAATCTATGACTTTTGCCTCAACGCTATCTCATGACCAATTCGTACGAATTTGTAAGAGTGATTAAAAAGTGTCTAATTCGTATGAATTCGTACGACCTCACTCGTACAAATTTGTACGATTTGTCTAAACCCAAGGTTTAGGGGCGGGGTCAGGGGTAGGTCATTCGTACAAATTCATACGAATTGGGCAACTCGTAAAATATGTACGATTTAGCAAAAATCGTACTAATTCATACGAGTGAGGTCGTATGAATCCATACGAATTAGCCACCTCGTAAAATGCGTACGAATTGCCATGAGATCAGGCTGAATAATTACTTCTTAGTTAGTAAGGTAAGTAAGTTTAGGCTTTAGGGATGTAGAATATGGTCATGCAGAATCTGGCATTAATATGTGCTTTATAACTATAAACAGCCAATATACTAGTAATACGGGTATGCATGCTAATAAGCAAATATAGTTAATAGTGAGCATTGGACCCTAAACTAAAGTGCTACCAAGATTATATTCAAATAAACGCTGTTCTTTTGAACTTTGTATTCATCAGAATACTGAAAAAAATGCATCACGGTTTCCACAAAAATTAAGTAGCACAACTGTTTTCAAGATGGATAATAATCCGAAATGTTTCTTGAGCAGAAAATCGGCATATTCAAATGATTTCTGAAGGGTCATGTGACACTGAAGACTGGATTAAAGGTGCGTTCACATCATGTCTCAGTTACCGTACTTAAAAGATTAAAATTCAGCTGTGTCATTACAGGAGTAAATTACACTATAAAATATATTTAAATAGAAAACAGTTATTTTAAATTGCAATAATATTTCACAATATTACTGCTTTTACTGCAGGTGTAGTTTTAAAAACAGCCACAGAATTTATTTCAGTTAACTGATTGTCAAGTATTAGTATTTTTTTCTTTTTATGTTTAGAACATTAAATGCACATTAAACATAAAAAAAGAATAAAATGCTCCTCAAAATCAGTTCCAGGGGGCTTTAATAAAAAAAAAAACCTTGGCATTTCAGAAAACGACTCTGTGGGTCTGAATGGAAAATAATAGATCATTGTTCTGCTTGTTCTTTGTCAAAGCAGTCCAAAATTACGTCACTTAATCAGGGCAAAGGGAAAGCATCACAGTGCATGATAGTTCAGACTCTACATCTGTTTCAATTTGGGAGCTGAAACTGGGATTGTATACGGTGAGGTCACAAAGATTTCTGTTGCCAAACAATGGGATTGGCCGTTGCTTGGCAAGACAGTTAGACAGTTGGATTCATTCATGATGCAAATCAAAAGGAAGTGTACAGCTCTCTCCAAGCTCATGTGGGGTTTTACCATGAGGTTATGTTGAGTAATGGGTGACGGATCAGCTTCAGTGTTTTGACTCAGCTGCGCAGCGATTATCACGAGGAAATGACTCGGAAAAATCCCCTTGACTAAAAATAAGACCAGCACAAACACAAACAGAGGCAATGGGTCAGAATGAATAAGCTACAAAGCAGAAAAACAAGATATCCATGTGATGATGATACATCAGACAGGTACTTTATAATCTGTTTTGCTAAAGGATAATTATAGTAACATGTTTATTGTAAGCAGATAAACGTGACTGCTGTGTTCATACACACAGACAAATGCACTTGCTCTTTCTGCCCAAGCAGAGAACTGACATAATCTGGTACTGCTTCAGCAAATTCCTGGCCATCCCAAACTGACTCGCATTGCAGAAGATAATTTGCCGCTCTGCGACCTCTAAAAGCGTTACAGTAGTGAGGGGCTATCACCAGATCTGCTGAAACGGGAGGGAGGCCAAAACCTGCCATCCAGCGCTTAACTGATAGGACACTATCAGGGACACAAAGCAGCGTGACATTCCTGACCTTGACAACAACTACTTCATGTGTTCTATTGTGCACAATTTTTAGACCCAGAGGGAAATTTTGTTGCACTTTCACAGATATGGAGACTTAATAGAGGTGATTTATGTAATTTATTTGTCAAAATACTTTCAATATAAGCCATTTGCAGGTGGACTATCCCTGAAAAGTGTAAACATTGTGTCATGTGGCACTATCAAAACATTAGTCTGTTTGTTTGTGACCAGCCCACACAGCAACATTGACTCAACCAATGGTATGAGCTGGGGGCGGGACTGTCAGTTTGACTGACAGTTGGCAGAAAGGGGAAACCTCATTATTTTTTTATAAAAATATTTTAAATAGACAAATAGTTGAGACCGTAAGAGTAATAAATTAAAAGTCCGTAATATTTTTTAATGTTCTTGAAACAAGTCTCTTATGCTTAACCAAGGCTGCATTTATTTGATCCACAAATACAGGAAAAACTGTCAAATTCTGAAACATATTGCAATTTCCATTTTTAGCAGCCATTCCTCCAGTCGCAGTGTCACACACTTCAGATATCTTTGTAATATGCTGCACTTGGTGCTAAAAAATACTATTATTATTATTATTATCATGATTCTTCAATGAATAGAAAGTTCAAAAGAACAGTATATTTAAAAGAGGTATGTTTTGTAACATTATAAATGTCTTTACTGTCACTTTTGAACATTTCAGTATGTCCTTGCTGAATAATTTCTTCTTCAAAAAAAAAAAAAAAAATCTTAACAAGCCCAAACTGTTGTGTAAATTGTTCATATTGACTTTGGTGTTTTGGCAAATCTGAGCACAGTTTGAGACATTGTTGCGTTCCCTAATAAAATAAAAAAATAAATTCTTAGAAGCAGGAACAAAATTTTCAATTTAGTCCCTTGCTGCCTAGAACTTTTTATTAAAGTGATTTATTTGTCATTTTTCTTGGAGAAGACTGCAGATAGCTGCATATATTCAAAGACTTCTAATGATTCAGCTTGTTTATTTTTATATTAAATGAGTCATATCCGTTATCTTCTGCTGTTGGCAGGTGTTATTTGCACACAGGATCAAACCCAGACCAAACAAACTGACCAAACATTTCAGGAGCAAAATCATCTCATTTAATTACCTGCCCTCCCACCCAATAACAGAGACTGATCTATCCTGGGATGTGCTGTGAGCTCTCCTAAACCAAGTTTCAGGAGCCCACCCAAATTGAGACAAGTGAGGGTCCTTTCCTGAAGGAGGGCCGTGGAATGCCGAACAGGTATGTCGGTGACCTCTGACCTCATGTTTTAACTCACATGAAAGATGACCCCATGTGAACCCCTACTCCTCAGTAGCCTTTCTCACAGGCTTTGAAGCGCACTCATGGTTGTTCCCATGGTTCCCCTCCCTCCAATCAGGATCTCAAGAGGTGGAGCTAGGGATTTGCACACTTAAAGATACAAGAGGAATGAGGTTTGAAGTTTCAAACTAGCACTTGAGTCGTCTTTATCATGGTGGGCTAATAAAAGAGCGAGCACTGTTGGTGTCAGATGAGTCGGGGCAGCGGGCGGCTGTCACTCTCTCCTCTGCTGAGCCGGCAGCCACAGACGTCAGTGCTGTCATACCTTCATGCAGCTTTATATTACATAGACCCCCACTGCGTCTCCATTTCAGAGCGCCTCTCGCTCTCACCTGCGCGGCCCATAATCAGCGCTGAAGTGCACAGAGAAGGTGACTCATTATAGCGTTAAACCAGCTCTATTAAATCAGCCTGAGCGAGTCTCGCTGGGGGGCTTGAAAGATGACGATGTGACTTAATGTGGATGTGAAGAAAGAGCATTATTCTCACATGCATAAAGCACTCTAATTTATGCCTGTGCTGAACTTGAACAGACAGCTGCCTGAATGATAGTAATCAAACGCCGTTTGGTTATCTGTCGTTCCTTTAAGTTCTGTTCATTAATGCATTCGATTTTATTTTCTATGGTTTTTGCTTCCTGAAGCAAGGCATTTCTGAGTATTCTTCGTTTCGGCTCACCAGGGGGCTCGTGCATATCTTCATCTAGAAGAGAGTTAAGATCTCTGAGTCATCAAACTGAGTGCCAGCATTGTGATTGAACTGCACAAAAACAGGATTCTGAGTAAAAAAAAGAAACACCACACAAGTAAAGCCAACTTATGAATCACACACATTAATTTGCAAATGACTCAGTGGCTTTTTTGAGAATCACAAGCTTGTCACTTTTAAAAAGCAAGGTCATTTAAATATAATACTGATACAAGTTTATCAATCTCATATTTGCTCACTGAGGCTGCATTTATTTGATCAAAAATACAGTACAGAAATAGGCAACTGTTTTCTATTTGAAAATATTTGAAAATGTAATTCCTGTGATGGAAAAGTTGAATTTTCAACATCAGTCTGCAGTGTCACATGATCCTTCAGAAGTTATTCTTGAAAAAAAAAAAAAAAAACTTTTATTCCGCAAGGATACATTACATTTATCAAAAGTTACACTAAAGACATTTATAATGTTTTTATATCAAATAAATTATATTCTTTTGAACACAAAAACTGTTGTGAACATTGATAATAATTACAACCATTTTAAATATTGGGGCATGAATAATAATTGATAATAACACAATAATACTGTTTTTACTGTATTTTGATCAAATAAATGCAGCTTTCATAAGCATAAGAAGCTTCTTTCAAAAACATTAAAAAACTTATTTCAAACTTTTGTTTAGTGTGTAATATACATTTTAAACAATGGTTGCGATGTTGATATGTTGTTGTCTAATGCAATGACATTCATCTTATGTGTGACTCAAGTGTTCTAATATAGAGGCTATATTTGAGGCTATGGTCACTTCATGTGTTTGATCAATTCTAATTGTATGCACATTCAATTTACACTTGGCCACAAAATGTGTCTCCGCAGAACGAATACAAATATCTTCCCACATTATGCAAATATAACAAGAGTTGCACTTCCTTGATGATGCTAATGCCGAGGAGCAAAATTCTCTGTTAAACGCCTTCTTTGGCCCATGTGGCAATTCATGTTTTTAATTTCTCCATCCATGTGCCTCATCCACGTGTCATTTGCAGGGCTCCCAATCTTCTGTATACTGATGCTGTTTTGTTTGGGAGGAGTAAAGTTTACATATGTGGCCTGAACAATCAGATGCATGGTGTGGTGATGGCGCAGTGGAAAGGCACAATGCCTTAGGTGTGAGAAACCCGGGTTCGAATCCACTGCGAGACACCAATGTGTCCCTGAGCAAGACACTTAACCCCTAGTTGCTCCAGAGGTGTGCGACCTCTGAAATATATCAATTGTAAGTCGCTTTGGATAAAAGAGTCAGCTAAATGAATAAATGTAATTTATACTTGGTTGTCTTTGTACCTATGTTTGAGTGATCAGATTACTCAGTCTCAAATGGGTCATTGAGGGCATTTACACTTGGTCTTTACTACTTATAAGTATACATTCTATAAAGAACATGAAGTGACCAGATGTAGAAAAAAAAACGAATGCAGGTTTACATCAGTTGTTTTGTGTATGTTTATGCGTATAACCAAAGGGCAGGGACAATACAGAAGACAGGGAGAGCAAGTGCCATTCAAACGATAATCTGCGCGGGAAAGAGAGGACAAGAGACGTGGGGGATGGGTCTCCAAGTCTTTTATCTCAAGTTTCCCACATCCTGCCGCCGAGTTTAAAACCGGCCACCCAATTTGAAAGAATGCCTGGTATGCGGCTCATCTCCATATAACGACCGACATTGTTCTCCATCTAAATAAAGCCTGTTGGCAGCCAATAGGAGAAAAAAACTTTGCGCGCTAATTTGAGATTAATGAGGTAATGTAGTGCGCGCGGTCTTCATAGACCTACTTCACATGACTGAAACAAAACAAACAAAAGAGTTGTCTAGTGGGATGATGATGCATGTTTCATGTACTGAGAAGAGAAGGAAAACTTGGGTTGCATTAACACTGCGGAACTTTTTTTAAACTGAATGTTGTCTCTTCAGACCATGTGAAATGATTGCGTTCCTTGCATGCAGTGAAAACTTTGTTGCACATTGACTTTTTAACTGAAGCTAAATGTACTAAAGCTCCCTATCCTTTTAAAAGATTGTATGTATGAAGAATGCATCTATTTTTTAATACTCATCATACCTGTATGAATACTGTTCCGAATCTGCAAAGGGGGCTTTTTTATATACACTCAGCCATGTGAATCAGTCCTCCCTATCTGCCCACGCCGACTCAACGCCCTCAAAAAAGCCTCGACTATTTGGCGCGTTTTGATTCCCGCCACGTCTACGTTTTCCTCTGTTTTCATATTTGATTGACTTTTTTCTGCAGGGGCAGGCGTATTACTCATTGGCTGAATCGTGTTTGTGGGCGGGACTATTGTTGACGTACTTGGAGCAACCCCTCCCTTTTACTACTGGTATATAACGGCTCTTGCCCCTCCTTCACGATTTAGAAAGCCGGGTATTTATGTCTGTCGTGCAACTCAGACAATAATATTTATCTTCGAAATATTAATCGTTTGTTTATTTTATATTCCAAACTGGAATAGACCTTGTGCGGTCGTTTAAAAGGTCGTCTTGCGAATCAAAACCCATCGAGCCTCGATGAGAAGGGATTTCTACAGGTTTATAGACCGGATCCTTCACGTAGACCTTCCCTACATCCATCTCTAATTTACACGACGGATTTCGACCTCAACATTGGAATAACCCTCAAAAAGAACTCTTATTTTGGATTATAAAATGCTTCTATCAAAATTCAACACGTTTGCTCACATTTCCACCGTGGACATGCCGGCGAAAATCCAGCTTCAAGGTTAGTAAACGGTTATTCTCGTGCTCGCCTGTGTGTGTGTTGTGGTCTTGGGCTCGTTCACGTCAGCAGACTGAGTGCTGGGAATAGTGCGTGCGTCAGCTTTCGAATTATTATATAATCATATGACTTTTATCCATTCTTATGAATCTATCATATCTTTTATCGACAGTTAAGGAGAAAGAGCCATTCGATAAGGTGTATCAGGTCGGCTCTGTGCTGGGAAGCGGTGGTTTCGGGACGGTGTACGCGGGTTTAAGGATCGCTGATGGCGCGCCGGTAGGTTCCCTGAATGGGTTGTTATTGTTTACATCAGCGTAAACGTTTAAAATGTGTGTGTATTCATATTTCTTAATTTCTCTCTTTAATGATGCATTTCTTATAATTTTTAGGTTGCTATCAAGCATGTTGCAAAAGATCGTGTGACTGAATGGGGAGAGTTGGTGAGTATTCAATTAACGTTACATAGGTTGTTTACATACTATTTGTATAGAAAATGTTTTTAAATGCGACATGACAGCGTCGTTAAAACGAGCATGTCCTCCCTTTCCAGCCCAATGGCGCGCGCGTCCCTATGGAGATTGTCCTGTTAAAGAAGGTCGCCACTGGATTCCGTGGCGTGATCAAGATGCTGGACTGGTACGAGAGATCGGACAGCTTCATTATCGTCATGGAAAGACCGGAGGCCGTCAAGGACCTGTTTGATTTCATCACGGAGAAGGGCGCGTTACCGGAGGAGCTGGCCAGGAACTTTTTCCGCCAGGTTCTGGAAGCGGTGCGTCATTGCCACAACAGCGGCGTAGTTCACCGTGACATTAAAGACGAGAACATCCTCATCGATCTGCGAACCGGCGATCTGAAGCTCATCGACTTCGGATCGGGGGCATTACTCAAAGACACCGTTTACACCGATTTTGACGGTAAGAGCCATTTGCATGACCTTCAAGCCAGGGTTCCCACGGTCACGGAAAACGTGGCACGATCAGGGAATTTAAAATACCTGCTTGTCTTGCTTCGTGGACGTTACTCTTTTGAATATAAATGTTTATAAAAAAAAATCTTAAATTTTTAAAATTGGCTTTAAATGCGTTGTGGGTTCAAAATGTATATAATTATAACATGAATTAGGCTAGAAATTTCGATGTGTTTTTAATTTAATTACAATATATTTAAACATGGAAATTGTATGTTTATAGAGGGATGTGGGAACCACGTCAAGCTCTAGAAAGGGTGTGTGTTATATGTATATATGGAGGCAATATTTTACGTTTTTAAACATGTATCAAACCAATTTGGCATTGGTCGGTTGATAAATGTGTATTATGACCCCATTTCTTCGTTCACTCACGATGTTAAGCTAAATTAATCGGCCAGCGTGATGATTTGTTTATTTTTGTATAATGTTGCTTTGGAGAAAAAGCAATACGCTGGGTTGTGGTTTTGGCGCCCCCGCCGGTGGGAATTGGAATTATTACAACTCAAAGTTTGTAAACACAAGTCACATGGCAACCGGTTTCTCAACGTGAGCGCGCCTTGTGTCACGCTCCTGCAGCTCATGACTGTGCACATAAATGTTGTGCCATAGCAATAACTTTCAAACACTACACACCTTTTCCTGCCACACCTTTTTACTACACTGTTTGGTTTAGTGCCTCGTTTTCTCAGGTCATTAAATGAAGGGTTATATGCAGGTTTATTTGCAGTTTTGTGTGATTATGTGCTTAAGTGTTGCAGAATTATGGATTTAAATGCATTTTCGTTTTTTTGTTCTCTTTTTAGGTACACGTGTTTACAGTCCACCAGAGTGGATCAAATTTCACCGCTACCACGGTAGATCCGCCACCGTGTGGTCTCTGGGCATTCTGCTATACGACATGGTCTGTGGGGACATCCCATTCGAGCAGGACGAAGAGATTGTACGCGGACAGGTGCTGTTCAGGCGGAGAATCTCCACAGGTAAGACCTGATGATCATTTGACGCCACCTTCAAGGAGTTTTATGGGTTTATTACCGTGCTGTAATCACACATCCTGTTCTTTTACAGAGTGTCAGCAGCTTATCAAGTGTTGCTTGGCCCTGCGCCCTGCAGAACGCCCGTCTTTCGAGGACATCATCAATCACCCTTGGATGCAGAACACGGCGCCCCCTACAGACAACACTGAGATCAGGCTTCACAGCATCAGCCACGAGCATCAGCCTGCTGCTTACCCAGCAGTCACTGTGTGTAAATGACTCTATCTGAATGCATACATAGAGACTTTCCATTACAGCAGCAAACCCCCCGGGGGACCTGTGGACTGAGCAGTGCAAATAAAAAACATGTTATTCTTTTGTTTTGAGCATTGCTGCTAGGTGGGAGTTCTAGGCTAGGCCAAAAAAGGGAGATGTCCACTTTTTAGTGAGATCTGTTACCTCTCGTCTCCTGCTCCCCTTTGGCTCAGGGTCCCAAAAGTCTGGCTCGTAGGAACCAAATGACTGTCAACACTGCTGTCGGACACGGGTAGATCGAGAAGCTCTTCGCAGCCAGTGTAGGGAGGAGCTCGGGAACACCCGAAGCGGCGGAGAGAAGTCGTGCTGTGATGACGGCTAGTCGATCTGCTACGATGGGCGGCTTTGGTGCGCTGTCAGGGCTGTTCCTTTAGGAAGCAGATCAGCCGAGTTTAATAATTTTAGTGCCTTCTGTGCAAGATCAAGGGTTTGTTTGTTTTAGTTTTTTTGTGGAAATACTTGAATTGAGTAATAGCCACTGTAACACTCTACTCCTTAACCAGATGTCTTTTTTTACCTTCTTGCTTCCACTTTACCTGCTTCTGGCGGGTAACTGTCGGTCTTACTCTAATACGTCAGAGAGAGTAACCAAATCGACCTCACAAAACCTCTGCAGAATGAAAAGTCTTACCTCACTCTTTCAGGCCGCTGTTTCTTTTTCCTCTTCCTTTGTACTGGGCAACTCTCAACAACTACCACTCGTTGTCACAGATGCACAAAGCAATGCAACTACAACGTAAAAGACTACATTTTCTGCATATTATTTTTGTTTATATTGTAAATAGCTTGGTCAGATGACTCAATTCCATGACAATGCTTGTGTGTAAATTATATTTATTGGAGTGTCTTAAACTTTAAAAACGAGATCGAAGTGGAAGTATTTATTTATTTATTTATAGAAACACAATTTTCTGCAAAGTTTTTCTCATTCCACCACCGAAGGGCCCACAAATTATTTAAATGTATTTTTACCATATTTAAAGCCTTTTTTGAGAACGATATGTGTACATATTTTGTAAATAATCCTCAAAAGCACTTCCGTTTCTCGATGCATGGAGAACTGCTGATGGTAAACCATACCTTTCTCAAGTCATGTTTGCCACCTAATTTAAACTGTCTGCTGTGCATATGTTAGAGAAAATGACCTCATGAATGTTTGAGGGGCGAGTGTTTCTTTTTCACCTTTAGTAGGCATGATTGCAACTTGGATTTTGTTTTGTTTTTTGGTTTAGCAATGTAAATTATGTTTAGAAAGCTATTTTTTTACACAATTGTCAATAAATATTTTTTTAACATTCATTCTGGTTTCCCTGTCCTGACTTGTGGTTTTAGATTCATTATGATTACAGCAATATCAGTTGTTGGTCAGGTCTTAAACTGATTTAAACGGGCAATCAGCAGATGCCATTTGAGAATCAGAGATGGACAGATTGCAATGGTATTAGTTGTAAATCCATTTAACTAACTTTAATAACGCTCTTATCGTTTTATATTGATAGTGTATTGTTAATCTGGGGTGATTATAACCACGGGGGTCCAGATTACTTAAAACTGGACTCATGGACCGGATACATGCGATAGCTAACAGCATTTACGTTATCTGTGTTTTTGTAGATTGCGTCAAGAATGCTTTATATAGCATTAAAAAGATACTGTTTCTTTTTACAACATATAAAGATACAGAGCTATACATAAAGGCTGACTGAGTGCCCACTTGCTCTGTGGCCTTGGTTCCAGAAGGATTTTTCCCATTCATTTTTTCCATAGGCATTTCAAAGAAATTGTTCATAAAACACTTCTGAGGATTAACCAGCTCTGAGATTAATCACTACATAATAAATGTGAAACTTGGATTTGAAAATCTCAAAAAAAAAAAAAAAAATTAAAACTCAGTGCTCAAAGGACTCGATGCAATAGTCTTATAGCAATAGTCAGTATAGCAATAGTCTTGCTCATAGTCTTTGATTATTTGATTATGTATGTTTATATATATATATATATATATATATATATATATATATATATATATATATATATATATATATATATATATATCACACATACACACACACACACAGTATGTCTAAACACTATTTTCAAAACATATCATTTACTGACACCATTAAATCAATATTAACCCTTTAGTTTTTAGTCCATGTTTGTTATCTTCAAGGTCATTTATATGCTTGTGTTCTCTTAAAAGCTGATAAACGGTTTAAATATTTACAGTCTTCTAGGAAAACAGGCCAAAAATATTGACAACTTATCTTGCAATCAGGGGCGTATACAAATATTTACTCAATAAAATGCTCTCTCAAACCACCTGATTCCATTTAGCAAGAGCAAATTGCAAAAAATGATGTTGAAAAAGGCACAAGCCCTTCAATACGGCCCACCCAAACTTAAAAAAAAAAAGTCATAAAGAAAACCATGCATGTCATTTTTGGCACTCGGGTAGGTCTGTCTTGAAAGAATTATTATCAAAAAATATGTTTATATGAATTAAGTTATTCTTGTAGAACCCTACTGTCGTGCTCCATAAAGGTTAATAATAAATTCTCTGCCAGTGAGCAGTTTCAGATTGTGCTTGAAAAGTTTGAAGTAAATCTTGTCAGAGAAATAAGCTTGATTTGTTGATTGATCTCTTATGTACCTTACCTCAGGACAGCATGGCCCCCAGCATGGGGCGTCCTGACCTGATCCCATTGTGGGCCCAAAACTGCTGCTGCCCTCCCTATGAGGACACACTAGAGCTTAGATTCTCTACCCGAGCCCGAGCCCGGCCCGACCCGACCCGACCCGCGGGCCGGGCCGGGCCGATATTTCCCGCCACTATGCTCGGGTCGGGTCGGGTCGGGCCCTTGATCAAGCACGTCAAGTGTCAATGGTCTCCTCCACTCACTCGCACGCACGCACACTGTATTGTGTAGCTTAAGTGCAACATGGAGCTTGAAGAAGTAAAGAAAAAAAAGAAAACAGGAGAATTAACTTTGAGCAAGTATGAAGGAAAGTCGGAGGTATTGAAATATTTTAAATTAGTCGTGGGCAGTGACAACATATGTGTTGGCTTTGTTGAGTGCAAGTGCGGCGCGCTTCTCACCTATGACAGCAAAAAAACGGGGACTTCGACGATGAGCAGACACATGAAGCAGGCTTGCCATGACAGAAAGGATGATAGTCAGCCTTCAATGTCCTCTTTTGTTACTTCTCCAAGCATACCGCTGAGGGCGAGGTTTTCTTTCTTTTTCTTTTTTTTACGTTTCTTCATTCGGATCCATTTGCGATCCATTCGATTCTGAATAAATAAACAACGCAGTTTACATGCTTCGTCCTTGTTACATTATTCATAAAGATAATAATTAATAAATGCACGCAATAAAGGCAACATGCCTTTCAACTTAAGTGTGCAAAATTCAGAATTAAATGAATGTGTAGCAATTTGTACAAATAGAGAGTCTGTGTAGGCCTATAGTACGTGTTGTAGCCTTTAAATAAGCGCATTTAGTTGCATATTAAAACATTATAATGTTATTTTTTTCCATCTATGTTGATAATGAAAGTGAACAGAGTAGATAGGAGGATGCGCAATATCGGGAGACATGGAGTGGTTCAGGCATGATTTTGACCACTTAATTATTTTTTATTTTGTAGAAAGCCTTTCTTTAAAGTGAATTTCGTTTTGTATAAATTGTATCTTAATTTTAATACATTTTTCATAAACCAATTGCCTGTATTTAATAAGAAGCAAATATAGCAGACAATATAGGCTAATAATGACATGAAGGCGCCGGCGAGCCGCGGTCACCATAGCCTGTGAACTGGAGGCTAGAGCCATCTCATCATAAATTAAATCAATTCTCCGCACGCTGGTCACCGAATTTACAAATGCACATCTTGCTTGTTGCACGCCTTGCACACATATGTCGAAATAACATTATTAATTAATCTTTAAGAATAGGCCTATTTGATTGAATGCTGAATGTTGTGCTTGTTCAATTTAATAAAATTAAAACTTTCATTGTGATAATTAAAATAATTGAATATTAAATATTAAGTAGCCAATTTTTTTACATTTCTTAATAGTAAATATAATATATATACTGTAAAATTGCGCAGCTTCCCCCTGTCAATGGTCTAGCACCCATTCAGCACCTGCGTTAAAAAAAACGATCTGGCGTCGCCCCTGGTTATAACGGCCCACGTATTAAAAATGGTCGGGTTTAAATCGGGCTCGGGCTCATAATTACAGTTAATGTGTCGGGCCGGGCCGGGCTCGGACACAACATGCACGGGCTCGGGTCGGGTCGGGCTTGATTTTTTGGGCCCGATCTAAGCTCTAGGACACACACTGCCAAGCAGAGAACGTTCTTGTTAAGCCTTTCATTAATCCTCTCACAAAAACCTTCTCAGAGTTTACACCACAGCTCTAAATGAGTTACAATGCGCCACATATGACCCAAGGCGCACCTGATCGCTCGGTATCCGCAGGGGTATGTAGCTAATACTAACGTGGGCCGATTTAAGAGGGAAACAACGCTTGATTCATTCACACATCCTGATTCGAGCTTTGACAAATGACCAGAGCAGAACTAATATAGCCAAAATGAATGGATACTAAGTTCATTATTCTTCAATATGCGAATGCTATAGCACACAGCTTACATATGTACACTCTTAAAAATAAAGGTTCTTTAATTGCACATTAGGTTTAAGAAGTAACCCTGTTTTTATCGTGAATATTTTATCTGTATAGTCTTCTCTGCTGAAGCTCTCAAATCTTATTTACATCCACAATCAGGTTCAAAATTAGTGTCAACATCAAGTTTCATTTCATTGACTTAGAGATCTTAAATTTTGACTTAACTTTGGGTCTGTTCTTAACACTAAGATATTATGGATTCAGAAGGCATGGATATAGTGCATCAGTCGGGAGCACTTTTATTGTGTTTTTTATTTTTATCTTTGATCTTTTTTGCTTCCATTCCTTCTTGGAGCTTGAAAGACATGGTCGCTATGAAATGTTGAAAAGATCTGCTTGAAGATTCATGAAAAATTCTTCTTTTGTGTTCCACAGAAAAATAAACAGAATACAGATTTGAAACAACATGATGGTGAGAAAACAATTGCTTTCAATGCTTTTGCATTCTCACAAAACTTTTGCGTTCCCCCCGAGAAACTTTGTGTTTGTTTACAAAACTTTTGCGTTCCCCCCAAGAAACTTTGAGTTTGTTCACAAAACTTTTGCGTCCCCCCCAAGAAACTTTGAGTTTGTTCACTTTGTGTTTGTTCACAAAACTCCCCCCAAGAAACCCAGACAGCAACATAGTGTCGGCCCAGATCCGGTAAGTTTGCTTTTGCTCACAAAACTTTTACGTTCACACATGGAAAGTTTGCGTTCGCTCACAAACCTTTTGCCCCACCCCCCCCCACCCCCCCCACTCCAAGAAACTTTGCATTCCCTCACAATCCTTTTTTGTTCCACTAGAAACATATGCATTTCCCCAAGAAACTTCGCGTTTGCTTTTCCCAGAGAAAGTTTTGCTAACAATACTTTTCCATTATGCTCAGATTCAAAGTCGGCTCAGGAAATATTTATTTAAATTATTTTGCCATCTCTCACAAAACGTTTGCGTTCACCCAAGAAAATTTGAGTTTGCTTACGAAACTTTTGCATTTCACGAGAACGGATGAGCTACATAGCTTTGTGGCCCAGGCGATAAGGAAATTCATTTCAGAGGCATGCAAGGTCTTACGCTTTTTTTTAAATAGTTTCATGTTATCTTCTATGGCATCAGGTTGTAAAACCCTTTTTGGTGCTAATAGGAACCTGCTTGTGAGAGTGAAACTGGCTGTGGAGAAGCTCGGTTCCTCAGTTTGGTTTGATGAATGGCAGTCAGAGGATGGAGGCGAGTGCCTCGCATGCAAACTGGTTTTAAAATGAGAGTCAAATAGCTGGCAAAAATTTGCAAGGCTGGAATCTATGAGTGAACATTTGACTGCTGAATCATCCCTGCTGCTGTTGCATAATCACCACAAAACAGTACAAACAAGTTTCCGGGCAAATGCTCCATACAATATCTGAATATTTACAAATCCAAGCTGAAAATCTCCTCTGTTGACAAATCAACAATGAAGCATATTGTGCCACCATCAATGTGTTAAATGTTTGACATGTGGTGGATTATTTATAGCGTTTATATGCAACATCTGTTCTATTTTTATATATGACAGAATTTATAATCACAATTATATTTTTATAATTTCTTTCCACAATATTAGACAGATCGAAAGATACTCTTTCATTGCTGAGATGTTCATGTATGAGCTTTGTTTCAGATGTTTCTCTTAAGATTTCAAAGGAGAACTTTAAATAGACACAAATGACGTACAGTATGAGTGTAGAGGTGTAAAATTTATATTAATGCAGAGAGCATAGCTCAGATGATTTGATCTTGGAAGAATTTGATGAGAAATGTTTTTGTTCATTCTGACTAGTAGACATTGAATCTGAGCAGTGTGAGACATTGTTGGGACATCAAATTAGACCGTTGTTGAAGTATGAGGAAAAAAGAGAAAAAAACTGTTCATTTCACTTGATGTACAGCATTGAGGGTTTTTTCTGAAACTCAAGAGGAGACACAATGAGATTACTGGGACTTTTGCACTTCCTTTAATCTAATTGCTGACTAGGGTGGACATTTGAGATAAAGAGATTTTCTTTGTGATTTCTTTACTACAATGTAAAAATGTGTCAAGTAACATATACAGTAGTGGCCAAAAGTGATGTCTGGCCTAGGAAAAAATGACATCTTCACCCTTTATACAAATATTGTTAAACATTTGTTAAAGGGTCCCTATTATGCTATTTTAAAGTTTCCTAATGTTTTTGTGGAGTCTCCCACAACATGTTTACGTGCATCAAAGGTAAAAAAAACATTTGGACATCATCACATTTTCAATGATTCTCAAACGACTCGTCAAATGAATCAATCTCTCTAAATCCCTCCTTTCCTTGAGCTACTCTGTTCTGATTGGCCAGACACCTCAGTCTGTTGTGATTGGTTTACCGTGTACAGCGCGTCGAAAACAAAAACGTCCATAGCCATAACAACGTCAGCTGTCCTAAGGCTTCCTACGCTGTAAACTAAACACAGTAACGAACAATGACGTCGATTTGACCATATTAATGCGAGAGCGAGTCCGATGATGAAACACTGGAAGAACTAGTTATTCAACCCGAACCTCCATTGCAAGGACGACGCTAGCAGGACATTTCTCAGTGATACACTACTCAGTTTGAGGTACATTATAAGATGTTGCAACTGTAATTCCTCACCATCAGCAGTAACAAGTGCATGTCCATCAACAAACCGATTATTTTACTTGTACTAATTTATTTACAGAGTATTTTTCTAATATATTGCGGTGAATAGGTGGAAACTGTATCAATAGCAGTGCATGTATGCAATGCACATTAGCCGAGCTCTAGAGTGAATGATCTGATGTAACATAAACGTTGGTAAAACAAATATTTCCTCAAAGTAGTGATAACGGCAGACAATCTGCATTAATAGAGACAGTTTTAGGTAATAGTGGCCCACAACTGATCAGCAGAAGTATTTCAGTAAGACAGTGATAACATGAGTTAGCCAGTTAGCAGCATCTTACACCATCTTTAAAGAGCAAGCGGTTTGCGAATCCTACACTGAACTTCGAGATTTGAGAAGCAGTCGTCAGTAAAATAAAGGGAGCACAGCAAAAGTTTAGGATTATACTGCTGTGATATCGTGGTAAAGATTAATTTTAACCACTGATTCTTCATATGCTCGTCCTTGGGCAGTGAAAAAAAAAAACTGTCTTTACCTTCACATTATAGAGCACATCGTCTTCTCGACATGATGCTGTCCAGTATCCACAGGAATCAGATGCAGTGTTTGAGGTTCAAGTTTCCCTGGTGTCTGTGCGTGCAATAAGTGGGCGGGCAATATGCTAATATTTCGTCTTGACGTCACAACGAAACGGCTTATGACTCGTTTGAAAAACGATTCATTTCATTGACTCAGACTCTTACTTTTGAAAGACAATAACTTAATATACGGTGCACTTTCAGATTTAAAACTTTGCAGGATGTTTTCATTCACTTAGAGCTATGTTACACACTACATGAAAGGTCATTTTCAAAAATCCATAATAGGGGTACTTTAATTTTGTAAGCATATTGCGTATAGTTGTGTTTGGAGTCAGTTGTTTTATTTGTGATAACAAATTTTTATTTGTCATAATTTTTGGCCAGGCTGTCAAACAAAGAAATTATGAACACATGCAAAAACAAGAGATGATTAAAGAAATATTAATAACTGATTATGTTGCCGTCAATGTATGCTTTTTCCTGTGAGCTTTTTGTTATATGCATTTGTTTTTCATAATAAAATAAAACACTGTAGCTGTAGTTGCAAAATATTTTTTTCAGATAAATACCTTAACCACATTTGGTGTTTTGTTCTTACCTCATATTTAAAATATTAAAAAAATATATATATATAATATTTTCCTTGATGGTTTACTCAAACCTGTTGGGTCATTAAAAACAAATATCTCCTCCAGACATCACTTTTGGCTTCTACTATTACAGTTTTTTCCAATCGCTATGACAGTTTTTTCTATACATTTAACAAGTTTCCTAAACTCTTAACGCACCAGCACACCTAAAACACACAATTGGCAAAACGGTTAATTTCATGCTCAAAATCACACATTGTAAACTAAACTCCAAAACTAATTTTCAAAATACAATAATACACTAACATAATACACTATGTCTAACAAAACACTGCAAACATGTTTCAAAATCAAATAATTATTCAAAACACTAACACATGTTCTCTTCCAACAGGAACATTTAGTCAATCATAACACAATGACAAAAAAACACTATCATCAGCTGAAATGACAGAAACTGCATTATTTTATGTGTCAGGTCTGCCCTTATACAACAGACAGTATATTGTATTGATCATAGATTGTGTTTTGAACTGTAGTTTCTTTTGAAGCCTCTCTACATTTTTGTTTTGTTGGGTTTAGTAAAGGCATGCATTTTGTTTATTTTGCTGGAGAAATTCAATACAAAAAATGAATGACCATCTCAGAGTAGCTTTATAGATTGTACGGTTTATGAAAAAAACGAAGACAGAGACAGAATTGCTGCAATACAGTAAAGACTTTATTTGCAAAAGGACATTGCTGCAAGATATACAAACAAGATATACAAACAAGAAAAAGCACTGGAATAATAATTAAAAAAACAAAGTAATCTTCTAATCTGCCCGGTCTTCTGCATTTGGCCACATATTCTCATCCACATCACACCTGATATCTTCTCTGGCAAGGCATTGTGGGAAGAATCTTTTGGCATGCCGTATCCACCCCTGGCAGTGTTCAGCTGTGATGTCTTGGCATGCAGCATCCATTGCATCCAGGAGGGACATTTGGTCCTGTGGATGATGGTCAAAAACCTTCCATATCCAGGATGAGAAAAACTCCTCAATGGGGTTGAGGAAAGGGAAGTAAGGAGCAAGGAAAAGGGACATCATCCTAGGATGGGCGTCAAACCATGCTGTGACTGTACGGGAATGGTGGAATGCCACATTGTCCCATGTGATCACGTATATTGGCAAGTGGTCTCTCACCTGTCCCCTTTCTACCTCTGGCACAAGTCTTTTGTGCAGGTCTTATTTCATTAGTTACCCTAGCTCTGGCCCTTCTTTGAGTGCCACCACGCATACTAACTCCTCTCCCTCGCCCTTGTCCTTGTCCCACTCCTCTCCCTTGCCCTTGTCCCATTCCTCTCCCTTGCCCTTGCCCCACTCCTCTCCCTTGCCCTTGTCCTTGTCCCACTCCTCTCCCTTGTCCTTGTCCCACTCCTCTCCCTTGTCCTTGTCCCACTCCTCTCCCTTGTCCTGGTACACGTCTTCCTCTACCTAGTGCAGACATTTTTCTTTCTTTCTTTTGTTGCTCTATATTGTTTCCTTTCCACAAAAGATCAGCCCAAAGGTCCTCTTTTATACCATATGGTCATGCGATTGAAAGAACCTCAACACCTGAGTGTGTTTCCTAGATGGAAATCAGTTGTGATTTATATATATATATATATATATATATATATATATATATATATATATATATATATATATATATATATATATATATATATATATATATGCATAATTCAATCAACTGTTTCTCAGTAACAATAGAATAAAATACAGGGGATATATTTGTGTTTCAATTCACAATATAAACAGCTGGTTACCTTGACTTTAGCCTGTAAGGTTAGGTTTAGAACATGGTGTTATCTGTTCTGACATACAGTGTTAAAGCATTGGTAAATTTGGCAGTAAAAATCCATTGTTTTGGTCTTGTTTGAGCTTGTGTGTAAAAGAAGTTCAAGCATATTAAATTTGTGTTAATTGTATGCATTTTGTGTTAAAGCAACAAGAAATGTGTTAATAGTATAGCTTACACAGACGGATGTAGTGCTAACTGTGTTAAGAGTTTTGGAAAATTGTTAAAAGTATTGAAAAATCTGTCATAGCATTCGTAAAAAACTGTATTATGTGAAAATACAAAATATACAAACAGAAAAAGCACAAGAAGAATAAAAACAATTACAAAAAGAGTCATCTTCTAATCTGCCCGGTCTTCTGCATTTGGCCACATGTTCTCATCCACATCACACCTGATATCTTCTCTGGCAAGGCATCGTGGGAAGAATCGTTTGGCATGCCTTATCCACCCCTGGCAGTGTTCAGCTGTGATGTCTTGGCATGCAGCATCCATTGCATCCAGGAGGGACATTTGGTTTTGTGGATGATGGTCAAAAACCTTCCATCTCCAGGATGAGAAAAACTCCTCAATGGGGTTGAGGAAAGGGGAGAAAGGAGCAAGGAAAAGGGACATCATCCTAGGACAGGCGTCAATGAACTGCACAGGAATGGTGGAATGCCACATTGTCCATGTGATCACGTTGGCAAGTGGTCTCTCACCTGTCCCCTTTCTACCTCTGGCACAAGTCTTTCGTGCAGGTCTTATTTCATTAGTTACCCTAGCTCTGGCCCTTCTTTGAGCGCCACCACGCATTCTAACTCCTCTCCCTTGTCCTTGTCCCACTCCTCTCCCTTGTCCTTGTCCCACTCCTCTCCCTTGTCCTGGTACACGTCTTCCTCTACCTAGTGCAGACATTATTCTTTCTTTCTTTCTTTCTTTCTTTCTTTCTTTCTTTCTTTCTTTCTTTCTTTCTTTCTTTCTTTCTTTCTTTCTTTCTTTCTTTCTTTCTTTCTTTCTTTCTTTCTTTCTTTCTTTCTTTCTTTTGTTGCTCTATATTGTTCCCTTTACACAAAAAATCTGCCCGAAATGTCCTCTTTTATACTATATGGTCATGCAATTGAAAGAACCTCAACACCTGAGTGTGTTTCCTAGATTTGAAATTAGCGGTGATTTATATTTTTGCATTATTCAATCAGCTGTTTCTCAGTAACAATAGAATAAAATACAGGAGATATATTTGTATTTCAATTCACAATATAAACAGCTGTTTACCTTGACTTTAGCCTGGGTTAGGTTTAGAACATGGTGTTATCTGTTCGGACATACAGTGTTAAAGCATTGGTAATTTTGGCAGTAAAAATCCATTGTTTTGGTCTTGTTTGAGCTTGTGTGTAAAAGAAGTTCAAGCATTTTAAATTTGTGTTAATTGTATGCATTTTGTGTTAAAGCAACAATAAATGCGTTAATAGTATAGCTTACACAGACGGATGTAGTGATAACTGTGTTTAGAGTTTTGGAAAATTGTTAAAAGTATTGAAAAATCTGTCATAGCATTCGTAAAAAACTGTAATATGGTATTATTAGTCAAAAAATAATTCATATTATCCTAAATAAATTAAGCTGCACTAACAGAAATCATTTTAAGAGTCAGATCAGGAATAAATAAATAATCATTTAAGGTCACAACAGCACTTCTTGAAGTGTGTGGGAAATGCAAATGTGTTTAAATAAAATGTTTACAATTTCTTCCAACAAAATATCAGTCAGCATTTTCCAGTCTTTTGAAGCTGAGTGAATGGAAGGATGCATTATCGTAATAACCAAACACATTATCTCATCTGACCCTGAACTTTCCTTTGCTCGGGTCAAGAGTTCTAGTTGCTATTCTGTTCACTCCCTCTCTTTCTCATTGCGCTCTTTCACACTGCTGGGAAATGGAAAGAGAAACCCAGCTGGCTCAAAGCACAAGCTCTCCTCCCTCTCAAAGAACCGGATTTGTTAAGTAATCTTCCCACACACACATGCACACAGTTTGTACAACACCAAAACACTTGGGCGAGAGGATATTGAGAGTGAGAATATTAATAAGGCACCCGTGTTGTTGCATGTGTTCATAAATGGCCTAGACGGTTTCAGATCTCTCCCGCACCTGCAGGTGTGTCTGTGTTTGGCTCACACAGGTTACACCTGGATAATTAGTCCCATTGAGTCAGAGTTTCTGCTACACACGGGCACAATGATTTAGGCAAGGTCATTGTGCCCTCCATCTGATAAACCTCTATTTGCTGCACACACACGTGTGTGTGTGTGTGTGTGTGTGTGTGTGTGTGTGTGTGTGTGTGTGTGTGTGTGTGTGTGTGTGTTTACTAACGTGCCCAGCTGGATCCATAATGCCATATTCAACTGAGCAATAATCATGCAAAATTGTCTGCACAAAAGCTGCATGATATTCTCTGTATCATTAGTAGCTCTTGTCAAGGCGAGTAGCCTATTCATTTAGTTATTCTTTAGGGTATTTAAACAAAGAAAACCTAAATTATTAAACTTAGTATAAAACATATTTGCTTAGAAGGATGTGAACCATATTTAGAAATCAGAATATCATAGATGCTTATGTATGTGGTCCCGCCCCCTTTTAGCACTGCGCTCGTTGTGTTCTACAATGTCCACAGCCCGAAGGTAAGATGTTACGGATTTATGCCTGAAACGCTCGTTTTAAAGGGATTTCCGCCAAACTGGTTTGTTGAAAAATTATAGAAATATACAGAGCTACCACAAAAACGAAAGTGCAAAGACAAAATTGTAACTACACGGGCAGGCACCTGTGTAAACATTTTTTTTCTTTATTACAGTGGAAAACCCGTTACACTCTATTTTAAAAGGCTTTTGTATTTTTAATTGTGGTGATAAATATTGCAGATCACATTAGCATGCAAATGAGCCTCTAAAAAAGTAAGTGTGTGTGTGTGTGTTTTTTAAAGAACTGTGGGAGCGAGTGTTTGCTTCCTGTGTTTCCAGGACTCTTCGGAGCTGCTCGGATAGGAATGTGCCTCTGAGAACGACTCGGACTCTTTTTCTCATCAGAGTCTGTTTCTACCTGTTAAAGTTGTTTCTCCCAAGTCTTTGCGAGCGGGATCCTTTGGCTACCCAGCATTCCTTTCTCTGTGACTCACTCAGCTCTCAGCTCTTTTGAGCTAAAGGTCATCAGCCGAGAACAAACCTCGGCAACATTCCTGTCTATCTACACTGGGAGGGCACAGGAATCGATATCCCGACCTGCAACGGCAAACACACGGTTGTTGACAAACCCCTTGTGATTCATCCTTTGGTAAATAGCTGTGTGGCGGCAGTCAAGTTTGGACAAATATGAGGGCCGGGACGAGCTTGTGCAGTTATGAGGACGGTTCCGTGTGTGTCCTCCTCCCCAACAGAAATTACTCACTGGAGTTTGAGTGACTTGAGAACTCCACTGGAGTCAGTTCCCATGCTGGAGAATGATTTGTGGTGGGTGGGATACGTACATACTGGAGAAATGCATTGGAATTAATGGGAATTTGAGTATTGGGAGTATAATTTTTTTTTTTAGTTTTTGTCTATTTATGACAATTATTAGTAGCGTTTCCCATACTTGGGGTTAGAAATGAGAAGAAACCCTGCATAACTCGTCCTGCAACATTGGTGCGACAGATACGAATGATATCTCAGTCATAAAGGGCAACATGTGTTATTTTTTATTTTATTTCATTTTATTTCACAAATGAAACACCAGTGATGAATTCACAGAATTGTTTCCCCCATGAAATTAGAACATCAAATCATTTTGAAAAATGAAATCTAATCTAAATCTTCTACATGAATATTAAACAATGTAATAACAATAATGTGTTAAAGTGAACCATGTAAAAAGTGCTAAATTATGACAATAAAATGACAATGACAATGTGCACATTCAAACAGACTCTTCTTACTCTGAACTTTGACCTCTGGAGTAATTTCCCACAACATTATTACAACTATATGTTTACAACTATATTTTCAAAATGCTATAATAATAATAATAATAATAAGAATAATAATTTTTTAACACTGATAACAGCAATGGGAAAAATAAAAGGACAAACACCCTTGCACTAATGCTTAACCCTGGAAACCTAAATAAAAAATTAAAATAAAATATCTCTTTCATGGGCCAGTGAGCAACCACTAAGTGTTTATTTGTTGAAAATAACACCTATTATCCAGCAACGACACAAATATTGCGAAGTGTTTTAGAATTTCAAACACGTCAGAAATGTTCTAGAGATTTCATAACAGAGTTCATAATGCAACTGAAAAAAAAAAAACACAACTAGAGTTCACAAACACAAACAGTTTCACTTTGCACATCTGTCGTAAGACCTCCTACATACCAAGCCTTCCCATCAGCCCCTCCTAGCAGGTTTCCCGTAAAGCCTAGCATCACTTCCTCATTCTTCGGCCTATGATCAGTCAGATATGGACAAGTGAACACTTGCACCTCTTTTCTCAGCTCAGTCTCACGTCTCCCTCCCACATCATAGGTGGCTTCTTTATACAAATTATACACTAATTACTTTAATGCGATAGGATTCGATTGCTCTACTTTCCATTTTCACAAAAGAAAGGATTAATAGCAGCTCTGACACATCAGCAGTTCTACGCTGTTGTGGATACATGATGATACAAATGTTTCAAGGAAATGTGGCTCTTTGTTTTTGTGTTAAACATTCATGCGCGCTGATGCGTGAATATACAGCAGTTAGATAGATAGATAGATAGAACATACTCCAATATACTTTATTTACAACATTGAAAAATCAGATTTTACAGTGTATATAATGTACAGTGAATATAATGCAGTGACATTTGGTATCCAAATAGTGTTCTGAGTCCATGTAGGCCATGCGGGTTTGTGGTTAACAAAGTGCTTATGTAAACACTCAGGTCTGAGGCACGTGATGAGATGTCATGAACTTTCTGGCACTGAAGCCTTTGTAACAAAGATGCTCTCAAGAGGCCATAATGCGGCCGTACTTCCCTTACTGGCATTATTAGGCAAAGGGCACTGGGGCACAATTTATACTTCCTGTCGCATTGTATTACAACACTACTAGAATATCTGAATCTGCACGAGGAGGATGTGTGGTACTGAATCTTGGTCACTCTTTAACCAGAACATCATAATATTTTTAGGGCCCATGGTAATAAAAACAATAGAACAGTGTCAAAAGGCAGTGGTTGTGATCATGCAGTTGCAATAAATGGCATGATAAAATCACATCCTTAAAAAAAAAAAGTTTGATGTTGGCAACACTGACCGCTTCCACATGAGTTCAGGACTTTAGACTTCACAGATCTTGGAGGAGACATGACTAAACCATACACACTATTGAGCCATCAGATCAGCATGTTCTTTTTGTGTGATGGGTGGGTGTGTTTCCACATGGTGCATGAAGGATTTATACCCTTGCACAAACTTACATCTGATGAACATTACACCATAAGCTACAACAGAAATCGCTCTGCCGAGAATCATTTTAGTCAACACACTTAGAACACTGTTGACTGTAATGTGTGTGGTAACTGTACTCTTCTGACCTACCTCTGTAGCATCACAATGGGATTTTTACACTGGAATAGCCAGAGGGCAATGTATTCATGCACCACACACACATATAAATGTATGTATGTATGTACCATATGTATGTATGTGTGTGTGTGTGTATGTGTAGTTCAGGTATATCCTACATTATGAGGACAAAATGGCCCCACAAAGATAGCAATATCTGAATCCCTTTTTTTTTTTTGGTCCCCATGAGTTTGTACAGTATCAAAATCATTATGTCTATGTAATGTCCCCATTAAGCATGGAAACCCAACGTGTGTGTGTGTGTTTGTTTGTGTGTGTGTGTGTGTGTGTGTGTGTGTGTGTGTGTGTGTGTGTGTGTGTGTGTGTGTGTGTGTGTGTGTGTGTTTGTGTGTGTGTGTGTGTGTGTGTTTGTGTGTGTGTGTGCGCGCGAGTGTGTCGGAATACACAGCTACTTTCCTATCAACAGAGAAATATGCTTTTTGCCCCTTATATTGGTTTATTTACTGCATCTACCTGCAGGGTCAAACTGAACCATGTTAACATTTTAAAAGGGGGGAAAATCTGAGACGTAAGATGTAGTTTATACACTGCGTCCGAAATCGAATGATTCCTAGTACGCGAAAAACAGTAAAAAAGTATGTCCGAATACATCGTCCGAAATTGCATACTCTCTTGAGTAGTTACTTATTTTAAATAAGTAATTACTTCACGGCCGTTAAAAGGGTCCGTCATCCGGGCACTTTTTGCCTACTCTTTTATGAATACTTTGAATTCAGACACACTTCTTTTGTACGATTTTTACCTACTAAATTGTAGGGAAGTATTCGATTTCGGATGCATCCATTGTATTCAAAAAAATTAGGCGAAAATTCCCTGTATGAACTACTTCTTCTGACAAGATTCTAAAGTGAGCATTCGATGGGCATTTTACTATCCCATGAGGCCACTGGAGAGGATTTGTGAACGGCAGTGAAGCTAAGTAACTGACACTGGTAGGTCACGTGACAGTGACAACATAGCGAATGTAGTACGTCCGAATTGCCATCCATATTCATACTATAGAACATACTTTTTTTAACGGTCACAAAGTAAGTTCAAATTCAAATATTGTACCTCAGACATTATGCGATTCGGACGCAGCGATAGTCCATTTGCTTTGCATTTAATCACATTGCTGCTTAGTAGACAACTGATATATTTTAAAGAGATCTCATTTGTGTTTTCGCTTCCGATGGGATGCAACAAGCCCAGTTTTCTGCTCTAGTGAAGTCCATTCACACATGTATGATCACTTTAAATATAGAACATCTCAGAAGAGGAGGTGAAGTGTGCTTCGGTTTTTCCTCAGTTCCTCTACTCTTCCAGTCAGTGCTCTGCCGTTGTGACCTACTTCCCCTCTTCCACGACCCACTTCCTGCACTTCCACAACCGCTTGCTTCTGCCGCCGGTGCCAGTCTCAACCAGGCCTCTTGTATAATGGGCTGAGACACACACACACACACACACACACACACACACACACACACACACACACACACACACACACACACACACACACACACACAGAAACACACAGACACACACACACACACACACACACACACAGACACACAGACACACACACACACACACACACACACTTTGAGCCGGATAGAGTCAGAGACTAACTGTCTCTCTTCAGTCTGTGGGTGGCAGAGACGGAGACTACATGTCCTTGGCAGGGAGCTATTGTGTTCACACTCCTTATGGAAGGCGATATCAATGTGTCAGGCCTTGGGTGAAACAACATGGTATGCCTACTCATTGAGGAGAAAGAATCGGCCTTAGTTCAGATCTTTTCATTGAGCTGATGAAATGAGCACAATGATGGTGTTTAGTGATTCTAGGCTTGTTATAGCTTGATTTTATACTTGGTACCTCAGTTCTGAATGAATTGCAAGGACTGGATGAAAGAAAACACCAATATTAGTCTGCGTTTATTATATGGACTGTAAATGCAATAATATCATAAATTAAATCTCTTTAAGAGTTGTTACATTAACATTTATGTTTTTGACAGATGCATTTATCCATATTTGTTTACATTTTATCAGTAGTGTTGCTGGGGGGGGGGGGGGTTCACTAACACCATGCTCTACTATTTGAGCTAAGGTGTTTATTTCTCCTGGGTAGCGTTGAGATTAAAATGCAATTTTAAATAAGCAAGTATTCTTTCAAAAATATCTCAGTAATCACACAGTTGACTATTGTTGACTAACACTTTAAAAAAAAAAACTCTGAAATAAATACATGAATAAATAAACAAACAAACAAACCAACATATATATATATATATATATATATATATATATATATATATATATATATATATATATATATATATATATATATATGTTGGTTTGTTTGTTTGTTTATTTATTCATGTATTTATTTCAGAGTTTTTATATATATATATATATATATATATATATATATATATATATATATATATATATATATATATATATATATATTAGGGGTTGCACGACTACTGGTTTTTGCTAGTCGATTTCTTATCAAAACAATAATCGAGTTACTCGACTACTCGCGTGGTTCATGCTTCTGTAAATGAAAAGACATGAAATAGTTCTTATCAATATTTTTTTTTATTAATTCATAGCCTAATGCAACAATTACATAAGTAAACTCTCAAAACATTATAATTATGACATTAGGCCTACATATTTAAGTTTCCATGTAACAGAGTAAAGCCAAATAAATAGCCGTTCTTGCCTTTCATTTCAGACGTAATGTCCGCATTTAGAGCCCGTTCACATATTGCGTTTTGTGCGCGTGCAAATTCGTTATTTCAAATGTAGGCGCGCTATGAAGCGACGCGCGCGCTCATTATTCCAGGCGCGCCTATGCCGCGGCAAAATGAAAACAGGCTTGTTCGACCTGAACCGGCACTTCACAGACAGATCGCGGTAGTTTGATGTCATTCGCCGATCTGTCAGTCCGCTACGCTCGCTCCGTGCCAGTGGACAAGCACCGCATCCCAACTTTTTGAATAGAATGCCGAAGTTATGACGTCACTTTGTAGGCCAAAACGCGCAAGTGAGTTAGCATTTTAGCACTTCCGGTTCCCTCGCCCTAAAGTCTATGGGTTTTTTTAATGGGTTTTTGTTAAATCGCCTGAAATAAGGTCTGTGGTTAACAACGCCTCTACATATTATCACGTTTTGATCTATGACATAAAACACACCAGTTATAACCTGCTTGTGGTTTTTTAAACTTTATTGTGTCTGCTTGTGGTTTTTTAAACTTTATATAGGCTTCAAAATATATACATTTTGGATTAACTTGTACAGATTATCTTTATAGACAAAACGTGTAAGGGTCACAACTCTTTGTTGAACACAGATCTTAGTTTTTGCAATTTTTCAAAAGTCTTTGGGGAAAATGCATAGCTTTTCGATCGAGGGAACCCATGCGCCGCTAACTTCCGAGTTGTCCTACAAAGTGACGTCATAACTTCGGCACTCTATGCCGCAAGCGCGCCGCAGGTCATGTGACAAAAACCAACCGATCATCTCCGGCCTTTCTGTAACAACATCGAAAGCTCGGCCAAACAGCTGATCATAGCTGTACAGGGCGGCTTTTTATTGCTCATCTCTATAAATATATCTAGTAGTAAAGCTAATGCAAGGGCTAGAAATCAATTAATCATTTGCTTACTTCCTCGTCATCATGGAGAGCGCAGTTCATGGTTGCATAGCAACGACAGACGCCATGGGAGCGCAAGCACTTGTGGAAAGGAGAAAGTTTTCATGCGCGCTTTCCATGCGTTTTTAGTCGCGATATGTGAACGCCCCCTTACAGAGTTGGCAAATTACAATATTTCTGTCATCTTGATGACATACTGATGTGTGTGTCTGCTGGTGACGTTCGCCATTTTGAATTAATTTATGGTTAATACACGCTTGGGTAGTCGATTAGTTACGACAGCGTCGACTAGTGGTTAAAGTAGTCGATCTCTCGACTACTCAACTAGTCTGTGCAAGCCCTAATATACACTCACCTAAAGGATTATTAGGAACACCTGTTCAATTTCTCATTAATGCAATTATCTAATCAACCAATCACATGGCAGTTGCTTCAATGCATTTAGGGATGTGGTCCTGGTCAAGACAATCTACTGAACTCCAAACTGAATGTCAGAATGGAAAAGAAAGGTGATTTAAGCAATTTTGAGCGTGGCATGGTTGTTGGTGCCAGACGGGCCGGTCTGAGTATTTCACAATCTGCTCAGTTACTGGGATTTTCACGCACAACCATTTCTAGGGTTTACAAAGAATGGTGTGAAAAGGAAAAAACATCCAGTATGCGGCAGTCCTGTGGGCGAAAATGCCTTGTTGATGCTAGAGGTCAGACGAGAATGGGCCAACTGATTCAAGCTGATAGAAGAGCAACTTTGACTGAAATAACCACTCGTTACAATCGAGGCCACAACACGCACAACCTTGAGGCGGATGGGCTACAACCATCATGCCTTGTTACCACTGTGCAGGCTGGTGGTGGTGGTGTAATGGTGTGGGGGATGTTTTCTTGGCACACTTTAGGCCCCTTAGTGCCAATTGGGCATCGTTTAAATGCCACGGCCTACCTGAGCATTGTTTCTGACCATGTCCATCCCTTTATGGCCACCATGTACCCATCCTCTGATGGCTACTTCCAGCAGGATAATGCACCATGTCACAAAGCTCGAATCATTTCAAATTGGTTTCTTGAACATGACAATGAGTTCACTGTACTAAAATGGCCCCCACAGTCACCAGATCTCAACCCAATAGAGCATCTTTGGGATGTGGTGGAACGGGAGCTTCGTGCCCTGGATGTGCATCCCACAAATCTCCATCAACTGCAAGATGCTATCCTATCAATATGGGCCAACATTTCTAAAGAATGCTTTCAGCGCCTTGTTGAATCAATGCCACGTAGAATTAAGGCAGTTCTGAAGGCGAAAGGGGGTCAAACACAGTATTAGTATGTTCCTAATAATCCTAATAATGTTCCTAATAATCCTTTAGGTGAGTGTATATATATATATATATATATATATATATATATATATATATATATATATATATATATATATATATATATATATATATATAACATTTTTAAAAATAATTTATTAATATTAATTAAAGCTATATAGATACAAATAATAAAAAGCACAAAATTGCTAAAACTTAAGTTAATAAAAACCTGAAAATCTAAAAAATAAAAGCTAATTCAAAATATTAATAAATACTATAAAAGTAGATAAAGTCTCAGATACGTCAAGACACTGAAATTTTGAAAAAAAAAAAAAGTTGGAAATGCAGTGAAACATTTCTTAACAAATGTCAATTGGCAAATGGAACATCAATACAATCTAAGGAAAATGGATAGTTTTTTATTTGAAATCAGTTTTCCATAAGCTTTTCTCTGAATCTGGGCAGAGTTTGGACAAATTCATCTGTCATAGGCCAGATTATTGCATGTGAGATCCAATTTATGAGTCACTCACAACTGTTTACCTTTATAGGACGGTGTGCTGTATTTATTGCTCAATAATCTCACTTATGTCCACAATTGTTTCATTTGCATCTTATTCAATTTCTTTATATCTCAGTTAAGTCTCCTGACTTCTGAAAGAGCAACATCAGAGCAATATCCTTCTCCTCTGGGTGGGCTTTGAAGTGCTTATGTGGAGTTTTTCCTTATAATTTCCCTTCGGAGAAGAGTGGCAGACTGTGCTGCTGAAGCAGGATATTGTCTTTCAAGTCTTCCTGTCTCAGTCTGCTGACCAATGAGACAGAACCGACTGCATGCACTTGATAACCCGACTCTGGGAGTGTGTGGCGCTGAGGAACAAACAGCACACACACACACACACATACCTTTGAGCTCACTTGACGAAAAAACACAAACACAGAGGAATCAGGAGGAAAATAAAGCAGCATTCCACAGATGCCATGGCTTCCTGAAGGACGCAGGCAGCGTGACCTTTCATCCGTTTGTTTCATGTGTGTGTGTGTGTCACGAGTCTGAATGAACTCAAAGGAAGCACTTTAATGAGGGGGCAACTTTTCACCAGGGAGGGTCTCAAACACAAACACAGGAGCGGAGTGATTTAACACTCATTTCCCCATCCATTATGGACACAAACATAATACTTATCAGCACTTTAAGACATTGTAAATGAACCCCAATGAACTCAGTGTGATGAGAGTACTGTTACTGTATGGATGTTGAGGAAGTTCTTCTCTTTTAAGGGCCCTTGTAGAACAACAATAGCAAAAGCTATTTGAGTGCACAGGTTCTAGGAATATAGTTCACAGGAAACATCATTTCCAACTTTCCACTAAGGATGTTTGCATAATTGCTTTGTCCTGGGCATATTTACTTTTTTGTGCACGCATCTGCAGCTGTTGTTATTTTTAACCTTTTTTATTATTAATCATTCTAATAATAGAAACGTTAAGGTTGCATGCGACTCCTAATCTAATTATATAGTACAGTATTAGTATATCATAAATTCATGACATAATACATGTTTTAATGCACACACATGATTTAACTATTAGGTTTTGACTGAAAAGTAAAAAAAAAATTAATAATAAAGTATCAAAAAAAAATTTGTAATAAAGAGAACAAAATTGGCAACACTTTACAATAAGGTTCCATTTATTTAACATGAATTAAATACATGTTAAAATTATATGTTAAAAAAATGAACTAACTGTGAAAATACTTATAAAGCATCTATTAGTCTTCATTAAGATTATTTGTAACATTTACTAATACATTATCAAAATCAAGTTTTATCTTTAAATTTAATGGATTATTTAATGGATCTGAGCTAATATGAACTCTATTTTTAGTAAATAACTTTAACAAAGATTAATAAATACTGTTACAATTTGTTAGCTCATTGTTAATGTTAGTTAATGCATTAAATAATGTGACCTTATTATAAAGTGTTACCACAAAAAACAAAAAGTACTTTACTGTATAACAATCACCTTTCTTGTAAATGCATGCAATTTTTGTGGTTTAACAGAGTGATAAAGCTTTGGTAATTGTAGTTTTTCAACATAGTAAAATAATAAAAAGGGGAAAAAAGTATGCGTTATTATAAAATTGGGATTTTTACATAGGCTTATACCATAAAGCATAAAGAAAGCCATTGTTGAAAAAACATGATGATTGAAAAAGTCTAATAATAGTTCTGCTAGTAATAATTTAGTAACAGATGAATACAGCAATTATAGGCTTTAGTAGAGGAACTTAGGCAAGTATTTCAGTCAGACCTGAGCAGAGCACCCTGATGATTTATACGTGACTGCTGCCACCTAGTGCTCAGATTGGGGAACTGCAAAATTACATTTTCATCAATACTTTGTAATGCATAATGCTTAACTTATTATTAATCACATAGTTAATTAATCACATTTATTACAATTATTTTATTTATTACAATTATATTAATTGTGATGTATTTATACATAATGACAGTATTTGTTTTACTGCTAAATAAAATTCAAATAGGATCCAATGAGAATCTATGAGGATAATCATTTGGAATAATAGGAATTACAAACAAACATCAGGAGGGGCGATACAAGGTTCTGGAACTTTGGAAGCAGGAGATTATGAAACCTTTGGAATGCAGACACAAGACCCTTCTTTTTTCCCCTGTATTTTCTGTATTGCACTATTGTCCACTTTATGTTCTATAATATTGTATTGTTCTGTACATTATAAGGCGTGTACATTTTACAAACATCATTACAAGCAAACATTTGAGAATATAGTTGTTTTAGAGATCAAAATATTCAACTAAAATACGCGTCTCCATCTAATAAAACTCGAACCCCATTGGTCCGCTCCAATGCACCTGTCCTTCATTTCAGCCAATCACAGCGCGACCTCACGCACCTCCAAGATGGCGACGTCCATCCAGAACCGCTGTAGGCACATTCTGTGTTGGCAAAATACTCGCGATAACTAATCAAAACAAAGTCAGGCACACGCGGCAATACAACTAATCATATCGTTATCGCCTTTGGATATCTGCACATGTCAGTTGACGGCGTGGTGTTCGGTTTTATGGCTGTTTCAGAGTGAAATTTGGCATCCTCTCGCCATGGCCACCGACAACAGGATTCATTTCTGGAGGAGAAACCAAAAGGTTCCCGGGAGGTGAATTTGGTCATTTATTTCTTTTTATAAAGTAGCTTTAAAGTGTGTTATTTTATTGGCAGAAGTCATTTTATGTTAATATATCGGCTCTGACCAGAGCTTTGTTTACTGGACTCTATGGATGTGTGTCAAACCCTAGTGGGCTGTCTATTTTGACAGCATGCTTGGTATCCTAGACGTATGTTGCGTTTTTGGTCATCAAAGATGTTGTAAATGTCTAAATTACTTATTTAGAGTATTATAGATTATTTGGACATGTTATGAAACCACTTATCGTAAGTTAATGTTGGTTAATGGCAACCATAACAAAAGTTCACCCTGGTGAACATAGTTGCCACCAAAATACCTTATTGTTACAACTTTGAAACTATGTACTTTGTTTAGTCTCCATTGTCATCAAAAACTAAAAATCTTACACGATATAATATCCAAATAATTTGGTTGTCATGTTAATAATAATAATAATGATTACTAAATGTACAATGCTATCAGTGTACTATAAAATGATTGCCATTGTAATTTATGTAAGGGAAACACAACTTCCTGCCAAGTTTTGGTTGTTTTCTAAACACTATTTAATTAAAAGCTCTTAAAGCTGGCATGTAGGTTTGGCCTCTTTGTCTTTGCTGGGGCTTTTGTTTAGTCTGACTTTGGACAGAGTTTGCTGAGTGTGCTTCGTTGCAGGTTGTTTGGATTTTCATGGTCACAGACAGAATCAGTTCATTTGACTCTGCGTGAATGTGAGCTTTTGATGACTTAACAGTTTCCTGTAGATCAGATTTTATATTGGGCCATTGCATAATCTTGCTAAAGAGGAACTCTCATGCAGGAGATTCACTGCTGTTAGTGCTGCAACTGTGGCGTACAGCCTCTATTGGTCTAAGATAGTCACAGCAGAAACATTTTTGTATATACTTGGTAATATCTGCATATGGAATTGATTTTCTGGGGCATTTTTTTGCCTTTATGGGAGTATATTTATTTCTAGCCATGTTAAAATAAAGTCTGTTTTTGTCCAATAGCTTAATTTCAGTTTTGAAAACATATATAAACATTTATATTCAGATATGTTTATCTCCCTTTAATTCTAAAACAGGCAAGAGTGGAAAATGATCATCAAAAAATTATTTCATGTCATTTTTAATATCATCTGGACTTAAGTAAAACATATCCAAAGGAATTTTTGAAATATTTGATATAGTTTGGATTTTATGAGTTGTATCTCCCGGCTATGTAATATTGTTCCTACAATATTGTATTTTTTTTTTTTCTAGGAAAAAAGTAAGATAATATGCCTACTTTATACAAAGTCAGAATGTCCAGCACAATGGACGGACATGTTGGCTTTAGGTCAAACTGACAAAACGAGCAAAGAAAATTTGAAACAAGTCATGTGACCCACATACTCCAAACAGACTCAACTATTGACTACTGTACTGGATGAAAAATTCTTTCTCGTGCCTCCTACAAGAGACTAAAGAATATGTATCCCGTGGTACACGTTGCCTGTTTTAGGGTTAAGACAACATGAGTTGTATTCATTGAAATATACAGATCATTTGCTATTATCTCAATATTATGTCAGTATCTGGAAGTTATTGTCAGAAGGTTTTGATTAGGTTGTTGACTTGACATTGACTTTTAGTCCTAGATCTTGTTCTTGTCCAGATTCCTGAGCACACACTCTTACAGAATTGAAGGGGACACAATCTAGCCTATGCTATGATCATAGTGAATCTTTTTTTATTAAAGTCATGAAACGGAAGTTGCGATAATGCTTTCTTCCCTGTTGTGACGTATATCCGAGTGAAACGGCTTCTCGAACAAGAAAAAATGTAGGGTGAGACTTTGTCCATCAGGAATCGATTGGATGGTTGTGGTTTGCTATTGGTGGATTTCATGATGTGAGTGATGGGTTGTCCCGCCCAGGTTAAACATCATCAGAGAAGAGGGCACATCGTAAATATTACGAGGGCGCATGAATTCAAATAAATTATGTGCATGGACAAATCATTTATAATAAATACTGCAATATTCCCAAAAAAAAAATTCATTCATTTTGATTTCACGGTGACTTTAAATGGCAAAAAACCCAACAACATATTTTAGGGTAAAACATTTTTTATCAGGGGCATGTTACACAAGATATTAAAAATAGCTTTAAAATAATGCCTCCAGATAATGTAACTGATATTTGAGTAATTTGTATTATTTTTGTTTTAGAAAGGAGAGAATTCTTTCACTACTGTTCAAAAGTTTGGGGTTTTGTTTTTGGAAAACATTCTTACTAATCATTTATTTGATCAAAAATACAGTCATGAACAGTTAGCCTATATTGTTAAATATTTTTTATATATATATATATATATATATATATATATATATATATATATATAAACTATATTTAAAAATACAACAGTCATTACTCCAGTCTTCAGTGTCACATGATCGTTCAGAAATCATTCTAATATGCTGATTTGTTGCTCAAGAAACATTTCTTATTTTTTATCAATGTTGGAAACTGCTTCATATTTTTGTCAAACCCCTGATACATTTTTTTTCCAGGTTTTTTGATGAATAGAAAGTTCAAAAGAACAGTGTTTCTTTGAAACAGAAATATTTTGTAACATTGTCAGTAATTGTCTTTACTGTCATTTTTGATCGATTTAAAGGCACACTATGCAGGAATTCTGTTTTTGTCAAACAGCGACCCCTAGAGTCGCTGTGGAATACTTGCACTGTCGTAAATGCCCCCACCCCCCACACTGGTACCTGTTCGGTAGGATAGAAGCGTCGGGCATGCAACAGGCACAGATAGACTCCGAAGATATTGACCAGGTAATGTTTCACGATTTCATACAAATATTAGGCTACTGCATAGTCTACTGAACTACTGATGATGGTAAAAGGATATTAATAACTATATGTCAAGTGTTAGACTACTTTATAATAATAAAGTAGCCTACCGCGTTTGCTGGCTTATAACGTTTTTACATGATTGCTGCTAAATCACAAGTAAATAGCCTATAGTCTAGGACTACTGTATAATTTCATTTGTGTTTTTTGATTGTAATGTAAACATTACAAAATGCCAGATGACATCAATAAAATTAAATGTACGTCGCATTATTTCATAACATTAGCCGTTGTGATGTCATTAGACATGATTATTGCAATTTATCATAATAGATTGCAAATTGTGCTCGTTTACACTTTTTACAACCTCTAGGCTTAACTTTATTTGTGTCCTGATAACTTTGTGAGATATTGACAACTGTTCTCATGATAACCTCATGATAAATTATTGGACTGGTCTCAACAATGGATGAATGAACGGTATCGTAAAAAATGACATACCAAAAGCAAGCGCAACAACATAAAATATAGAACGCAAACAAGTTTACAAATAAGATATTTACTTACTAGTCCATCAACAAGATCGCCAGGTCAGCATTGCTGTTGCATCCAGTGCTGCTTTTTAGCTCGCGCCAACGAGTAAATGCCAGACCGAGTGGGACTCTTGTCCGGTTCCTCACGCGGTCAGATTCTCTTTTCCTTTTCCTAGTCTCTTCCGACCGCGTTTTCTTTACTTTTTCCATCTTCGACTTGAGTATCACGTCTGAAATGCGCACAAGTGTCTTCATGCTTCATATGTTGTTGTTGATCTATGGATGTGTGTGACGTCGTTGCCGTAAAGCATTTCGTGATTCTCGCGAGATTTGTCGGGGGCGCTCCACTCAAACTTGCATTGCTGTTTTTTCCAGCGGCGTCCCCCCCAAGCTCTACTACCAGGATGATTCGCCCTAATATGAGTTTGTTTACCACCGAAATGACTTTGAAGCTGTTATATTAAGGTAAAATTAAAATCCTTTAATGTGTCCTTGTGAAATGACTTTTGAATGTTTGAAATGTCGCATATGAAGTTATTTATATGGTAAAGGTAGTGATGGTCTCTCAATCAGTATGCACTACAGTATATTTTTAATTTTATTTTTGAGTTGAAACTTGTAATTGTAACCACTCACTCTAACTTTTTGGGGTTAAAAATTATCCAAAATACATTTTTGAGCAAGTACATAACCAGGCAGTGTTCACAACTATCTGCTTGCCTTTATTCAAAACGGTAAGCTTGTAATAATGTTTTTAATTCCAGTGGTACTGCTGGATTTCTGCGGGAAATTCGAGCATGTCTTTGCGTCATTACGTCACATCTGTGCACATAAAGAAGGAGTCTCGGCTAGTAGAGGCTATATTGCGCGTGTGGATGTTGGAGGTGGAGATTTATAGCCTTTTCTCACAGCACTTGATATAATTAAACTTATCAATTTAATTGCGGATACAGAAAAGTTCAAACGACACTCACCAGTGACAACTGGAGATTCACCCGTTGTAAAATGCAAAAGACTTCAGAGTGGCTACAGAAGAAAAAGAGACTGCAACCGGGGCCATGCGAAAATGAGGATAAATATCAGAAGGGCATTAAATGTAGTCAAGCAATGCTGATGTTGTTAACATTAACAATTTGAGAACAAAGTATAATTTGCACAGTTTGAAGTGATATGATAAGCAATCGTTAGATTTAATCTGCACGATTTATTGCAATGATTTTTTCCCTTAGTTGGTCAGAACAAAAGTGGATGTTACTTGTTCAGATTACATTTTCCGGTGAAAATTTTTATGTTGGTCATACTTCCAAAAAGTAGAATCTGTGATTCTGAATGACAGTATCCACACCGGCACGGTGACTGACAGCCGCACATTCTCCTCAAAACATTGGATTCATCTGCGCTATGCCGTGCCGAGGCACAACGCACAGTTTTTGTAAACGTACATAAAGTTGATAATTCTGCGCAAATTGCACAACGTGAAGTTGATAATTCCGCGAATAACTGCAATTGCAGATTTCGAACAGAGATGGCGACAAAGAGGAAAAACTACGGACTGCAGCTTTAGATAAAGTAAAAATTCTTAAACTTTAATTAACTGAGAATCGTTGAGCTGTTTAAAATTGGTATGTAATAGTTTTACTTTAGTGTTCATGACCTCATCGTTTCAGAAAGTTTAAATTGCTGTATTATGAGCAGATCATAATGAAGATTATGTTAAAAACAGATGGAATTCCCCTCTGTGAAGGGAAAGATGAACCTGCTGTTATTGTTTGGGCGTGGTTGTTATCCAGACGGTTCAAGTTGCTTGTTCGGGTGAATCTGCAGCAGTTGGAGGGCTCACAGTGGGTGTGTTCCTGCTGTAACATGAGTGGACGAGAGGTGTAGCCACTTTCCTCACCATTTATCTCATTCAACAGAACGGACAGAGCTTGCAAAACTGATACTATATGCCTCCAGACAACCTTGGTGTCTTCTCGGTCAAATAACATGAGCAACAGTTGAATAGAGGCTAGGGTTGTTACGGTACCAACATTTCTGCAGTCTGTACCAGTAAAAGTGTGCGGTTCTTTGTATAAATTTCAGTACTAGAGCAAAAACTGTTGAATTAAAGGTACACTATGTAACTTTTGTCACTCTAACGGTTAATAAACTATACTGCATGTGTCTTGTGGAAGAACATATTAGCCGGAGCTACTTCTCTCTGTTTATGTGTATGGCGAGTCACGCAGGTAATAATAATAATAAAAAGTTTTATTTATATAGCGCCTTTCCAGGGCTCAAGGACGCTTTACAATAAACAAGCAACAATAAAGGCAATGGACAAAGACAGCAGACAAAACAACAGTAGTGAAAGTGTAAGTACAGTAAATGAGAAATTAGGTAGATGGGGTGGCACCCAGCAGAATACAATCAGATATAAAAAAATAATCAAATAAAATAAAAAACACAGGGCGGCTACTCAGCCGTCCCGCTCAGTAGGGCTGGGCGGTATATCGAGTTTGGCAATAATGTTTATCGATATACAGTAGTTTTAGAGCACGTGTGAAAAATATTGGAGGACGCAGAGTGAGCTGCTGCATGCACAATTCAATTTTGTCCTGAACATGAGAAATGCTTTATATTAAGGCCTTTAAAGCAACTCGTAAGATATAGTTAACGCATATAGTTTAAAGCGGCTTGCCCCGTCAGATGCTCTGACAGATATTTGCACTGTTGAATGCGTTTGAGATGTGGTGTTTTCCTCATGCATAACTTACATTTTACAGGTGTATTCTCCATCTGTAATTGTTAGAAAGTTTTGCAAATATTTTCATTTTGTTGTCAGGAATGGACAAGCCTTCTGCAAGCGAGTCTCTGCTAAATTTCACCGATTTCTGTGAACCAAACAGATGGAGCGCAATAGAATTGGAGCATACTGTATGAATTCTGACCAAAAAAATAGGTTTTGCTAAAATATTTGTTGTTGGACAATAATGTCATATTTAGAATTTTAAATCTACAAGTAAGTGTATTTTTATGATAGCAGTAACGGTAAAGTGACTATTGTAAATTAATGGGGTAATCAAATAGCCAAATATAATTAGTCTGTTCTTTTACTTATTAGTATCTTTTTAGTGGATTTAACTTCTACTTTAAAATGCATTATTTTTGTTTTTAAATTCTAATGTTACAATGCTAGAAAGTCATGTGATTTTAACCATTTCTTTGTGCACATACAGTAACAGCCTACATGCATGGTTACATTCACTTTAATTTTTTTATAGTCTTCAATATGATCATTGTTTGTGACAACATTAAACAGGATGTGGAAATAACCTTTTTTTTTTTTTTTTTTATAATTACGAATTTTTGTATCCAAGGAGAAAAAAGAAAAAATGTACTGACTTCGAGATATATACCATATATCGCTATTTAGCCAAATAATACAGAGATATGATTTTTTTTTTTTTTATGTCCATATTGCCCAGCCCCACCGCTCGGTCTAAGATAGTCTGAATATAAACACTTATTGTAAGTATACGCTAGGGATTCAGGATAAGACAAAAGCTCGGTTTGGAAGAAGGATTCATGAGGAACCATACTAGCTCGTTATATAAATTTTGTTTTAAAAAGTTCCACTAACTGTAACTTTAAGTACATACAAGTAAATTTGTCCCGTTTCGTTGGTTATCACTCAGTCATAGCAATTTCCGATTCAATACTGCATTTAAATATGGTTGTCAATCCAGAAACTTTGCAGTGTACTTAGCAGCATGAAAAACTAAACTTGTATTCAGATTGTGAATGGTTAATAATAAACCGAAAGCAAGATTTAAGGCTAAGGCTGTCCATCTCTAAAGAGCAAGCTCACTGCATTTTGCACTCTCCTGAAAACTCCTGTTGTAATAAATATGTCTTAACTGTACAATGAATCTCTTATTTTCGTTGTGTTTACACAGTGTGCGGCTCATGCTGAACAAAGCACAACCTCATAAGGTTAAACAGATTCTGACTAATTTACTGACTAGCATCTCTGATAGGCTATTGTGTTCACACACTCAACAGATATGATTGTGATAGGTTAGGTTAGGTTACTTTATTGGTACCCGTAGGTAAACTAGTTTTACAGTCTGAGAGGCAGGACATCCTTACAACTTTGTTGACCACAACATAGCATGCAACATACAAAACATTAAAACATATCCACAGTATTCCTGCGCCCCATGACGCTTTGCGCGAAGTATTGGTGTAACTTCCGTTAAGCTGTAAACAATCAGTGAAAGACTAGCTCTATGGACGCAATAATATATATATATATATATATATATATATATATATATATATATATATATTTAAACCGTGTACGATGACATTACATTATTCTACTCACCCTTCAACCATTGAACATTAAAAGGACATTTAAAAGTGTAAAAGCATCAACAGGGTACTTTCAACAGACCATGAATAATCCCAAAAGCATCTTTCCACAGCAAAATCGGTCGGTTAAATATCACTGTGGTAATCTGTATTAAGTAACATACGTTGCCTTAATAATAAAAAAATGTTTTACTTCAGCATTGCGTGATACTATTTTAAAGTGATTTCAGTCATTTTGACAGATAATAAATTATTATAGTATTTACCTGTGAAACCAAACCTTGGGAGGGAAAAAAAAAGATTCTTCGTGCATTCCAGTGAATTATTAATGGTATACATCGTAAATTAAATCGGGAGAACAGACCACAAATGTGCAGTATATGTTGACCTTTATCATACTATTACAGCAGAATTCAAAAGGAAAAAAGAAAATAATCATGAGGAAAAGAATGCAGAGCTCTTGCTATAGATATTCTTGTTATAACATGTCACGTTAAAATACCAAGTGTTACGTTATTCTCATGCTATTCTTAGATAAAACATGAAAGAAAACTGATAGCTCATTAAGTCAAACTGATGGATAAGCTTTATTTGTAGGGCAACCTTATGATTTGAAATGATTCGTTTCAGTCTATTTGAATGGAAGTTCCCCAAACCGGAAGTCCCACCCATAATTCAAAACGCAGTAAGGAATAAGGTGGATAAAAACAGGTAGTAAAAAAGGAGGAACAGAAAACAGTACATGACCAGATTACTTATGCGTTTTGTGCAAATAATTTTACCTTTTGTTTAACAGAGTGATTGGCGCTGGTACAGAACTGTTTTTAAATCTTGTGGTTCTGTAACCAGGAACTTTTAGCCTCCGTCCAGAGGGGAGATACTGAAATTCCCTATTCAGAGGATGTAGGCTATCTTTTTTGATAGCCATAGCTAGCCGCTGTAATTGTTTAGCATACAGGGATGCGGGGTGCAGCTTGGGCTCCCCAGTCAGCTTACTTGACCATTTTACAATTTGGTTTATGCGATTCTTGTGCTTGACTGAGACACAACCAAACCATACCACTAGGGAGAAAGATATGATGGTTTCAATAAAAGCATGATAAAATAATGTCATCATAGTCTTGTCTATATTAAAATGGTACAATTTTCTCAGACAGTATAGACGCTGTTGTCCTTTTTTACAGACAGTTTAATTTAGAGTCAATATTTGTCCCTAGGTATCTATAGGATTGTACTTGATCCACTAGTTGACCATTTATAGTTATAGCCTCATATCCTGGAGTTTTTCCAAAATCAATGTACATATCCTTTTTTGGACGTTTTGGATATGTTTGGATATGACTGCAATGCTCAACGCTTTATCAAACACTCTATAAATAGAAACGTCTATCAGCGGGCACCGAACATACCCGGTACAGCACAGCAATACTGTCACAGAAAGACACAGAATGGTCTGTTGATAGCTGAATTATGGGCTTGTTTAATTCACTTTAGTGAAATTCGCATTAAGGGAAATTATTAATTGCATTGATAGCTCTCCCACTATGTTAGCTTTTGTATGTAGATTATAGTGTGGAAAAGTTATGTGTGTGTGTGATAGCAGAAGGAACACCACAAGTCTAAGATAACGCTGCCCTCCGGCAAGCTGCTCGTTTATTCAAACACACTCCTTGCTCACAGCCTAATATTTAATGCAAATGCAAGCGGTTTGCTTGCATATCTGAAAGTAATTTACCTTTTATTTTGTACTCTCATAAAAATTGATGAGCCATATTTCAGCTGCATTGTGTTTTTGCCAATTATTCTGTGGTCCCATTTGCACGTAATGCATTTAGTATTGTGTTGATTTCAACAGAAAAGGGCCTTGTAGCAACCATACCGTTAATTTTCCTTTCAACAATATGACCACACCTATGGCCCTGTGTTGGCCGTAAAAATTCTGCTTAGCACTGCAGTCTTTAGACTTATCTCACCATTGTGCAGGATATTGCTCAGTAACTCACGGTAGCCTCTAATATTGTAGAGATTCATATTTATATGTTGTTGTAATGTGGAGGGCCCAGCAGTGTGCTTGACTTGTAATTTGAGAAGTATTTTGCTGTCACCAAGGACTAGCAGGTCTATCCTCTTGCTCAGGAATTGTTTTAAACTACCTTTACTTCTCCAGATTTTGGTTTTCGCTGTGTGTTTCTGACTAGGGCTGGATGTATTGAATATTCAGAGTCAGGGCTCCAGACTAACATTTGAGAGCAGTAGCACCAGTGCCACTAAGTTCATTTCATCGCCTGATTTGGTAGTGCTGGGGGAAAATGTATCATAAAAGTTAATTTAATCATAAAATTACTATTGTTTTTTTTTTTTGCATTAATAAGTGCAGTTACTAATAGGATTATATGTTTGTTAATTGGAAATTTGACAGTAATGCACTGAGCTTGAATTGATATGCAGATAAAATTAACTTTTATTAACAACAGTAAAGTGCAAAAATCATATTTTTATTGAGGAAAATGTAAATATTCTACTCTTATTAAATGTACCATTGAATAGTATCATACTGAACTGACCGGCAGCTTCAGTAATTATAAAAGGAGCGTTCTTTAGTTGTTTACTGTGTAATTCAGTCACAATTTGAAGAAATGTTTTTGTTTTTCGTCCCCCCCCCCCCCCCCACACACACACACACACACACACACACACACACACACACACACACACATTAGGGAGTGGAAATGGCTAATCTATTAGGTATAGTGGTAATTTCATGTTTTGTTTTGTTTTTTTCTATAAAAGTGATCGTTTGCCAGATATTGCCACAGTGTTAGTTTTCCTACATCTTTGAACTTAGGTTTACAAATCATTACATTAAAAATAACATTAAAATTGGATAATATTTAGAGCTTTGAAGTGCTGGACAAAGCTGTTAACCAAACTTACGATTAAATTTGATATTTGAAATCACCAATAAAATCTGACTTAAACTGCATCATAAATAAGGATGCATGGATCGCAGTTGATCCGTGATCTTTACTGGACCAGGCCCCACAGTTTGGCACGCATGTGATTCGCAGATTAGTTGCTTAGTTTAACCATCATAGGGTGAAAGTGAAAAATGATCCCATCCGTGACTCAAAAAACATAATATGATCCGAACCATGAGTTTAGTGATCTGTTGCACCTCTAATCATAAATGTTGTTTCTTATGCTCAAAAGGCAAAGTGTATATTTTAGGCACGTAATCCGCCATATTGCAGTTTCTCCTCGAGTGAACCATCTATAGCCTTTGATTCTATGCATAGTCTTTGAATATCTTATGACATTAACTTCCAAAATGTCCAGAATACAACATAGCACTCACTGCACACTACTGTATCTCATAATGCAGTGTACTTGTTACTTGACCTTCAATTTCATTGTAACTGTTGGGATTTGTGATCCGTTTCCTTATTGCCAGCTATGAGATAAGATGGTTAATAAGATTAAACCTAACCCTAACTACCATTCAAAAGTAATATTGTGAAGTATTATTGCAATTTAAAATAATTGTTTTCTATGTAGAAAATATATTTTAAAATGTAATTTAATTCATGTGATGCAAAGCTGAATTTTCAGCATCATTACTCCAGTCTTCAGTGTCACATGATCTTTCAGAAATCATTGTAATAAGCTGATTTGATGCTTAAAAATGGTTGTGGTGCTTACTGTTTGTGGGAACCAGGATATTACTTTTTGAGGAATATTTGATGAATAAAAAATGCAAAAAAATCTTTTGTAACAATCTTAGTCACTTTTGATCAATTTTATACATCCTTGTGTATAAAAGTATTAATCTTTACAAACAAAACCAAAAAAACTTACTGACCCCAAACTTTTGAATTGTAGTATAATGAAGTCATGTGAAAGCAATGTAGCATGCTACTATTGGAAATCGTTGCATAATGCATTCTTTTTCACATGAAAATTAAAATATCATAATATATATTCAATTTATATTGTGTGATATGCAGTAAGCTAGAATTTCGTTCTGAACATAGCTGTGCCATTGACCTAGTTTCACTATCCTTCCTTATCTTGTGACTCAGAAGAGGGCGTTAAGACATGTTTAAGTAGCATCTCTGATTGAAACTTTTATTATTCTTGTATGGTGTTTTGTCTCTTTGGAGCTTGACATTCCCAGTCCTCATTCTCTTTCATTACATAGAATAGTGGACTAGTCAGGATATTCCTCACAAGTTTGCTTTTTTTCGTTCCATGGAAGAAAGAATATCATATGGGTTTGGAACAACATGAGATTGTAAATACATTTTGAAATGTATATTAGATATTGTCATAAGGCTGAAAGTATTCAGGATCACCCAGCCCTTTTTTCCTGACTCTTTATAGCAAATGTCAGCTTTTCTTTCTCTCAGCTTACAGCCAGTATATGGAGCACAACACCCTCCTTTGGACCCACGGAGACACCGTCCGTAAGTGCTGCTAGCTGGTGACTGTCTGCGTGCAAATCAGCCATGTCTTTTTCAGTTATTTGTTCCTTTACTCTCCTCATTTATGTTTTTTTTTTTTGCATTTCAGTTGTGGTGTGAATCCATTTAAACATGTTTATTAAATGCAAGATTTTGCAACATTTCATTTTTTATTTTTGTTGTTCATTTGTCATGCATTTTCCTTTCTTACTGTAAACAATCTATATATTAGTGTGTGCAATAAAGCCGCTTTAAAAAGCTATGTTTTGTTTTGCTATAGATTAAAAGACACTCCGAAGGCCAGCAGTGTGAACACCAAATCCAAAAAACCTGCAACTTTCCACGAATTTGCCCGGAGCACCAATGATGCATGGGACCTTGATGATGAAGAGGATGACTGTATGTTCAGTCTCAAACAGTCCTCATCTTCCCCTGTCCAGTCACGATCTATGCCTCAGACGCCCCGCCTCAAACTCTTCAAAGCCCCAGAGGACACAGAGCCACTGCCCCGCCTACTAGACAGGCAGGAACCAATCAGCACAAACCCTGATCAAGATGGACTGGATGTTGAAAGTGGTCCAGTCAATGGCAGGGTGGTAAAGTCCTGTAGTGACGCCCAGCTGAATGTTAATGCAGGTATGCTCTGCTAGCTGTTGTTTTTACGCTACATCATTGTAAGAAGCTGTAAAATGCATGTAAAATCATTAAGGTGTATCAAATGTGTTTTCTTTCCCTGTCTGTTTTCTAAAACGTATAATTGCTGTTTTTTATACTGGTGGTACGGCTGTATTAATGACTTTTTGACTGTCCAGTCACAGACTGCTGTAGATACTTTCAACTAAACAGTTTGAGGGCTAAACTCGATAAGGGTTGGAAAAACGGGTAATATTTTGGCCATGCCTAAACTTAAAGAAACTAGCTTTAGTTTATTAATCATAATTGAAAAATAACCCTGCTTGTTTTTTTGCGCAAAGTGTGGCAGTTAAATTTGTTTTGCTTGTGATTATGAATGAGAAGAGTCAATCTAGTCAACAAAAGATGTTATTTTGTTTTTACTAAATTTGACAAAAATACCTAAAACTGACTAAAATGAAAGACATGATGAAATATTGACAATTTAATGGCTCTATATACATATATAAGCTGAGAATGCTCTGCATACCCAAGCCATTCGTGGACTCACTGATTTGTATAAACACTATAAATTGCTAAAAATTCCCTTGTTTGAGGTGTACCATACAGCTTACATGATAACATTTTGGTAATACGTATGTAACTGTCTGTCATTTATGTATTTGCCAAATAACGGTAATTTTCTTCAAATCTGCCAGTTTCGGGTAAGCAGATTCACAACAGCTTTGGCGCCTACTATACTGTATACCATGCTTAATATTTGTGTCTTTCTGTCCTGTTTAGCTCGCAATACCCTGCAGAAACAGCAGTCACTTCCTGTGCGTCCCATCATTCCATTAGTTGCCCGCATTTCAGACCAAAATGCCTCAGGAGCTCCGCCCATGACGGTGAGAGAGAAGACTCGATTGGATAAATTCAAGCAGCTACTTGCCAGCCCCAACACAGACCTGGGTAAGCTTTAAAACAAACAATTAGTGAATTTTGCTAGCAATGGTCACTTGTGGGTTGCTTGTTAACTTAATTGAATAGAAGATAAGTCCATCCATCAGGACAATCTCAAAACAGAAAGCCACAAAACATGTGTTTTTCAGCCTCTAGCTGAATCTCTTTGCCAGGTGAGACAGTGTGGGATGGCAGAATGGATGAAACCCATCCATGATGTTATCCTACTCTTCCTGAGTTCATGCTGAGAGGCCCTTCTGTTCTCCCCACGTTCTCCAACCAATCTTCTCTTCGAGTGCACCTGCGAGCTGGCGGAACAAAAACAAGTTTTGCGTGTGCCTTCACTCGTTTGTGCTGCTGATGCTATAATGATGCTATCAAAGAGAGTCACTCTTCTTTGCTTTATAGTTTCAGCTTCCGCAGGCTCTGAGCTTTCTGAGCGACAGGCTGAAATCACGGGGGAATGAGAACCATCAGTCACTCATAGGAGGGAAAAATAATGCTTATGCACGTCTGTCACAGCGCCTTATGAAAAATGTGCTTGTGATATAGTTGGAGGGGGTTCCCTGCACAGTATTCTGAGTTCATAATGGCTTCTGAGATCTTTCATCATTCTGCTATCATATGATGGTTGGCAGGTGTCCAATTCCATTAGTATTTTAGGAGTGCTTGAATATTGGATTCATGTTTGTTCTAACTCAAAAGCGACCCAGGAGCAACTCACCAGGTGTTGCTCAGCAAGTCTTTTAAGTTTTCATAGACGTTGTGAAAAGCAGTTTTACATTCGCTGATCACGATGACCCAGAGGGCTTGTTCACAAAACAATCCTCTAAAAGTAGTGTAGGCTTCGGCACCTGGACAGATTGATGGTATTTGGTGTAATGGCATCCACCTGCAACGTAATGTTGTCTTTATAACAATGACATAATACGTTATTGAGAATAGTTGAGTTGAAAAGCTCCACTCAATAAAAAAAACAAGGAACAGACAGAGAGAATGGTTAAGATTCACTAGGATTCATCTGGTTTTCATGACTACAATTATCTTTGCGCTCTATTGTAAGATTCGAAAGTACAAAACCATTTTCTTTCTTTGATAGTGGTGCTTGCAAAGGCAAGGATATACCAGTCACACTTTAACATGTAACTTGTCACACAAAGTATCAATAAACAATTCAGGACATGTTAAGGAGGCGTTTGTTTGTGTAAATGATTGGAATTTACTATAAAGCCTTGGGGCAATTTTGGCTTGGTGCCGGTAAGAAGCCATCTAGCAAACACAAAGTATACCCTTGCAACCGCATAAAACATGTCGCCTAGCAAGTTTTGCAAACGTCTGAAGAAATTTTTATGACTCTCTAATTTTTTTGTGAATCTCTAATTTTTTTGTTCATAGACAGAAGAGAAGCAACAGGAAATACACTGGCAAAATCCTTAAAACAAAGCAATTCACTTGAGAAGCGAAATTGATATAAACCTAATTTAATATATATTATTAAACATATTAAACGCATATATTTTTAAATACTTGTTTAAATTAAGTTTATTTTATTTATCCACTGGCTAATAATGTCTTATAAATCTATTTTAATTGGAGATTTGTACTTTGACAAGAAACAGCCGATATGATATATATAACTTATATTATATATAAATAATATAAACTTATTTTGAGATATGTTCTTTGAACACTAATGTTAAAGGGTTAGTTCACGTAAAAATTCTTTCATTAATTATTCACCGTTCCGAACCCATAAGCCTTTCGTTCATCTTCAGAACACAAATGAAGATCTTTTTGATTAAATCTGAGAGCTTTCTGTCCCTTCATTGAACACTTCACTCTGACGTTTAAAAAAAAAAAATTCATCATAAAACGAATCCATGTGAATTGAGTGGTTTAGTCCACATTTTCTGAAGAAACTCGTTCGCTTTATATGATGAACAGATTGAATTTAGGCTTTTATTCACATATAAACATTGATCAGCGAACATAAACAGAAGCTCAACCGAACCTGCTTGACGCATGAGAACAAACCTCTTGCTGAAGCTCAAGCGTGCTGCGTAACACAAGAATGAACCTCATTGGTTCTTGCAGAAGCTCAAACGTGCTGCGTAACACAAGAATGAACCTCATTGGTTCTTGCAGAAGCTCAAACGTGCTGCGTAATACGAGAATGAACCTCATTGGTTCTTGCAGAAGTTCAAACGTGCTGCGTAACACAAGAATGAACCTCATTGGTTCTTGCAGAAGCTCAAACGTGCTGCGTAATACGAGAATGAACCTCATTGGTTCTTGCAGAAGCTCAAACGTGCTGCGTAATACGAGAATGAACCTCATTGGTTCTTGCAGAAGCTCAAACGTGCTGCGTAACACAAGAATGAACCTCATTGGTTCTTGCAGAAGCTCAAACGTGCTGCGTAACACAAGAATGAACCTCATTGGTTCTTCCAGAAGCTCAAACATGCTGCGTAATACGAGAATGAACCTCATTGGTTCTTGCAGAAGTTCAAACGTGCTGCGTAACACAAGAATGAACCTCATTGGTTCTTGCAGAAGCTCAAACGTGCTGCGTAATACGAGAATGAACCTCATTGGTTCTTGCGGAAGCTCAAACGTGCTGCGTAATACGAGAATGAACCTCATTGGTTCTTGCAGAAGCTCAAACGTGCTGCGTAATACGAGAATGAACCTCATTGGTTCTTGCAGAAGCTCAAACGTGCTGCGTAATACGAGAATGAACCTCATTGGTTCTTGCAGAAGTTCAAACGTGCTGCGTAACACAAGAATGAACCTCATTGGTTCTTGCAGAAGCTCAAACGTGCTGCGTAATACGAGAATGAACCTCATTGGTTCTTGCAGAAGCTCAAACGTGCTGCGTAATATGAGAATGAACCTCATTGGTTCTTGCAGAAGCTCAAACGTGCTGCGTAACACGAGAATGAACCTCATTGGTTCTCGCAGAAGCTCAAACGTGCTGCGTAATACGAGAATGAACCTCATTGGTTCTTGCAGATGTTCAAACGTGCTGCGTAACACAAGAATGAACCTCATTGGTTCTTGCAGAAGCTCAAACGTGCTGCGTAATACGAGAATGAACCTCATTGGTTCTAGCAGAAGCTCAAACGTGCTGCGTAATACGAGAATGAACCTCATTGGTTCTTGCGGAAGCTCAAACGTGCTGCGTAATACGAGAATGAACCTCATTGGTTCTTGCAGAAGCTCAAACGTGCTGCGTAATATGAGAATGAACCTCATTGGTTCTCGCAGAAGCTCAAACGTGCTGCGTAATACGAGAATGAACCTCATTGGTTCTTGCAGATGTTCAAACGTGCTGCGTAACACAAGAATGAACCTCATTGGTTCTTGCAGAAGCTCAAACGTGCTGCGTAATACGAGAATGAACCTCATTGGTTCTAGCAGAAGCTCAAACGTGCTGCGTAATACGAGAATGAACTCCATTGGTTCTCACACGTCAAGCAAACTTGCGTGAGCTTCTGTTTACCACAACTGATGTGTTGAATAAATGTTTAAATGTGAGTTGATGAATCTTTAAATGTGAATAAAAGCCTACATTAAAACTTATATAAAGTGATTGAGTCTCTTTGAAAATTTGGACTAAACCACTCAATTCATATAGATTAGTTTTAATTCTCTAAATGAGAACTGAACTGAGCTGGACGATGACATAAATTTCTGCAGAACTGCTTTATAGGTGAAATTAACTAATTTAATAATTGATGGAACTTGATGGAACTTAACAACGACACTATTTTCTTTTAGAGTTGCTTTACAGCCGAAATTAACTCTGTTTGCATCATTGAATCTTTTTCCTGTTATCACTGTAAAGCTGCTTTAAAACAATCTGTATTGAATAAAGCGTTATATAAATAAAGGTGACTTGACTTGACTTAAATGTGCTCTTCAAACGTCATGCCAACATCCCAAGCCATTGCTTGATCACCTGTGAATCGTGAACTTCCCAGCCATTTCTTTTAAAATCAATGTGCAGTTAAGTCTTATTGGAGTTGCCGTAGATCAAGGTGGCATGGCTGTGAAAACTGTGAATGTTTCACTAATTAAAAATAATTGTTTATTGATTATGTTGATGGAACTGTAAGTTAAGTGTCACTGGACCTGTGAAGGCAGATTTAGAGTATGTCAAGCATGATTTTCTATCACAGAATATGAACAAATTCTTGATGCATGCTTTTAGCTGTTGATGAAGGCTGTGTTCAATTGCTTGGTCCACTTAATCCGATTCCAACTCCCTCCTCCTGCCCCTGCAGGTCTGTTCTTACATTGTATTTCCGGGTCCAAACCGCAGTATGATTGTGTCATCAGCTTGAGTATTAGCAGCAGTCGTTTACCACTGTAGCTAAAAAACAACTCTGCCGTTTCATTGTGCTATTGAATTATTTGTCATTTTGGATTAACTTTACACTTTTTGTTCATACAGAGGAGTTACGGAAACATAGCTGGTCGGGAATCCCTCGTGAGGTTCGGCCAGTCACCTGGAGACTTTTATCGGTAGGTATTTACCAGTACTTTTTAATTTCCATTGCACAATTCTTATATAAAAAAAAACCGAGGTGAGAGGACAAAAAAAAAATGTGGAAAAGAGGTCTGAAATATGTTGTAAGCCATAATTTTGCTCACATAATCACCACTAACCCTAACCACTAGGCCACAACTCTGATGCCTTCCAATATTTTTTTGTATTATTATTATTAATAATATATCTGACTCTATCTGTTTTCTTCCTAGGGAAAATATTTTTTTTTTTGTTAAACATGTTATAAACGTACTTATCTGAAATGCATATTCCATTCAATGGTAGCAAATGATAAATTACTGTTTATTTTAATTACAGCAAGTAAAAATCTTTTTTATCTACTGTAAGCCAGCATCACAAACTTTGTGGTTAAGTTGTGCATAGGGTGCGCAATAATTTTTTACGCTTTTCCGAGGGTATAAAACATCTGTGCCACTTTCAGTTTAATGTGTTATTGATTTGTTTTGCAATATTGGCCTTGCTGAGCACTTAATGTCAGCAGAAATGTGACTGTCATCATAGGAGGGGCAGAGTGGGCTGCTGTGTTATGGCTGTATGTGTGCAGATGTTTGGAGAATGCTTTACAAGCCTCATTTGTGTTTCTGGCTCAAACTTACAGCGTCAATAACACACACCTCCGGGCTAAGCTGTATAAGCAAATCCCCACCCTGGCCCAGCTCCTCCAAGCTTTTGCTGCTTCATGCAATGTTTGCTGGGGGATTAGACTAAATAATTCCGTATGTACAAAGATACAGAGGTGGATGCGTGCTGAACGAATAGTAGGGTGCCAAATGGAAGCGTTTAGTCTCCGCTTTTCATATTCAAATTGTGTTTATAAAGAGCAACGTTTGCGTTTTATTTTTTTTAGGCCCATTTCACGTTTGTTATGTCAGAATCGCATTGAAAAGCCATTTTAAGATGATTTAGATTTTTACCATGAAATTTTAATAGCTGTTACTACACTTTTGAAGGGGCCAATGATGGGGCGAATCCAAACGAGCTGAGCTTGTGCACTTATTATTTGAAGCTACAGGCGTGAACTGAATTGAAAGTGAGATTCTGAATGTACGTTATCATTTGTGTTCAAGCACTCGGAAACTCTGTGTGTGCTCATTAAAACGAGTTGAGAGACAATGGGAGGGGAAGACACTTTAAAAACATCATTTTCAGAAACATGATGGAGAGTCGTGACAAACGATCTAACTGACAGTTCCACGCCTCCACTTCTGCTCTACAAATAGCCTGCACTTGTTGTCTGCTCTTTAGGGACTCGTCTGTAGCTACCAAGTATATTCTAGCAAAATTGCATCATGCCTGTGTGTTAGTTTAGTCACTACATGATTAGAAGTTTCTTCCTGAGTTCTGGATTTTTTTTTTTCTTGACTTTTTGAGGTCTGCTTTCTGTATTCTCAAATGCGCTTCTTAGTTGGTAGTGTTTGCTAAAGCAAGCATCATTATTATTATTATTATTGCTCATACCTAGAGTTAGGGGTTTGTTTAAATCAGTATAATGGGGTGAACACACAAAAAACCCATAGACTTGCATTGAAGGAGGGATCCGAGTCATCAAAATTTTCAAAAGTTTGGGGTTAGTTTTTTATTTTATTTATTTTTTTTTTAATAAATGAGTACTTTTATTCAGCAAGGATGCATTAAATTGATCAAAATTGACCCATTATTTTAAGATTTAAATAAATTCTGTTCTTTTGAATCTTAAATTCAAAGAATCCTGAAAAAAATGTATCACAGTTTCAACAAACATATTAAGCAGCACACCTATTTACCGCATTGATGATGATAAATAATTCTTGAGCACCAAATCAGCGTATTAAAATGATTTCTGAAGGATCATGTGACACTACAGACTGGAGTAATGATGCTGAAACTTCAGCTTTGCATCACAGGAATAATTGACATTTTAAAATGTTCAAATATAAAAGTTATTTTAATTTTGTAATAATATTTTACAATATTACAATTTTTACTGTATTTTTGATCAAATAAATGCAACTTTGGCGATCTTAAGAGCCTTCTTTCAAAAGCGTAAAAAAAATATCACCATAACTTTTGTATATTTTGACTTGTAATCAGTGTGCAATGACCTAGCAACTGCCTAGCAACCACCCTAGCATCTATATAATGTGGTTCATGCAATTTGTTTAGTAAGGCACTTTGGTAAAAAAAAAACATCTGAAAAGAAATCCAAAAGAAATGTAAGTTGCTTGATTTGCTTCTCTGGTTAGGTTTTTGAAAAGTGTAATTTATATGAGCAGCACAAAAAAGCCATTAGCGTCAGTGAGATATATTCTGAAAAGCATTTTTTAATCATTTGACTTCAGCACAATAAAGCTCATCTCATTGAAATGATCCAATATGTAGATTTAAAAAAGATGAAAAGCTTTTTTCAATCTACATTTTTTTTCCACATGGGACTGCAGTATTGAACTGAAGTTACATGTTGCTGCTTTAATATCTTTAGTTTGCATTATTTATAGGTTATATTTTGGTATAAGGCTAAATACACTTGGAAGACACAGAGAAAGTATGTATACAGCAGTTTTTTTCTCAATAATATTAAATTAGCATTTCCTCTCTCCCTTTTATTCTCTCAGGGCTATCTTCCTGCCAATAGGGAACGCAGGGATCTGGTACTCCAGAGGAAGAGGGAGGAGTATTTCGGCTTCATCGAGCAGTATTACCACTCCAGAACAGATGATAACCACAGAGACACATACAGACAGGTAAAACTCAATAGAGGGTTACACCCACTGAGTGGCAAAAAGACTGAGTGGCAGCATTGGCTTTCAGCGAGAAACACACAAAACACATCTAAAATGGGGAAAAAGCTTTGAGATTTACTGCACAAATAGTTTTGACAAGAAATCGGAGGTATATTTTTACAGACTGCCGAAGGCTACAGAAAAGAGAAGCAAATGGATCGCTGCATTTACCAGAAACAACTGGACTGTGCAATATACTGTGCGAAATGTGGATTAGCAGTTTTGCAGAATTTTGGGGTAAAATCATACCCTATGTATTGTTTTGAACTTTTTAAACTCAGTCTTTTATTTTACTCACGTTTTTGCAGTTTCCCCTATTAACTCCAGTCATGCAGCAGCTCTTTTGCCACTCAGTCCGGCTGAATAGCGTGTTCTGGCGGTAAAGTGACGTCAATGCATACCCTTAATACATAAAAAATGGGAAGATTTGGTTGAAATTGACCGTTCTATTAATACCTTTATCAGTCCACTGGAAAACAGCGTTGCTTACAAAGCAGGCTTGAGTAACAGAATACTTGAAACAGCGTTACATAATTAAGAGACAATTTAATGCAATTCTTTTATTATTCTGAAGAACGTTTAAATATTTGAAGTTTTAAATGTTTTTTGAGATCTTCACATTAGGTAATGTAGTTGTTTAAGAGTGTTTGGGGAAAAGTTTTGCTGAAACATTTTGGAGTTCATTGTGTACATCAGTGTTTCTCAACCTCTCCTGCAGGGACCCCCTGACAGGACATGTTTTTGTTTTAACCCTGAAATGGCACACCTGATTCAATTAATTAAAGGCTCAAAGGCTTAATGTGTAGCTGACTAATTGAATCAGGTGTGCCATTTCAGGGTTAAAACAAAAACATGTCCTGTCAGGGGGTCCCTGCAGGAGAAGTTGAGAAACACTGGTGTACATTATTATGTTTAATGTCTCTGTACCACATCATTGTGTCAATTACTTCAGACAGTATTTTTACTCATCCCCTGGTGCATTTAAACAGGAAATGCATTGTCTGTGCTAATGGACAGCATGTCAGACATGCCGTCCTCAGACATTTTGTTGAAAGCAACCCTGAATATTTGTTTAAATCCAGGTATCATAATACACAGGTGTATGCTGATTTCACCCTCTCCCAAGATGTCCATTTCAGTGGAAAATGATCTTGTAAAATGCAACATTTGTAAGATTACAGACATTACTGTATGTCTTTAAATTCCAAAGTTTATTTGTGAAATACCAGTTAATTTTGCTATTAATGGGCTACTCTTAGTGTCCATACATCCCTCAAAAACACATCTGGTTTGTTTCTTGTGAACGTTGGAGTAAACAAGCTTCATTTTACTGGGCTTCCTTAAAGGGAAGTAAAGTTCACCCAGAAATGAAAATTCATTGTAGATGTACACACCCTCATGTCATTCCAAACCTGTATGACTTTGTCTTCTGTGGAACAAAAGAAGATATTTTGAAGAATGTTGGTAACCAAATGGATTTGGTTCCCATTGACTTCCATTGCATGGACAAATATCCAGTTTGGTTACCAACATTCTTCAAAATATCTTCTATGTTCCACAGAAGAAAGAAAATCTTACAGGTTTGGAAGTTAAGGCTCTTGCACACTGAGTCCAAAATTTTCGTATGCGTTTTTTCGTATTCGTGATTCGGTGGCTCTGAATTGTCCAAACACCATTCAAATTGTTTGCTACGGATGCGAAAAATGCAGAAAATCGAACCCGATCCAAATTTTTTTATTACAGAAAAAAGTTTCGGAGGCAGTGTGCAAGCGTGATTGACGTAACGTGAGGTCGAAATGTTTTTTTAACGTGCGAAAATTTCGGATGCGAATTTCGGACTCCGTGTGCAATGGCCTTAATTGATGACATAATTTTCATTTTTGGGTGAACTATCCCTTTAAGACAGACTAGTTGATTTTGAAAAACCCTGAAAAACAATTACTATAAATGTTTTTGGTTTGTTAGATTTTTTTTGTGTGTGTTTGAAAAGTTTCTTATGCTCACCATAAGATCATTTTGATCATTCATTTGATCAAAATACAGTAAAAACAGTAATATTGTGAAATATAACCATTTTCTATTATAATATATATAAATTTTTTTGGCAAAGCTGAATTTTCTGCATCATTACTCTAGTTTCCAGTGTCACAGAAATCATTCTAATATGATGATTTGCTGTTCAAGAAACATTTCCTATTATCAATGTTGAAAACAGATGTGCTGCCTACTATTTTTGTGGAAACTGTGATTGTTTTTTCTTTTTCAGGATTTTTTAATTAAACAGAAATTTCAAAAGAACAGCATTTATTTGAAATAGAAATCTTTTGTAACGTTATAAAAGTATAATGTATACTTGCTGAATAAAAGTATTAATTTCTTTAAAGAAAAAATCTTGGTAACTTGATAATCTTCACTATGAACTAGTTGCTTATTAGCATGCATATTACTAGGATATTGGCAATTTATTAGTACTTATGAGCAATTATTAATACCTTATTCTGCATGACCGTATTCAACATCCCTTAATCCTACCCAATACCTAAACTTAACAACCTTACTAACTATTAATAAGCAGTAATTAGGAGTTTGAGGCAAAAGTCGTCGTTAATGGTTAGTTAATGTAGTGAGAATTGGATCCTAAACTAAAAAGTGACCAAAATCTTTTAAATTGAAGTGTAGATTGGCACATCACTGCTAATTATTTTTAACTTGTGATTTAGCAGATGCTTCAATCCATTACTAGAACAATCCCCCTTGGAGCAACCTGGGGTTACGTGTCTTACTCAGAGACACAATGGTCTTAATTCACTCATCAATCCTTGCTGAGTTTGAACAAACAACCTTTAAACCTGTAAGCCCAGGGGTTTTGTGTATAATACTTGCATATATTTCATCCTAGAGGTCTGGATGATACATTAATGAATCGAACAGATCCCATTCTCTTCAACTCAGACGCATTTGCAGAGATTAAGATTATCAGTGAATAGTATTGTAAATTTTAGTCTGTTTCTCACACATGACTTCAGAAGACTCATAATGTAGTGCACAGGTCGTATAAATAATATTTAGGAGACTTTTGCATCTTTACTTTGAAACTTAAACATGTTAGAGATGATTTTTGGGTGAACTATCCCTTCAACCACTAGGCTACACCAGACGCCACTCTGTTAAGGAAGTCTGTCATCTCTGTAGTGAGTCAAGGTTACACCAGCTTCCAGAAAGCTATAGAAGTAATACACCCAGATTTTGTTCTGTGTGTTATTAATGGGGGAGGGGGGCCGAGATCAATATTCTTATGGGCTGTAAAACTCAGGTTAATGGTGCAGGACTGGTAGTCGATTGCTATGCGCTGCCTTCTCTCCTCTCTTGTCCGGTTCCTCAGGGCTTGCTGGCTCCCAGCCCCTCATTTCATCTACTGCAATACAAATCGGACACAGACCTTTAAAAGGATTTATGTGGTCGTACAGAACCGTTGGACTGGCCCCTGGCTGTCTGGGCAGAAACACTAAATGACCTTTTAGTGTGGTCACAGTCTGAGAGGGCGAGGAATGGCGATGAATACGAGCAAACTGGACTTCGGTGGCCTTCGAGTGACCTACATTACTACAAAGCCATTTCTTCAAACATATGATGGAAGTAGAAATGGAAAGAGGGAAGAAAATAAAAGGGAACCAGATGAAAGAGAAGGGTCGCCACCTGTATGTGCGACTGGACGCAGCGCTGTCCATTTTTAAAGTGAATTCATGCAGGTTTTGTGTGTAGCTTGTTACGAAACCAGATCAATAGCGTGTGCAGTTTAGAACCCTGATGGTTTCCCTCCATTTACTGGAAGGGAAAAAGCACATATAACTCAATTTAGTGCTCTTGGGGCATATTGATTTAATCTCTTATTTTTTTTTCCCAGGTCACCTGTACTTCTGACACTCCAAGTCGGTATCTGGTTAGTGTGGGTGTGCATTGGAGTTTACCTCAATATACCTGTGTGTGTTTTTCCATAGATTCACATCGATATCCCGAGGACGAACCCTTTGATTCCTTTGTTCCAGCAGCCGCTGGTGCAGGAGGTATGTGATATTCTCTGACGCCAACACCTGAGTCTCGTTGCACACCGCACCTGTGTCAGACCCTTCAGGGTCATACAGACGCTCCGATGTCACACAGCAGGCACTACACACTTAATGTAATCGCATAGATAAGAGAGTGAGCCACACAATCATGACCATGTCATATTTTACCTTGAAATCAAAAGAAAATAAAGTAAGCCTATTTTTAGGACTATTAAAGTTTTTTTGCATTGTGACAATTGTTTGCAAGACAATTAAGACACATTTCCTCCAAATTACCGTAATGCATCTGAGTGTTTTGAGTTTTTTTCTTTCCTAATTCCCATTTTTCTCTGGTGATTCTCAATACTTTCTAATTACTGTAATATGACAAGCTCTTCTTAAATTGGCATAAATGACAGTACATCTTTGTTTAAATGCATTGCAGCAAGCACATTTTCTTCTAATTCTCATGTAAATAATGTCTTGTTGCAGAATATAATTGGTCATATTTCACACCAAGTCAACATTTAGACAGACATATTCTTGAAAAGCTTGAAGAAATTCACTCAAGAAAAAAGTTTAGAATTCTGGATCAGTGAATATTTTGACTTTTTTGGTTTGTTTATATTCTTAATTTTTGGTTTAGTCCTTAAAATTTGTCAATATTTAATCATAATTTGATAATTTACTTAAAAAAATATTTATACATATGTATGTGGAAATATTTGAGTAAAAATACACCGTATTTTTATTTTTTTTTTAGTTCTGTTATTTTGTGAAGCTGTTCAGCTCTTTCAGCTCAAACATTTTGGCAATTTTTTCCCATGATGCATAATCTGTCTTGTTATAATTGATCAAAAAGATATCTTTGTTCAGTAAATCCGCTGATGATATTAACTGTTTTGGATGGATGAGTTGCTTGCAGCCAGCTGAGCTTTATGTCATTGAATGCTTACCAGCAGGGGGTGCTGTGGTGTTAACTTGATAGGGGAGTGTACAACACTTGTGTAACCCATAAACAAGGAACAGAGAACTTGAAATGCAGCTGAGTTTGGAAATGCAAGCATCCAAATGAGTTTACCTGTTGGTCTGTCAAGAGTGAATTAAGCAGCATCAATTGCCAAAAGTCTACACAACAATCACAGTTCTTATGAGAAATTATTTGTGAGAATCATTGAAAGCAATTGTCTTGTTTTTCAGGTGTTTGAGCGGATTCTGTTCATCTGGGCCATCCGTCACCCCGCTAGTGGATACGTGCAGGGCATTAATGACCTGGTCACACCTTTTTTTGTGGTCTTCCTCTCTGAATTCGTAGGTAAGGGTTTAATAACTTTCCACATGGATCAGTTGGTCCGCTTGACTGATTCTTCACCTTTCTGAATGTGTCCTTTTGGTTGAGTACATCAGTTCAGTTTGCTCCGCTAATGGCACGTTGACGTGTGTGATGTGTCAGAGTCAGAGAGATGCAGACAGGACAGTATCTGACAGATGATGGTGGAAAATGGTTGTATAAATGTAAACAAACTGACAATATCCTGTTGAAAATGTCAAACACAAAAATACAGAATATCAATTATCTTTGAAAGCAACTCTGAAATATAGACAGTGGATGAGAGAGATAAATGGTGAAAGAGGAAGACGGATGGAGAGAGTGACAGACAGAAAGAAAGGGAAATGGGAAGAAGACAGAGAGTGAGACAGTTTGATAGACAAGGAATTAGACAGAAAAAACACAGGGACAGACAGATGGGGAGAGAGGAAGACAGGAGAGATGGATAAACGGATAGAACGATCATTCTATCTATCATTCTATCTGTCTGATATTCTATCTATCGCTCTGTATCGTTTGAGTGTTCTATCTATAGATAGATAGATAGATAGATATGCATTATATTATATTAGATATAGATAGACAGACACTCAAAGGGACAGATGGAGAAAGACATAAAGTCAGACAGACAGGTAGGGAAAAAGACTCTCCAGCTTTTGTCCTCATTGCTATTCTCCCTCCACCCGGCAGCTTTCCCCTCCCTTCCTTATTTATTTCCTGTTCTCTCATGTGAAGGTTAATTACTTATGGATAGTTAAGGATTACAGAAGAACAATAGGAGGCTTATTGATCTCTATGGTGTGCCGCTGCTGCAATGTCACCAGTGCAAACACCAGGACATACCCACAGATTACCTGGATCACCAATCGATTTCTCTTTTTCTCCCCTGTCTGTCTCTCTCTCTCTGGCTGTCTACCTCGCCCACCACTCTCTCTGTCTTATCCTCATCCCTCTGTTTCTCCACAAAGCTCATTTAGCGAAAAGCAGATTTTTCATACCGGCGCTTTCATGTCATTCTGCAGGGCCTTTCAATCTCTAATTTGTTTGCGGGCCATGTGAATATGTGTGTGCGTTTGGGATTCTCCGTGTGTATGAGCGAGCGACTCAATGCCGCAGGTTGAATGAGCCGCATCGACCGGCTGGATTTAAGTGTTTACAGAGGCTTGCGAGGGTGCCGAGCACACGGTGGGGGGCTCGACCCGCCGATCGATGCATCTGAACGAACTTCATGATCCCAACATGCTGCCAGCAGGAGATAAAAGAGCGGGGTTAGCGCCCTCCCTACGCCCTGGGTTATACCCCCGCTTTCAAGACCGCGGGGCAAACACGTCTGTTGGGTTCACGGGCGCAAAATGCTTCGCCTGCTCTCAAACGCAGCGTTTTGCCAACTTTCACTGCGCTGTTTCTCTTGGCCGGCACGCCTCAGTGGCTTTCTAGGGCTCCTTTGCGAGCTTTTTAGCTTTCTGCTGAGACCGTCCTCTGAGAAGGCGAGAGAGAGAGACGGCATAGGAGAATATTGGCACTTCACATTTAGCTCAATATCAGCGAGTAGCGTTTTAAAGAGTAGCCGGCAGGAAGGAGAGTCACGGCGCCCTTCGGTTTAAAGTGTTGGTGGTATTGATGCGCCAAAGAATTTGAAGTGGAGGGACGAGACAAAGAGAGGAGGGAATATTCTCAAAGGGTAAATCATCACATTTACCCTGACAGACAAAGAGGACAGCAGGGAAATCTCCTCTGTAAAGCATCAATGCCCTGTCTCCGTCTCTCTCACTCTCCCTCACACACACATTCGTTTTTTTATTACTGAAGAGGGTGTGAGATATTCTCACCTTATTATTTATTGTCTTCCTGGTTTTATGAACCCTTATTTGCTCCATCACTGTGCATATTTCGGATTAGATGGGTGGTCTGGGTGGGAAAAGTTTGTGGTTTGGTGGTTGCGTTGCTGAATCTGAGCAACAAGCCACAAGAGGGTAAAAGGCTTTTGTGGCTTGAACATGTTCATCAAAAAATGTAATTCATTAATAAAATCGCAGTAATATAGTTTATAAACTGTAGGCTGTTTATAGTTGGCAAGCAACATGACTCTTTAAAGGTATTGTTCACCCAAAAATAAAAATTCTCTCATTCCAAACTTGTATGACTTGCTTTCTTCTGTTGAAAAAGAATGAATCAGTCACTGAGTGAATGAGTGAATAATGAATCAGTCGTTTCTTTCCATGCAATTGGCACCTGGAGCTTTTTAAGCTTGAAAAAAGCACCATCAAAGTAGTCCATGACTTGCGCATTGAATTCCAAGTAATTTGATAGCTTTGTGATTTAAGTTATTCGCAGAATATCTTCTCCTCCAGGGGTTGTGACCGGATCATTACATCAGTGAATTGAGATTGGTCGGAATTTGTGATTTGTGAATGGATAATTTGTTTTAACTGAATCAGCTGATTCATCAATTGGTTACGAATCAGACATAGCTACTTCTCTCATGAACATGCCGAGTAGAACCAGGGTGGATGTTAGGTATTTTGGTCTCTTTGTTAAACAATTTTATATGGCTTCAAAGGCTTTAAATATGGTGTCATATTAACCACTTTTATTAGACTTTTCATGTTGATTTTGCATCTTTTTTAAGTTTAAGAGTTCCAGTCCTGTTGTTTTCCACCGAAAAAGTCATACGAGTTTGGAATGAGAAAATTATGGTTTTTGGGTGAACTATTCCTTTCATAAAGAATTCAATTGATGTGCGGTCACCAGGTGTGCGTCTGTCGGCATATTTCATAAACCGCTTTGAACATGGCTCATCCAATCCGCTTTTAGAGTCTGAGCTACGTAATATGGATAATTTAATGCTCAAACTGAGACATGGAGGAATGACCTGAATGAGCTGTGATTTGTTTCACGAGTTGCATACTTCACTTATGATTTAGAATGACCTCTCCGGTCGCTTATACTCACACACATACATACATGGCACAATACCCCCCTTTTTCCCCACAGGGTCAGAGAACAAGGTGGCAAAGCCTCTCTTTGTGCCACAAACAGGATTTCTCCTGCATTCTGTAAAGCCGCTTTATGCAGCAGCACTATGTGTGTGTGTGTGTGTGTGTGTGTGTGTGTGTGTGTGTGTGTGTGTGTCCGAAGCTTTGGAGTGATGTGGAAATGTGGAGGGCTAAATGGATCAGGAATCTTTCCAGTGCTGTGGCCAGTGACATATGGCCAGGCCCATGACCGGCAGGGCACTCCATGCTTCATTTGTGGTCAAAGAGGGCTATTTACTTTTGCTTTTCCAGCTTTCCCCCCCCCTGCCAGCTCTTTCCTGTCGTTCTCCATCCGTCTTTTTTTACTCGAATCCCATCCGGCTCTAACTCGGCCCCCATCAGCTGTTCTTCCTGCTGCAATGCAGAGGTTTACTGACAGTTTCCTCTCTGAGAGTTTGAGCAGAGATTTTTTTCGCCATTCCTCTACATCCTTACCCCTCTGATTCATATATACAGTGGGGAAAATAATTATTTGATCCCCTGCTGATTTTGTAAGTTTGCCCACTTACAAAGAAATGAAGGGTCTATAATTTGATGTTACTTTTATTTGAATGTATAGAAACAGAATATCAACCAATAAATCCAAAGAAAACACATTGTATAAAGGTTATAAATTGATTTGCATTATTCAGTAAGTGAAGTAAGTATTTGATCCCCAAGTAAAACATGAATTAGTACTTGGTGGAGAAACCCTTGTTGGCAAGCACAGAGGTAAGATGTTTTCTTGTGGTTGGTCACCAGGTTTGCACACATTTCAGGAGGGATTTTGGTCCACTCCTCTTTACAGATACTCTCAAAATCCATAAGTTTTCTTAGCTGGCGTTAAGCAACTCGAAGTTTCAGCTCCCTCCACAGATTTTCTATAAGATTAAGGGCTGGAGACTGGCTAGGTCACTCAAAGACCTTAATGTGCTTTTTCTTGAGCCACTACTTTGTTGCCTTGGCAGTATGTTTTGGTCCTGTACACTTAGCAGAGAAACAGCCCCAGAGCATAATGTTTCTACTTCCGTGCTTGACTGTAGGGATGGTGTTCTTGGGGTCATAGTCAGCATTTCGCTCCCTCCAAACATGGCGGGTTGAGTTGATGCCAAAGAGCTCAATTTCGGTCTCATCTGACCACAGCACTTTCTCCCAAGCCCTCTCTGAATCATTTAGATGTCCATTGAGCACGGGGACCTTGCGGGCGCTGCATGATTTCAATCCAGGGTGGATCATGTGGTCCCAACTGCCTTGAGATCATTAACAAGCTCCTCCCGTGTAGTTCTGGGCTGATCCCTCACTTTTCTCATGATCATCCTTACCCCATGAGGTGAGATCTTGCATGGAGCTCCAGACTGAGGGCGATTGATGGTTATTTTGCATTTGTTCCATTTCCAAATTATCGCACCAACAGTTGTCTCCTTCTCACCAAGCTTCTTGCTGATGGTCTTGTAGCCCATTCCAGCCTTGTACAGGTCTCCAATCTTGTCCCTGACATCCTATGACAGCTCTTTGGTCTTGCCCATGGTGATGGAGAGGTTGGAATAGAAGAGACAGATTCTGTGGACAGGTGTCTTTTTCTACACATAACAAGCTGACATTAGGACTACTTCCTTAAAGCGACAAGACTAATCTGTGTTCCACATGGGCACATAACCAATCTGTGGGAGGCACAATTCTTGCTGGTTGGTAGGGGATCAAACACTTATTTCACTTGATCAAATGCTAATCAATTAATAACCTTTATATAATGTGTTTTTTTTTTCTGGATTTTTTGGTTGATATTCTGTCTATATCTCTTAACACAGTGGTATGTGAGTATGTGGTATGTGCACAAAATATGTGAGCGCGATATGTGAAGATGTGAACAGGCCTCTTGGCGAGCTACCACCAATCAGGCCACGAGCTACTGGGAGCTCGCGAGCGACGTGTTGGAGATCCCTGCTCTAAAACAATGTGAGAATAATCATTTTGAGCTTGTAATATGTGTTCAACAGGTTGATAAGAAGGTTTGCTTTGATTTGTGCAAAGTCAGTAGTTTGCCTGAGACACTATACATGTGTAGAAAGAATTCAATAAGACGGGCAGACATGACTACAAATATTTGTATTTCAAAAGCAATAATTGTTTTTTAAAAGGTGCATTGTATAATAAATGGAAATGTGCCTTCCAAAAAAACATTCAATATCATATTGTATAAAGAAAATAAACAGGACATGAGCAAATATAAGTATCACAAAGATGTGTTATAAGGAAAAGAAAAATAATGTTTGTAAAATGAAGCATCACAAAGATGTTGTGTATAAGGAAAAAACAAAGAAAGTTTGTAAAATGAACTTCAACTGTCAGAAGGACAGCTCATGAAGAACCAATCATGTACAGAAAGGAATGTTCAAATTCAGAGGAACAGTTCAGAAGAAACGTTAATAATAAAGATTGAGAAGATTGGATCAGTTGTGCTCCTTTTTTGGATTATTTGAATACTGTTTTTTGTGGAATACTTGATGCGGCCCAGCCTGACCCAGACTCTACCTCCAGCGGCCCCCAGTTAAGTTGAGTTTGAGACCCCTGTCTTAACATAAACCTACCATAAAAATTAAAGACACTTAATTTTTTTGTAAGTGGGCAAACTTACAAAATCAGCAGGGGATCAAATAATTGTCCCCACTGTATGGGCCACATTCATTAAACACTAATTTCTGTGTAAATTGTAAAACCATTCCTATGCGAAATTAATCATTAATTTTTTTTTATTTTTTTTTTTATTAACAGACTCCATGATTAACTCATTCTAATTTTCAAGTATTTTTATGTCTAAAAATATTTCATTTTTATTATAATTGTTGTTGTTGAAAAACTATAAGAAGTTTTCTTTGGATATTAAAACAAGTTATTTGTAATTTGCAACCTCACCTTTGTTATCCAGCTAGATAATGGGTTCTTTTGGAGATTTAAATTAGCTAATTTTTCAACAGCAATGTTTATCACAGAAACACACATGCTTAAAGGGATAGTTCACCCAAAAATGAAAATTCTGTCATTTACTCACCCAAGTTTTTCCAAACCTGTATGAATTTATTTCTTCTGCTGAACACAAAATAATCTATTTTGAAGACTACGAGTAACCAAGCAGTTTGACCCCCCAACTCAACTGTTTGATTACAAACATTCTTCAAAATATCTTTTGTGTTCAGCAGAAGAAAGAAATTCATACAGGTTTGGAACAACTTGAGGTTGAGTAATTGATGACAGAATTTTCATTTTTGGATGAACTATCCCTTTGAGTTTGCATGGCATAAAAACATGTACATGATCAACAAACATAAGGTGTAGTTAATAAGTCTGTTATTATTTTTGCACTTTTACAATTGCATTTGGTGAAGCCATTGGCATAATTACACATTTTCACCCAAAAATGAAAAACACCCCAAAATACAAATACACTACCATTAAAAGGTTTGGGGATTTTTCCGAAATAATTCTAAAATGCTGATTTGCTGCTCAAGAAACATATAATTATTATTAATGTTGAAAACCACTGTGCAGTTTAATATTTTTGTGAAAACCTTGATGCATTTTTTCAGGATTCTTTGATGAATAGAAATTTCAAAAGAACAGCATTTGTTTGAAATCAAGATCTTTTGTAACATTATAAATATCTTAACTCTCCATTTTGATTCAATTTATAGCATCCTTGCTGAATAATTTGTTTTAAAAAAATCTTACCGGCCCCAAACTTTTGAACAGTAGACTAGTGTACATACTTTTATTGTCTGGTAGATGGGGGTGCACCAATATGAGAATTTTAGCCGATACCGATAACCAATAATTCTTTATATTTGAAAGCCGATAACTGTAAATTGGCCGATAAATCTAAATCCAAATTTTTTATATAATTTTTGAGAGCCTGATTACAAAAACAAAACTCTTACCATTTAAAAGCCTTGTCCCAAGCACACAATTATAATGTTCTCATAATTTTATGGAGCCGATATGACAGACTTGCATTGCACATGTTGCTCTTAACTGTATTTTCCTTTTCTGAAGTGATTCCAATCATATTTCAATCAATTCAAAGTCATCATGGCGAACAGTGTGCATCAGAAGTGTCTCAGCTGAAGGAAATTATCCATTATTTGTCGGCTTTTATATATCGACCAAATTTGGGCCGATAACATAAAAAATAAACACACATCTACCGATATTGTGGCCGATATATCATACATCCCTACTAGTAGAAGTATGCAAATAGGGGTTTAGCCTACTGCTGTTTACAGTCAGTTTGATTTTGTCTCTAACAACAGACCTCAGCAGCAGTTGTCCATATGGTCTTCAGCACCTGTTGATTTGCAGCTTCAGTTGAGTATCTACGATCGTTGGAGAGCACGTATTCTTCAATGTGTCTTCGACCTTGGATCTGACCTTCTTCTTATCTATATTTCAGCTCTCATGTACCGCAATAAGTCGCGTGATTGACTGAATTGCTTTGGCGATGCACAAGATGCATGCAAACATGCCTAGAGCGCTCTTTTTTTTTCTCTCTCTCTCTCTCTCTCTCTCTCTCTCTCTCTCTCTCTCTCTCTCTCCCCTTCTCTTTACTCAGTGCTTCATCAAAATAGCTCCTTGTTCTTCCTTCCCCTCCCATCCTTATTAAGAAAAGAGGAAGAGAGAGATCAAGAGATGGAGGACCACATTAGTTGTGCGGTGGGTGGGTGAGTGGAGTGGCACACAGAAGTCTTTTCCAGCCAGGTCTGGCTCTCTGGGGCATAATGTGTGTATCAGCATCATTTAGCACATACTGTTTAAAGAGTCGGGAAAGGTCATGGCTGCGAGGGGAAGCCTGCGGAGGGAGGGAGAGGGGCGAGTTGATGAATGTGTTGAATAAAGAATGCAGTTTGCCGGCTAATGATCTAATGGCTTCGTGGTGTCTGTTCATACGATGCACGACACACCAGAACTGCTTTCGCCCGCAAGAAAACAAAGACTGCTGAGAACACCTGCAGCATGTGTGCTGGTTTGATCTGCTGGTGACCCAACATTTAATGTGAGTGTGTGTGTGTGTGTGTGTGTGTATTCTTTTTTATAGAGGAAGATGTGGAAAATTTTGAAATGGCAAGCTTACCACTGGATACGCAACGAAACATCGAAGCCGACAGCTTTTGGTGCATGAGCAAATTGCTGGATGGGATACAGGTATTTGATCTACTCAAGGTTTATGGTAGATGGTAGATGTCATAATCTTCTCCATCAATGTCCATTCAAAAGTAGTATTAATTCTGTTAACTTATTTGGACATTGGCATTTAAAAATGTTCTACTTTGCGCAAGCACTGTATAAATTCTAACTATTTCATTTTCCCTAGTTTGTCATTTTCGTCTTCTTTTTCTTCCTCGTCTTCTTCATCGTCGTCTTCTTCTTCTTCCTCCTCCTCATCATCTTCCACTTCCTTCTCGTCTTAGATTTTGTCTTCCTCATCCTCTTCTTCTTGCTATTTCTTGTCATCCTCATCTTCTTCTTCTCTGCCCTCTTCTTCTCCTTCTTAATCATAATAATAATACAACTACTGTTAATAATAATCTTTTATTTGTAATGTTTATTTCCTTAAATTTTTATATAAACTTATATAAATGTATATATAATAAAATGTATATACAAATTATTTCAATCATTCTGTCATCATCATCTTTCTTATTCTTTGTTCTTATTCCTCTTATTTCCTAATAATCATATTACTTTATAATAATAACAACAGCCTTTTTACTGTTTCCATTTCACTTTATTCAAAGGAGGCAAACTTATTATTCATAATATATCGAATCATTTTTTATTGTTATTACTGTTAATATTTATTATTATAATAACGCCCATTGCCATGACAACGTCAGCTCAGCATGTCCTAAGGCTTTCTACACCGTAAACTAAACACAGTAACGAACATTGACGTCGATTTTACCATATTAATCCGAGCACGAGTCCAATGATGAAACACTGGAAGAACTAGTTATTCAACCCGAAACTCCATCGCAAGGACGACTCGAGCAGGACATTTCTCAGTTTAAGGTACATTATGAGATGTTGCAACTGTAATTCCTCACCATCAGCATTAACAAGTGCATGTCCATCAACAAACCGATTATTTTACTTGTACTTATTTATTTACAGAGTATTTTTCTAATTTATGGCGGTGAACGTGGAAACTGTATCAATAACAGTGCATACATTAGCCAAGCTCTAGCGTGAATGACTGATGAAACCTAAATGTTGGTAAAAGAAAATCTTGCTCCATGCTTAATCTTTACTCAAAGTAGTGATAACGACAAACAATCTGCATTAATAGACACAGTTTTAGGTAATAGTGGCCCACAACTGATCAGCAAGTATTTCAGTAAGACAGTAATAATGTGAGTTAACCAGTTAGCAGGAGACCAACACAATATACAACTCAAAACTAAGTATTTGGAACACCATCTTTCAAGAGCAAGCGGTTTGCGAATCCTACACTGAACTCCGAGATTTGAGAAGCAGTCGTCAGTAAAATAAAGGGAACACAGCAAAAGTTTAGGATTATACTGCTGTGATATCGTGGTAAAGATGAATTTTAACCACTGATTCTACACATGCTCATCCTTGGGCAGTGTAAAAAAAATACTGGCTTTACCGTCACATTAGAGCACATCGTCTTCTCGACATGATGCTGTCCAGTATCCACAGGAATCAGATGCAGTGTTTGAGGTTCAAGTTTCCCTGGTGTCTGCGCGCGCAATAAGTGGGCGGGCAATATGCTAATGTTTCGTCTTGAGGTCACAACGAAGCGGCTTATGACTTGTTTAAAAGATTAATTTCATTGATCAGATTTGACTCTTACTTTTGAAAGACAATAACTTAATATACAGTGTACTTTCAGATTTATAACTTTGTAGGATGTTTTCATTTATTTAGAGCTATGTTACACACTACATGAAAGGTCATTTTCAAAAATCCATAATAGGGGCACTTTAATATTTCTTATAATGATAATAATAATAAATGTTATTATTATTATCATTATTATTATTATTAATAATAACTTTTTTATAGTATATTTTATTCAATTCAATTTTAAGCAAAATTCAAATCACGTACTTCCATCATGCATCAGCCAAGCTACTGCAGTGAAGACGGTAATGGTCATTTCTCTAGGCATTCTTGGTCAATCTGCAGTTCTCTTAGGACAGTATCGCTTCTGTCTTTTTATTTAAACTAAAACCTGTAGTGGTCATCCTGTCCTTTTGCTCTTTTCCAAAAGCCAGAGACCAGTGGAATACAATGCAATAAAAAAAGACTCTCTGACGGCCCAAAAAAAAGGCACAGACTTTGTTGTGCTTAAGCCCCAGAGAATAAGACACTTACCCGTCTAGGGGAGAGAGACATGAAATACTTTGAGAGGAAGTTGAAGCTAGGACGTTTAAGCTAGGGGGATTCAGATCCTTGGCTGGCATTCCCTTGAGAAAGGCCGTGTGTTAGAGAGAGACGAGCGTGTCAGGGCACTCATCTGCAGGCGGGAGCAAGGGTCAGATGCAGGCCACAGTCAGGTTGTCCCGTGGGCCGCTCTGTGTTGTGCTCATTGGCTGAGTGGAGCCAAGCTGAAGGGCAGAACACGCGCATGGATCAGAACACAGAATGTGTCTTCCCATGCAGTCGCCCCACTGGGCTTGAGCACGAGCCGCAGCACAGCAGATGGCCACTGGCCCTTAATGACCCACAAGGGAAGAGGAACAGAGACTGAAAACTACATTAGTTATAAATAACAATAACTATGATGCTATAGCACCCTCGTTTCCCTCAGTTAATCAGCTGGTAACAAGCCACAGATCTCTGACAGACCCTTTGTTATATTATATTATATTATCACAATCTGATGCTGACATTATCACACAATTAGCCTGATGAATATTCTAAATGTTTTTTAACAAGCAGTTTATAAATCCTAAATATTTCAGTTATTATTGTAGATTTCTTTTCTTTTTGCTATTTTAAAATTTTATTTCTATTAAAAAAAGCATAAAATAAAAAAAAAAACATTTAACTGGTTTTTATTTAAAAAATTTCCACGTAGAATAAAAATTGCCTTTCCATAGCACTATCCACAATGATTTTCATGTGTAGGTCAAAGTGACACATGATGCTTGCTTTAAGCGATTGAAGCACTGAGACAAGTCATGTGAAAGAGCCTTAACGAGATGACAAAATAATTATTCCATGTTCTAAATACTGCCTTTGTTTTTCTCCATCAGGACAACTACACGTTCGCCCAGCCTGGCATTCAGACTAAAGTGAAGGCCCTGGAAGAGCTCGTCAGCAGAATAGATGGTAAGATCATGTTCACAAACACATTATCTACCAATTCCTTTCACTCTGCGTAGAATTAAAGAAATAGTTCACGCAAAAATTAAAATTGAATTTTTCTTTTAAACTAAATCTCAGAAACTACAAAAAAAAACTATTATAATTAAATTAATTTAATTTGCCCCTGATCACTGTATTCTTTCATTGTGTGAAAAGAGCTGCATGAACCTCTTTCATATTTCTCATTTTGCATTCTTACGGAAGAAAGAATTTTCAATGACATAAGTAAATGATTACAAAATTATAATGTTTGGGTTAGATGGTTCTTTAGCATTGTTTGAGGCAGTTGGTCCTGGTGTGGTTGTACCTAGGGTTACAAGCAGGTTACCTTTGAAGCTGCTTGAAAGATAGAAATCACACTTTTTGTTAACTTGTGACATTAAACTTGCAGTCATCTACTTCAGGGCCCAATCGTGTGCTTTTTGAGACAAATGCCCTCACAAGCTTCAGCGCAAATAACATGTCATGACAGTGTCTGGACTCCCTTAAACTATCCCATCTATTTTGCCCTTTGTCCTCCAGATCGAGTTGAACTATTTTTTTCGAGCCATAAATAGCAGTGCAAAATGCTCAAAACAACAAGGTGTTGTTTTTCTGCCAGGGTGCGATCTTGTTCATCGCCTTGGAAAAGACTTGTTTTCCCAAGGTGTTGGCCGTTTCTGTTTCTTGGAATCACACATTTCTGTTATGCCACTAGTCCGCCTCTGTTTTTTTTCTGTCAGAGTGTTTATACCATCTGGATGCCTACTCCCCTGTTCAGTGTGTTTGGTGTGATAAGCTGAACAGCCCACACTGAAACTCTTGGTGAGAGCCGCCGCGCGCCTCTTTCCCATCAATCAGCATCCACGAGCACCGTGAGCAATAGCAGACCCCACAGTCTCGCCGGGGAGCACAGAAGAGAAATCAATTCCCCATAAGCCCCTGCGATTAGGGTGTGAAGGCAAATGGAAGTGAGTTGAGAGGAGAGACGAATGGAGTGGACTGAGCGAAGGAAAAACAAATAGCGCTTTCACAGGGCTATAGATAGTCAGGGAAATACACTAGCAACCACTTTGTAGATGTTCCCAAGATTTTTTTCTTTACACTGAAATGAGGAAAATGACAAGTAAGCTTAGATTCTGCTCATAACTAGTCGTGTGAATAATAACAGGCTGGTTCTGATTAAATGGTAACCATTTGCCTTCCGTCTAACATGTTAAGCAACATAATTTATCACATGTTATTGAGTATATTTAGCAGCCCTTAAGGCTGGAATTAAATGTGCTCGACAGTTATTAGTTATTTTAATAAAGCAGAAATTAGTATAAAAATAAGTGTCTAACAAAATGTAAAAAAAAAATGAAATACTATATATAGGGTGTAACAGTAAAAGGCTCACAAGCACGGGGCAAAAGGCACAAAGTAGTAATATGTTTTGAATAATATCTAAGTTAATACTCGTTCAAAACTTTAGCATAGTTTGTGTTATTTTACATTTATTTTGATGAATAAAATATTTTATTTTTGTTCAATGAATATACTAATTAATTTGTTCATTTTAAAAATACAGAAACAAAAGTAAAGATTCTGAAAGTATTGAATGAGATCCCATAATAATTTAATATAACTTTACAGTAGTAACAATAAAAATGAAATATTATTATATGATATGATTAATATCATATTTTTCAATTTTAATGGTTTCATTTTAAATATGGTGATTATCTACAAGGTGGACACCCAACATAATATATGATATTGACATGTGAGTATATTGATATTTTGATATGTGAATCTAAAGCCCTATTCGGACGGGACTAGTTTAACATGGAGAGGTTGGCTAAAGTAATAATTACCAGAGCTTCTCAGTGATTTTAGTCCCGTCCAATTGTGCCATTTCAGTAATCATTACGGACAATGTCAGTAAAGATTACGGCGACTTTTACCTTCAGTAAAAAGGTCCGGAAAAATGACCTCAGGTAACAATACTAATCCCGTGCGATAGGGTTGGGCGGTATTACGGTAATATCGTATACCGCGGGGTCTTAAAATAGCAACGGTATCAGTTTCAATACCGTCATTACCGGCACTTATATATAATATATAAATATAATTTATTCAATGCCTAAAAATGCTTATGTAGTTGTCATCAAGTGATAGTGTGGAGGAGAAAGAGAGAGAGAGAAGGGAGAGGCGGTAAATACTGACGAGGCAATTTGTAAATGTTGCAATAAAAAATGTGACCGCGAGAAATGGAAACACCTCTAACCTAATGTCGCATCTCCGAAACAACCACCCACTCACTGCTGCGAGGATGCATTTTGCCCCGAGTTCTTTAAATAAGCGCATTAGTTTATATTTGTTAAAATATTATAATGTTATTTTTTTTTTACGTTGATAATGAAAAGTGAACAGCACGAGTAAGATGGGATGCATCGGGAGTCAGACATTGACCACTTAATTAAGTTTCATTTTGTAAAAGGCCTTTCTTTAAAGTGAATTTCGTTTTGTATAAATTGTATCTTAATTTTAATAATTTTTTTATCAACCAATTGCCTGGATTTCAAATCAAATATAGCAGACAACATAATCATGACATGATCGTGCGCTGGCGCGCCGCGGTCACTTGCATTGAAATCTCATCATAAATTAACCGAAACTCAGTGTATGCCTCACAGACATGACAGATAGGCCTATATCTAAATAAAGCTTGAAATTTCATTAAACGAAACAATTCAAAACGAAAAGAAATAGGCCACTCGCTGATTATTTAATCCATGATGTGCATTTCTCTCTATGCGCGTTCATACGGAGATGACGATCATCAAATTCATTAAACGAAACTATTCAAAACGAAAAGAAATAGGCTAGCCTACTCTCTGATTATGTAATCCATGATGTGCATTTCTCTCTATCGTTCACTATGGAGATGGCGATTCGTCAATTTCTTTAAACGAAACAATTCAAAACGAAAAGAAAAAGGCTAGCCTATACCTTCTGATTATGTAATCCATGATTTGCTTTTCTCTCTATATATGCGCGTTCACTAGGAGATGGCGATCGTCAACTTAATCTTTGCAGCAGACACTGACAGAAAAGTTGTATTAATAAAAATCAATGGACGCGTGTCACCGGATTTACAAATGCACTTGTTGCTTGTTGCTTGTTAATTTAATTTAAATTAATTAATAAAATGAATACTTTAATTGTCATAATTAAAATAATTAAATATTATTAAGTGTCCCATTTTTGCTCATTTATAAATAGTATTTATATCAACCACCCCCTCAGCACCTGGGTTAAAAAATTATTTGGCGCCACCATATTATAACGGCCCACGTATTAAAAATAGGGCTCCGGCTCATAATTACATTTAATGCCGTCAGCCGGGATCAGACACAACGTGCACGGGTTGGCCTTGATTTTTGTTTTGATTTTTTTTTTGCCCGATCTGGTATTCAGTTTCTGAACGGTGTAGGCACAAGCCAACAGTTTGATGACGCTGTCTGAGCCTTATGTCATAATTTTTAATTAGTCACGGTAATACCGTAGACCCCGGTAAAATAGGGAGGAGGTTTGCAGTATCAAAATTTGGATACCGCCCAAGCCTACCGTGCGAATAGACCCGCTGTAAATATGTATGTAAATATTTTGTCATTTCCTGTTTAAAAGTAGTTTTCCGCAGTTTTTCCAAGTATGGAGACGTTTGAAAAAGCATTCAGTTGCGTTCTAGACGCTTGGACAAAGTCTGTGGCAAAACTCAAGTGTTTTCCACATACCATTCAGATCCGAAAGAAGATGGAAAGCACTTGTTAGAGGCACGAAACATCTTTTAGCATTAGGTAAGTGCCTATTACCAACACAATCCAATCTGAAGTTAATTAATACATCGTTCGATCAGACATAACTGTTTTATAAATATAGGTTATGTGTTTGCGCACGTGATATAAGTAAGCAACGTAAAAATTCTAGTTACCCCTCCCACTTCTGCTAGTTTTACTGAGATATCTTATCCTGTGCGAATTGGACACTAAAATTACAGGCGTCCTGTGGTTAAATTACATTACTCCATCTACCCTTGTAAAGTTAATCCCGTCCGAATAGGGCTTAACTATGTCATGTCATGTTAACAAATGGAAAAGTCAGCCAGCTACTTATTATCATGTTAATTATTGTGCCTTTTGCCCTGACAGCAGGGGTGCCTTTTACTCCAAATACAATACTTTTGCATATTCTTCAGTGAAAAACTGTTGCTTTAACTACCTTGAACAAACATTAACAAGACTTTTGTCTCAAAATATCGATAATTTTATCGATTCTCATTTGCAGCATAAATCACATTTCATGAAACATTAAATGGTAGATCAAAGTAGTGCAGAATCAACTTTGCTTTGCTGTCCGCGATCGCGTCAAGGATCAGCCAAATTCCCACGTCCATAGTCAAATGCGTTTGTGTTTATTTATATATATATATATATATATATATATATATATATATATATATATATTCCTCAAAACCCTTTCTTTTGTTGCTCTAATTTAACCATTATAATGGCTAAAATAATAATGGGACGCTGCCTGTTACATTCGTCTTCACTTTGCAAATGTAAAAATATAATAGACTTTTTGTCTGTATCTTTATTCAGTATGAGGACAGTGGTTTTGAAAGACACATCAACGGATCAATCTGTGACCGCCCTTTTTTGCGGTTTTCTGGAAAAGTAGATCAACTTTAAGGCAAAAAAAAAAAAAAACATTTTTAAAAAGTTTTTAAAAAAGTTATAACATCAAATGGTTTAAATTTTTGTAATGGAAGAAATAGTTTGCAAAGGCTTTATACTTTTTCATCTTGTTTACTGGAATCAGATTAATTATGAACAAACCTTTTTTGGGATTGCAAGAGAAGAGAATTTGTGATAATGCTCAAACCTCACACCAATGACTCGCTCCATTAACTGAATCCATTATGATGCAACCCTTATGTAACATTGCAAAAGATCATTCATTATTTAAACCTTTTTTTTTTTTTTATTATATTTTTTGCTTTTATTCATGGCAGAAAGGGTTTTCATTTTTCTTCTGACAGGTCCGACTTCAGTTATCTGCACTTTCAGAGAGCTGTCACATTTTCTCCATCAATATCTATCAGGACTCGAGTCAATATGTCCGCTTTCGAAAGCCATTCTTATTCTGTTCAAAGGCCGAATGAGAGCTTATCTGAAAAATCCCTCTCTCAATGAGCTAAGCACCAGGCCTCCTTTTCCTTTTCACCCCAACAATCTCTCTCTCCCTCTCTCTCTCTCTCGCTCTCTCTCTCTCCATTCAATCGAATATAATTACACACACGTTAGGGGTCTATAATGTTAATTTAGTGAAACAGGTGTGGGGAGAATTCAACAATAGCGGTGATCTTAGTTCAGGACCAGAGGGCTTCTTTAAACAATGGGGGTCCATTTGATGGGTTACAAAAGCTACTCCCAGTGCAGCACTTTGCAGAAACTACCAGCAAATGGATCTAAATCCCCTGTGCTTTCTTTTCTACGCCCACAGAGGATGTCCACATGCACTTCCAGAAGTATGAGGTGGAGTATCTGCAGTTTGCTTTCCGCTGGATGAATAATCTGCTGATGAGGGAGCTGCCGCTGCGCTGTACCATACGCCTGTGGGACACATACCAGGTACTGCTGCACCAAAACAGCCAGACAATTAGAATGAAAACATGTCAGAAAAGCCTTTACTGGTGCTTCTATGTCTATGCGCCTTTTATCTGATCATTTTATCTGAAGTGGCCTGGGGTTAAGCGTAAGAGTGGTCAGTTACATGTTTCATGTTACATGTTACAGGATCACTTACATGTTTGAACCTACAAATTTTGGTTACCAACCCAAAACTTAAACCACTGGTAGGGGTGTACATATTTGTGCTGAGAATTAGTACCATAATGGTACAGTACCATTTTTGCTGTATAATGTATAATTTGCCTGAACTTTTTAGGAAAAAATCATTGAACCACCTAATTAAAATTAATAATTAGAATTAAAATAATTAAAATGAATGAAAAATATTTATTAAAATTAATATTACAATACATACTTCAGTGTAGGAATAGTGAATTATTATCATTATTAATATTATTTAATTTTAATGTTTCAATATTAATTCCTATTTGTTAAATAATATGAACTAAAATTTAATAGTAATTTCTAAATAGTAATTTAGCATAAAGACCGTATATTTAAAATATTTGTTCAATGGCATCTTTTTGTGAAAGAAGGCCAGTATCACCGATACCAATACCTCTATGAAATTATTTTTTTTCTCTAAATTTTAGCCATTAATTATAGCCATTCAACGTTACAGTATAGTTGAAATCTATCAGTTTTAACATTTATTAGGCTTTAAAAATTACAACAACTTTTAATTTGTGAACTTAAAACAATCTTCAAATAAACCCATTGTAATAAATGTCACAATTAGCTGTGCCTTCAATATATCAGGGCTCAATTTTTCAATTGGCCCAGTCAGACCGATTTAGATTTTTACTTGCCCTGTCAAAATGCACAAAGTTATTGTTTTCATTGTTTTGACCCATCTAACCTTGTAAACACATAATATAAAACATAAATTATAAATAAATTAAATGTAGATTAATCCTTATTAAAGCTACAAAAGTTGTTCAGTCAAGAGCAATGACTGATTTTCTTTTGTTCTTTAACATTAATGAGAGACATCACAGCAGCAGGTTTATTAGGCTGCTGTCACTTTATGACCTGACGCACATGACACTGATCTGACGCACATCCTATTTTCTCACAACTCTTTACGTTTGTAGCGAGGTTTGTAGAAGGCGGGAACCGGCGAACATTTCACAATTTAATTATAAAATAAACAAACACAAAATGAAAGTAAAGCGGCAGCCCGTCATGGACGACTGCCGCATACACATATGTAAACAAAAACACAACATAAAATAGTCCAGGCCTTGTCCTCTCTCATCCTTCACTGTTGTCACTCCTCCTTTTATGCTCCCGAAGCCCTGCATGAGAACTCGAAGCTAGTGCGGAAATGAATCGCATGCATTGACGTGTTCATTTTGACAACCCTACTTTTTACATCCCTAGTCACCCCTATGTCACCTCCTGTAACAAGGTTTGCGGGAATTATGCAGACACCATGAACGATTGCTGATCTTCAAGTAATTTTTTTAAACGCTTCAGAGGTTATGGGTGACATGTCCTTGAAGACCATATGCTGCTCATACATTTTTTTTTCTTGTTAAAATGTCACAAAGGTGTGAACTACTCATATTCCTGTCATTCATTAATATTCCTTTGAAGAGTTTCCTTCCACTGATTTCCTTTCGTGTCCTGTCTTCTTGTCCTCTCTGAAACTTCCTTTTGATATATCTCCTTGCTCATTTCTTTGTCCTTTTACGTCTGCCTCCGCCTATCTGCCGATCCATCTCTCATGCATGGCTTTTTGACGGAGATCCATTCCCACAAGGTAGGTTTTATTGGATAAAGGGGGAATAGTTGTCAGGTGACAAGTACAATCCAAGAGAGGGAATGGCGAGTGGTGAACCATTTGCATGGTATTTGCTTCAGTAAGTTTTGAATCAGCGTTGTTGCCAAACATTGTTGAAAGCCATGTTTGATCATCAGACCCTTTAAGCAACCTTAAAGACAACACATACCTTTAAAGAAGACCTATTATGCCCTTTTACAAGTCTTGATTTGTTTTTGGGGTCTAATAGAATAGCTTTTCGTGCTTAAATGTTTAGAAAACATTTTTCATATATTTTACGTTGTTGCAGCACCTCATTTCCCAGTCTTTCAGTAAAGCTCTGTTTAGTTCCTGTCTCTATGAAGCCCCTCCTTCTGAAATAATTAGTCGGCTGGACCAGTGTGTTGTGATTGGTCAACTACTTCAAGAATGTTCAGAAATGTCACCTTAACCACAACCGTGAGTCTCAACAAACTACTAACGCTACTCAACCAGGCCTTGCCCCCCTTTTTTGCATATGCCTTGGGTGGGAATTATTTAAATAAGGATTATTGTGACGTGTTCGTATCCGCAAAAAAACTCAAGACTACAATGAAGGTATTTCAGGAAGTTCAGAAACAGTGCTTACTGATTGAGAATAACTCTGTTTAGAGTGACTTTGTGCTTTGTAACCTTCCAGACATTTTTCATCCTCAAACAGTTGAAAGTTGAAAATTGTCCTCTAACATATTTTGACATTTTTCTTAACCGCATGTGTAAAATCTTAAGTAAAGAATTACAGTGGAGGAAAACTGTGCTGGTCAAGCAGAGCTTATGGGTACAGTTATTTTCCGTCTGTTCTTTGTCAATTCCTGCTTCTTTTTTTCTTATTTTTACAGTGGGGTCAGGGTTGGGGCGAGCAGTAGAGCATTGACCCACCTCACTGAGGTAGAGAAGGGGAAATGTGTCAATGAGGCCAGCTTAAAACGCAGAGAGAAACAGAGCCATGATGAATGTGTTTTCAAGGTTAAACTACGCTTAAACCATCACTTGTATCCTGCCCTGCCTCCTTCAAATGTAATGATAGATCAAAGAGAGACATGCAGATCATCTATTTCATAAATAAATAAAACTGTTAATGTTATAAAAAAAAACACATAAAATGCTGTAAAAATAAATATTATTTCCATCAAGATGTGCATACATTTTTGTCAAGATCTTGTATTGACAATGCAAGAGTCCAGCACTCTGTAAAGTCTCCTCCAGCACATCCTAAAGACTTTCAATGAGTTTAAGGTCAGGACTCATTCATGTGTGAAAACGATTCTTCATGATCCCTCACAACCATTCTTTCACAATTTGAGCCTGATGAATCTGGGTATTGTCATCCTGGAATATGGCCATGATGTGTCTTCCTACATGGTTGTTTTAGAAATGAAAATATACACACAAGGTTTGAAGAACTGTTGCCAAACATATCACATGCTAGAAACATAAAAATCACTGCGATAATGATCCAATCATAGACTCTTAAGCATTTACCTATTTCAATCCAAACTGTTTTTTGGCCGGGCAGTGTGAGCTCTCCATATCAATATATATTGGAAGTTTGTGTTAGAGTAGATCTCTTTTAAAAATGTTAAACAAACTGATAAAAGGTCGTGTAAAATATAAAGCTGCTCAATGCCACATTGACAAGGGGTGCCTATAAAGCAAACTTAAGCGCAACTTTACAGAACTGGCTCATGAATGTTAATGAGATTACATGAGAGGGCAGTCCAGGTTATGTAGCAGCATCTGCAAGATTCAATTAATATTCATGAGCTCAGCCATCATTTATTGTGACATCATAATGCGTACAACCTTTTTTTCTTTTTCTTTTCTTTTTTTCTTTTGGTTAACATGGCTTGACAAAAACAAATTTGGGTACATTTTGATTTCTTGTTGCCATCTAGCATTAATTAGACTTTTTTTTTTTTTTTATAATTTTGTAATAAACTTCCATTGTTAAAATGGCAGTTTGGGCTTTTCCGATAACACTGAATAATATGTTCCTGGTTAATTGTTAATGAATGCTTTCATTGACGTTATCCAGTGAGCACAGCAGACACATGTTGCATGTTTGGCGGACCAGACTAAGTTAATTAGATGAGAGTGTTTTATCCACTCATACGAGGTTAAAGGCAGAGAAGAGAGTCTCAACTTCTCCTGGGCTCCTTTATCAGGTCCCTCCTGTAATTGCACGTTTGGCACAAAGACTCACTCCTCAAGATCAATTAGAGGTGCACAAAGAGCTCAGGCCAGAAAGAAAGAGATGTGGGTGAACAAAATGAAGACGGAGAGAGAAAGAGCTGTGAAGACAAAAAGGAAAGTCATGCTAATGTCTGACTGATGTTCTAAAGCATCTGCATCTCACAGGACCCGTCCCCTCCATTAGTGAGATGGGTTTTGTTGAGAGGTGGAGGAGAGAACACGGATGCGTTCCTAGGAAAGAGACTTAATCACGAACGCTTCTTTCTTTTGCTTTTGTTGCTTAGTCTTCACTCATCTTAAGGCTCCCTATCTCTCCCGTCTCTCTTTGTCTCTTGAGCCATTCTTACGGTATCTTTCTTATCCCCTACAAACAAACAAGTACAGCAACTGTGTCTATTGGTGATACTATGGTATTTGTAGTACACTTTGTTTTGGTCCACTAATCAGAGTGAAAAAGGAGAAACGATATACTAACTGGCAAATTACAGTTATAAAGTTTGGGGTCAGTAGGTTTGGGATCAATAGTAAAGACATGTTACAAAAGATTTCAATATCCAATAAATGCTTTTCTTTTCAACTTTCTATTCATCAAAGAAACAAATATTAAGCAGCGCAACTGTTTAAAACATTGATAATAAGAAATGTTACTCGAGCAGCAAATCAGCATATTAAAATGATTTCTGAAAGATCATGTGACTGACAAATAATTAAAAAAATTGGTATATATATATATATTTACGTGTATATATATATATATATATATATTTATATATTTATATTTATATATATATATTTATATTTATATATTTATATTTATATATATATTTATATATATATATATATATATATATATTTATATATATATTTATATATGTATATATATATTTATGTATGTATATATATATATATATATATATATATATATTTATGTATATATATGGTATATACATTTGTTTTTATAAGATACACAATATTTATTTTTTTTCCTTTTAGAAACATGTCTTAACAGTGCCAGTTATATTATTGTATATTTTATTTATTAAACTTTTTCTTTTTTTTTCACAGTGAAAAAGTCCACTTTTTTTATTTTTATGGAGCTCCTAGAATCGCTTCTAGTTCTTGCAATTTCTTTGTCTTGATAAAAATCCAACTTTTTCCTCCTTCCTCATTCTCCTCCTCTTTCCCCCATTTCTTCTCACTTCAAGAGGGACCAACAGAAACAAAAGCAAACAAAGCTATTTATAACCACTCGCTGCCTCTCAAGTGACTGAATGCACCACACTGTACACAACACAAGTAGAGGGGGATGCTGGGGAGAGAAGAGGATGAATGAGGAGCGCAGAGCAGGAATGGGTGGTGTCTTCTTTAGATATGTTGGGAATAACTAACACGATCTAATTCCCAGTCCAATAAATTAGATAGATGGTAAAACTACATTAGTAGCTCTGTGTAGGCGCTCGACTGTAGCTTAACTTGATGAATAATATTTTAAAACTCGTATTACTCATCATGGAAGTAAGCGGTTGTTTTTATTTCTTCGCTGGAGCAGTAGCTGAGCAGCAGCAAATCCAGTGCAAATGAAGACGGAAGAATCCTCACACAGATCTTGTCTATACATCAACCATATATATTGACCCTGTCTGTCAGTGTCAAAAAATGCAAAAACCCAAAAAAATGTATAATAATAGTTCTAGTTAACAATAACGCTGGTGAGGTACAGACTAAATTTTCAAATAATTCTTTTGTTGAAAATCTTCCTCTTCATAGCTTTCAAATCTCTTTTACATTCATGTTCAGAAATGGCCTGGTTTGATATCATTGGTTCTCAAAATATGGTGAATAATTTCTTAAATTTCAGTCTTAGTGGCACCAGTGTTACATCGTGTTACATAAAGCCTTAAAAGGGTGAAGCCTATCACAAGGGTGAATAAATGATGACAGAATGTTTAATTTTGGATGAACTATTGCTTTAAAGCTCAAGACTGGTAACTGGAAGGTTGCTGGTTCAATCCCTGCAAGGAGCAAACCTCGAGCAATCATTATTTTGCCCTTTGAGAAAGCCACTTAACCCCAGGGGTTGTCTCTCTAATAAGTGTGCTGTATGTCACTTTGGATAATCATCTGCTTAATGACTGCTTACTTATGCAAGCATGTGCATTCTGCTCTTGATCCTCAGGCGGAGTCAGAGGGATTCTCACATTTCCACCTCTACGTGTGCGCCGCCTTCCTCATCAAATGGCGTAAAGAGATCCTCTCCATGCTGGACTTTCAGGTACCGATATGTTTCCGTGTTTCGTGCATGTCACGTCTCTGGGCTCGTTGAGCTTAGGTCGTTTACATGTGACTGTCTTCATGTCTTCCCACACATGCATGCATCACTTAAAAGCATCCCGGCCGTCACTTATCCCAAGAATATCGGAATAATTGGCCCTCCAGTGGAGAGGCCTCGGCTGTAACTGAATTTCACAGACCAGCGGATTCACCACACCTCAGCGCCCGCGAAACGAGAGCGTTCTGTTACTTGCCCTCATTCTCTCTCTTTCGAAGGATCTCCACGCCTCGGCTCCGTCTCTGATTCTGTTGTTTATTATTTGCCTCATTGTCAGGTCGGGTAGAGAAGGGTTTGATGAACAGCTATTTGAGCTTGCGTTTATACTCGGCCAGTCAATGGTTTAAAATAATCACATTTAATCATCTATGGACTGATGATCGTGTTCACATGAATGCTTTCACAAATTTGCTTATTTGATTTTTAAAAACTTCTATAAATATTATTCATAATATTTATATTTATTGTTTTTGTTGAGGAAATCTGTGATGCGATCATATGAAAATTCTTTAAAATATGTAAGACAAAAATTATTAATCTTAATTCAAATTAAATATAGTAATAATAATAGTAACAATAAATTATTCATATATTTTAATAAGATAAATAGTTTAGTCTAAAATATTTTAAGAATTTCCCCATGATCGCTATCACAGATTTCCTTACTTGATTTTAAATAATATATAAATAACATAAATATTCATATTAATGTTTTATTCTAAAACATAATTATTATTATCATTATTATTAATAAGAATCTTTTATACCAATATTTTAATGTTTATTATTCAATATTTACATTTTTACAGTAGATTATTTAAAATATATATATTTTTTTTTTAATAATTTTTATTTATTTTTTTTCTATGTGTAAATTAGATTCTGGATCCCAAATTTTCATTGTAGTCTTAAATTTTTGGGCCTCACTGACGTTGATATTTGCTGTAGTCTTCTGGTGCTTTAACCGTACATAAGATTGCACATTAAGGGCGACTTTCACTTGTAGGTGATATTTCAGACTACTTGAGCTTTAAAATAAGGATAAAAATAAAATAAAATAAAATAATAGTGCTCATCACAACAGCCTATATATATATAGGCTGTTGTGATGAGCACTATTATTTTATTTTATTTTATTTTATTTTTGATCCCAAAGCTCAAAGGCAGTTAGCAACTTTAAAATCAATGATTTTCAGCTTGTATGCTACTGTGCTTAAATGACCAGACCGAAGAACCCGAGATCTGATCTTACACAGAGTGAAGCTGATTATAATAGATCTGTTTTTGTGCACTTACAGCAGCTGTAGGTGGTGGAAGAATACCCACATACACACACACACACACGCTAAACACACAAGCAGTGACCTAAGAGCAGCACCAATCATGAATCACGTTATCCTAGCATTGTAATCATGCCGTGATTACAAGCATTTCCAGTTGAGAACAGTAAAAATGCATTTCTAAGAATAAGGAATAGCCAGGAAACAGTATTTTTGAGTTGGAAGGCTGCTATCAGCAGATTGACAGAGCTCTTTAAGTGATCCAGTTTTATAGAATGTTTTTATGTCTTTTCAGAGCCTGCTAATTCTCCTGCAGAACCTTCCCACAATACACTGGGGCAACGAAGAGGTGGGTTTACTACTGGCAGAGGCCTACAGACTCAAATACATGTTCGCTGACGCTCCGAGCCACTACAAGAGATGAGAACCCGTAACCGGACTCTGCAAACCCAGACGATGATCTGACCTAACAACGACACTTCTTCGCTCGGTTTAATCTGACACAGTGAAGTTAGAGCTCACCAATTTTCGCCAATGACGTCAAATTTGTGTCATCGTCTGTTACAATTCACAATAAAGAATGAGACGGCGTAAACAACCACGAACAAAACAGATATTTTGGGAAGAAACCGCAATCTTGATGGCTGACAGTTCAATTTGCCTGCAGATGAGTTCAGAAGATAACTGACAACGAGATGCCAAGCGCTGAGGAAAAGAAAGCGCTTATTTGAGCGTATCAGAGTAAAAACAGAAGGACATGACATACTACCATTGTTTCTCCGAAGGCTTCCTCCATTTGTTACCTCAGATGTGAAGAAACCATCTCTCTCGGTTTTATTTTGTGGCAGATCTTTTTTTTTCCCCTGATGTTCTCTTGCTTTGTGTTATTAGAGCATAATGTGATCTCCTCTGACCTTTTGCTCATTGCGACATTGATTGTACCACACGCAGGTACACGGGTCGATTCCCGTTGAAATCACTCGGAGACTGTGTTATTGAAGCTCTGCAATACATGAAACTATGGCAGCCGTAAAGGGTCATTTCTCAAGAGACACAGCCAAGCATTAGAGATTCGAAGAATCAATATGCAACCTCCAGAGGATGTGTTTGGGTTTTGTTTTGGGTTTTTATGTTTTATTAGAATCGTAAGACTGTGTATATTAACAATCAAACATGAGAATCTAATCTTTTAAAGTGGCTTTGTATTCGTATGAAGCTCTTGCACAATTATTTCTTATTACTTTTAGAGCTTTAGTATAAGCATTCGACGACTACTACTGAGGTAACGTTTCAGCGAAGACGGCTGAATCAAACTGCAGTGAAATATTAATGTGGGTTTTATAAAGAATGAATCGGTGTGATGTGAGGTCAGCATATGAGACCACAGGACGTGTTGAAAGAAATCTACTGACTTGGAGACGGACTGAAGGGTTTTGGTTTTCTCTGTGTGGTACTGAAGCGTGGCTGGGTAATACCTGGCAGACACGCTTCAAGCTGCACAAATCATAATCTTAAATACTGTTGAAGAACAGTAGATGAAGTCTCAAAGCACTGTGAAAAGGCATCTACCATTTGCACGTCCATTTAATCTCCCCGGGCAAACAAATTATGCAGATGCGTATGCTAATCAGATGTAGATGATCTGATTATCTCCCTTTTCCCTTTGAACCCTTGTTTCACCTCTCGGTATATTTATTAACTCCGACTGATTCGTTTTGATTGGTGATTAATTGTTCAAGTTCTGAATCTTTCCAAAGTAGATGTGTGATCTTTATAAACTGGCGTGTAATGCGAAATGATTTTCTCTGACTTGTCAAAAGCAAATATTTTCATTAAAAACCTCTAATCATTTCGTATAACTTGGACCAACACCCTGCATGGATAATCTGAATAATAAATTAAATAAGTGTCTTTCTGCTTTAATTATTGAAGCGAATGGATGGTATTGATTAGAGGAAGGTGTCAGAATCAGTTAAAAGTGATGCTGTTGAGCTTCTAGCTCTGCGCTGTGGAGGATTTTGAGTTTGCTGATGTTAAACGCTTGAATAATGTACATTTTGTCGGCTCACTGTCCTTGTTCATCCATCAGTGACATTTGAAACCACCTGCGCCGTACGGTCTTGCTGTTACAATCTATTTTTGATGAAGCATTTGCAGTGCTGCACTCTTATTTTGAAGTGAACTGGAATGTAATTTTTTTTCTTTCATTGTATGTCTTTAGGTTGATGTCTTTGCATACTTTAATAAGCTGATACTCACTCCAGAGATAATTAGCTTGCTCGTCACCCCTTAAAAGTGTGCTAATGAAAGGGTGACTTATTGTCAAGTGTTGGGATTGCTGACCCTGGTGAGGAGATGGGGTAATTATTCATGAGACACAGTAAATTTAGAGATTTGCTCCCATTTTTTTAGTCTTTTGAATGTTATGAAAGTCTGAAGATTTGTTTAAGTCAACACAAAATTTAAAATGGACACCATTTACTTCCTAATATTTTTTATGACACATTTAATAGACTTCCTTAATACATGTTGCTGGTCTTATTGCCTGCGATTCATTAGTGCACATTGTGATTTGGCCTTCATAATCTTCATCACTGCATCTGAAACACGTTTTCTTTTCTGATGTCGTCACTCAGTCTGATGGACAAAGTTAATCAATAACCGTATGACCATCAGCCTCCATGTCTGGCTCTTGTACAGAGACTTTTCACCCTTTCTCAATGCCTTATCAAAAGTGTAACATTTTATGTCTAGCTCTAGCTAATCAAAAAAAAAAAAAAAAAAAGCTTTTCTTAATCAGTTATTGCTGTGGTAAGTACTGTACACTGCAGTTCAAAGGTTTGGGGGTTGGTAAGATTTGTTTTTAATGTTTTTGAAAGAATACTTTTATGCTTAGCCAGGCTGCATTTATTTGATCAGAAATATAGTAAAACTATATATATCACAATTTACAAACTGTTTGTTTGTCATTCCTGTGAAAGCTGAATTTTCAGCATCATTACTCCAGTCTTCAGTGTCTCATGATCCTTTAGAAATCATTCTAATATGCTGATCTGGTGATCCAGAAACATTTATTATTATTACCTTTGTTGAAAACAGTTGTGCTGCTTAATAATTTTGTGAAAGCCATTGATATTTTTTTTTTTCAGGATTAGTCAATGAATAGAAAGTTCAATAGATTAGCATTTATTTGAAATATGAATCTTTGTAACTTTAAAAATGTCTTTACTGTCATTTTTGATTCATTTAATTAATCCTTGCTGCATAAAAGTATTAATGCCCTTTTGAACAGTAGTGTACACTGTAAAAGCAATTTTCTTTCATTTCTATGAGAGAACCCATAAAGCTGTCTCAGCCAATACAATGGCTTCATTTAAGAAGGAAGATGTAACAGTATGTAATGCTCACTTTCTATCATCCAATCAATTCCTGATGGATAAAATATTAATGTCCACCCTGCATTTTGTTCTGGAATATTATGTTCCACTTAAATTGGTTGCCATTTTGGTTTTGAAATGCCATTTCATGTTGACTTTTACTTTTACAACATCATGAATGTTTTAAGCAGTTTCTCAGACACATCTGATTGTATTACATCTATTGCCTTTTCCTGCATGTGCATTCTTACCTTGTTTTTGCAAGTACACATTAAACCACTTTTTTGATTATTTCATCTGCTTATGTTGCAAATGATGAGTATTATCTTATTGTGAATCTTAGGCCCTGTTTACACCTGGTATTAAGAAGTGTTTTCGTCAATTCGATCACAAGTGGACGGCTAAATACAGGAGGAAACGGAGTTCCTAAAATATTTTGAGCTTGTCCACTTTCAACCACTTCCAGAGATAGTTGAGAACGCATTCGACGGGATTGCTTTCGTAGTGTAAATGCTCATGTGTTCGAACAGCCACAAAAGACTGTCTATTCTACGCCTACTGAACTAATGTGTAAACATTACGGGAAGCGCGCTAGCCAGACAGGATTTAAACTGTCGACTGAAGACCCACGTTTAGTTTGAAGATGAAAAATTTACCAAGCACAATGTTTTCTCAACATTTCTAAATTTCTAACACACACTCACACAGTGTTTGACGTGGTCTTTCAGCTGTCAGAGCAGAAACGAAAGCTACTTCGCTCCATATGTTTTTCCGTCGTCTCCAGTTGTATTTATATGTAAATTGCTCAAGCTTATTTCGTCCATTAGATCAATAGATCTGAAAAAGCCCATACATTTACACACCCGTAGAGCCTCCCCTCGAAGAAATCAGGACAGAAGACGTTGAAAGTGGACAAAAGAGACATATTAAAACATCAGGTGTAAACGGGAATGTGTGTCCCTCATTTACTTTTGATCCGATTGACCAACACGCATCTTAATACCAGATGTAAACAGGGCCTTACTCGTGTTGTTCATGAATTCATATATTTGTTGTTTTGTTTTAACTTATTTCTGGCCTTTTGATTTTGAGCGAGCCAACTGTGGTAAATAGAATTGATATTTTTTCCTCCGTTTTCATAGCTTTCCCTTTCTTTTATAGAAGAAAAGAAAAGAAAACGTGTGCGCCCTGCCGGTACAACCACCATGTCTATTTATAGACATGTCCTCTACGTCTTAAGTTATTTGTCTCCTTCCAATGCTTTTCCCATCTCTCCATTTTGGGCTCTCCGCTTGGCATCATTCCTCCTTTCATTTATCCATTCCATCCATCGGGGCTGTGTTTGAAAGATATGCTTTCATTCTTTTTGGATTTATTCAAAATGTACTCTATAATTTTAGGATCAAATATTTGCCTTTGGTCTGCAAATAGAAATGGTGCTTCTCCTTGTATTAGTCAATCTACTTGTGGAGAGAGTGATTTATTTATTTTTTTCAGTTTTATGATAATGTAGATGTGAAAGAACAGTACTGTGGTTTATGCAGCTCATAGCGTCATGATTGTTTTCACAGTTTGCAATGCAAATGAGTCTCTGTAGTAGCTTCATGGTGCGTCCTGATGCCAGATCTCTGTTGTTCTTTTATTTGTGTTGTTTTCCCCTCCGTGTTAAATGCCAAAATCCTCGAGTCATTGGGTTCTTATTGCTTAATCAGTGCTTTTGTAGTCCACTCTGCTTTTAGCCTTAAAGAAAAGAGGAGGTGTGGGAGTTTTCTGCTGTATTTTTGATTTTTGGATTCTATTAAACTGTTAGTACTCTGTTTTAATTTCGTTATTGTGTGTGTGTGTGTGTGTGTGTGTGTGTGTGTGTGTGTGTGTGTGTGTGTGTGTGTGTGTGTGTGTGAAGAATGACCGTGTCCTCTTGATGAGTCCAGGCAGCTGACGCTCGGAAGTGCCCTGTGGAAATGTCAGCTGTAATTAGCGCTTGTTAAGCAAATGGCGGGGTTAATGACCTCGTCGTCTCCCTGCCCACAGCCACAGTCTGTTGACTGACTGCGACCAAACCGCCATTAAACATGTATTATTCAATTTGACCGTTCTGACCAAGGTGTTGATGGCCATTCCAGGATGCTGCGAATTTCGGGGGGAATTATGGGACATTAGAACAGCTAATTGTGCAGTTCGCTGTTTATTTTTAGCCGTCCTGTCGAACATCAGGACACTCGAGGGGGGAGGGGGAGACACCAAAGGACAAAAGGTGATTTCACAGACATGCTGTAAGTAAGTCCATAGAGAGAGTGTACTGAGAGAGAGTGTGCTGACGGACTGGCAGGGAAAGTGTTTTGGGCCTCTGCGGTACGCTGTCCTTATGAGAAATGACGAGGGAAGATTTTTAAATGAGTCATTTTGAATTATGTGAAATGTTTGGCCTTTACATGTCAGCAGCTTTCTGCTTTAGGGGGATCCATGTTGGAGCAAACCGAAGGTAACGGCACGCAACCAACTGCACATAGTGACACAACAACTCAAGATTTGGTTAAAGGGTTGGCTTTTTAGGCATTAAAGGGATAGTTCACCCAAAAATGAGAATTCTGTCATCAATTACTCACCCTCAAGTTGTTCCAAACCAGCATGAATTTCTTTCCTCTGCTGAACACAAAAGATATTTTGAAGAATATTGGTAACCAAGTAGTTGATGGGCCCCATTGACTTGCATAGTATGGGATGGGGGGGGGGGGGGGGGGATACTATGTAAGTCAATATTTTTTTTGTGTTATTTATTCATACAGGTTTGGAAAAACTTGAGGGTGAGTAAATGATGAGAGAATTTTCATTTTTGGGTGAACTCACTTCAAAGGACAATTCCGGCCAAAAATGAACCTAGGGCTAAATAACACATGGGTGCCGAGTCGACCGTTCTCTGGGATGCGGTTTCATGATAATCGAATAGACCCAGTTTTAACGTTAGTTTTAGTTTAACCACACTAACACGTTTAGTTCCCTTTCGAGAGGTCTCTCCTATTGCGTAAGTAGCTTACGCTATGGGAAAACTCCTTTTCTCGAGAATATTGAAGTCTTTATGTAAAACGCATTGCAGCTGCACAGCTGACAGCAATGAACGAAGGAACTCGGTCATTGGCTGTGCTGCGGCAACTTGCTCGAACCAATGACGGGGCGACTCTGAATGCGCGACCAATGAGCGCGCTTCGCGCCCGCGCGCGTCAGAGCCCGCCAAGATGGGCGTGGCCAAGCTATATATTGGGCGCCCCGTCATGAGAGTTCTTTAGATTTAATCTCCTTCAGCGAACACCTTCTTCGCTGGATCCTCCGGATTATTGGAAGCCTTCGCCGCCGTGGAAAACCATACCAGCGGGATTGCTACGAGGACGTCGGCACCTTCAGCCGCCTTCAAGCACCTCCTACTGAGCCATCCGGCGCGCCATATACGCAAGTATTTTACATCTGTCCGCCCCGCGACATTTGTGAAAGAGCAAATTTCCAATAAGGCGTTTCAAAAGCCTTTATGCGCGTCGTGCAGAGACCTTCTCCCAGACGGGGATCGTCACATCATCTGCGCTCGCTGTCTGGGCCGTGACCACGCAGAAGCTGCTTTGGCCAAGGGCGGATGCCCGGAATGTGATGACCTGGGTCTCTCCGCACTACGGGCTCGCCTCGCCGCTTTCGCCGTGAGCGAGCCCATCGCCACCCCTCTGTTTGAGCCGCGCACTAAGAAAAAGCGCCGCTCACAGAGGCTTCCTGAACCTGAGCTCAGTGACGTCACGCCGAGCCAGTCTCCGCGTGCTTCACCGCCGCTCTTGCCTTCCCCACCGCCGGTTCAGTTCACCCAGCCGGACCCACACCCCTCTAGCAGAGCGGTGGGCCTTGTGACTTTCGGCGCGTCCGAGGACGACGGGGGAATGGACGACAGCTTGTCCATCGACGCTGCATCGGACGACTGGCCGGGCTCCACTCTCGACCCCGCCCCGTCGACGCTAGCTAGCACGAGCGGGAGCTCCACTATGGATACTGAGATTATCCGTGTCCTCTCTAAGGCCGTGGAAGACCTCGGGCTCGATTGGTCTTCTCCCGAAGAACCAACCCGGAGCCGACTGTATGAGTGGTTTCTGCAGGGGCGCCAGCAGGCCCCTCGGCAAAGGCCTTCTCCCTTCTTCCCGGAAGTTCACGACGAACTCACCAAGTCGTGGAAAGCCCCCCACTCTGCGCGCCTAAAGCCTTCTTTTTCTTCTTCGCTCTCCTCAGTGGACGGCGCGAAGGAAAGAGGCTACGAGGGAACGCCGCCCCTCGAGGAGGCTGTGGCCAATCATCTCTGCCCGCCCTCCACCACCGGATGGAAAGCCAAAGCTTCCCACCCCTCGAAGCCCTGCCGCACTACCTCTGCTCTCGCCGGTCGCGCCTACGCTGCCGCCGGCCAAGCTGCATCAGCGCTTCACTCAATGGCGGTACTTCAAGTGTTCCAAGCCAAGCTTCTCCGCTCTATGGACGAGTCTGGCCCCGAACCCGAAGCCTTCAGGGACTTACGCAGCGCGACTGATATAGCTCTGCGAGCCACGAAGGCCACCGCCCAGTCCATCGGCCGTGCTATGGCTAATTTGACTGTTCTCGAGCGCCATCTGTGGCTGACTCTGACTGAAATGAAGGACGCGGATAAGGCGCCATTTCTCGATGCGCCTATCTCCACCAGCGGGCTGTTTGGACCGGTGGTTAAAGGTTTTGCCGAACGCTTCACTGAGGCCCAGAACGCTTCACAAGCTATGCGTCATTTCCTGCCAAAGCGCTCCAGCTCATCGCAGAGTAGACAGGGACCGCCACAGCCGCAGCGGGCTAGAACAGCCCCCACCGCCTCTCAGCCCGCGCCTCAGGCTGACGCTCGACGCCGCTCGCGCTCTCACAACCGCAAGCCGCCTCCTGAGCGACGGGGTCCTCGGCCCAAGATTGTACTGAACCCTGAGCCTCAAAAGCCGTCCTAGCCACAGAAATGAGAAGAGAGAGTGCGTGTCTCGCAAAAGCCGGACCACTCTCTCTGCAAAAGCTCAAACATTACCCAGTCCCCTTACAGGCGGCTGGATATGTCCATACAGCAGTCAATGGGCCAGTCACAGAGCTCGCTCACCTGCAAACAAACGCCGTTTTTACGGCGACGCACAGAAAACACAAAAAGAGTCTTTTTCTGCCTGCATCACTAAGGGTTCACATGTCCACAAAGTGTGCATTCCCAGATACTGTCAAAACAGTGCCAAATTCATTCCCAGCTCAGGCTGCGCTTCCCATGAATGTAGATCACGTGCCTACGGTCATGTACGCACCACTACACACAAGCACTGTTCACACAGTTATAAATTCATCCCCAGTAAAAGCGGGAAACATTATAAAAGTGACGCGTGCGCCTACCACTGTTTATGCACCCCCACTTATAAACACTGCCCTTACAGTGTCAAACAAAACCTCAGCTCAGGCTGCGAGTTTTACAAACACAGCGCGCGCTGTTGTAATCACACACGCGCCCATTCACTCAGCTGCTCAGCGCGCGCCCGCGCCTCTGAGAGCTACGAGCTCAGGCGATTCGCTAGCCGGGTCCCTACGTCACAGCGGCCCGCCCCTAGCCTGTATTCAGCCCATATCTGTACACGCAGCGGCATGGGAAAACATTCCAGATATGCCGAAATGGGTATTGAATATAGTAAAGCACGGATACTCGCTCCAGTTCGCTCGCAGACCACCACGTTTTACGACTGTGGTCGAGACGAAAGTGAGAAAGGAGTGTTCACATGTTCTACGCACCGAGGTGCGCAAACTAATAGAAAAGGGCGATGTGGAAACTGTTTCCCCCTCTCTGAGCGGGACAGGTTTTTACAGCCGCTATTTTCTCGTCCCGAAAAAGGATGGCGGTCTCCGCCCCATCCTAGATCTCAGACACCTGAACAAAGCACTAATGATTCGCTCGTTCAGAATGTTAACAACCAAGCATATCCTCGCGCAAGTGCGCCCAGGAGATTGGTTTCTCTCAGTGGATCTGAAAGATGCTTACTTTCACTTTCCAATAGCGCCTCATCACAGGCCGTTTCTGAGATTCGCTTTCGAGGGACAGTCATACCAGTACACAGTACTCCCGTTCGGCCTGTCCCTGGCTCCCCGTACATTCACGAAATGTATGGATGCAGCACTTTCCCCCCTAAGACGAAGGGGAGTGCGAATACTGAATTATCTCGACGATTGGCTGGTTCTAGCACAATCAGAGAGTCAGCTAATAACACACAGATCTTGGATTATCAGCCATTTAGAATGCCTGGGTCTAAGAATCAATTTTGCAAAAAGCATACTATCTCCCAGCCAGAGAATTTCTTTCCTGGGAATAGTTCTAGACTCGATGCAAATGACAGCGCGTCTCTCATCGGAGCGCGCGCTCACCATCCGGCGCCTTGCAACATCATTCAGAGCGGGCGCGCGCGCCCCCGTCAAACGGTTTCAGAGGATGCTCGGTCTCATGGCCTCAGCATCGGCCGTACTCCAGCTAGGATTGTTGCATATGCGCCCTCTCCAACGCTGGCTCAAGAGCCGCGTCCCTACTCACGCGTGGCGTTCGGGCCACTTTTTAATCAGAGCGAACCACGGCTGTATAAAAGCCCTGACGCACTGGAAAGCCGCCGACTGGTACCAGTCAGGCGTGAGTCTGGGTGTGAACACAAGGAGAAAGATGATAACGACAGATGCCTCCAAAATAGGTTGGGGGGCCCTTTACGAGGGCAGGCCTGTCTCCGGCTTTTGGTCAAACCCGGAGAAGCGCCTACACATAAACTGTCTGGAAATGAAAGCGGTCGCTTTGGCTCTCAGAGCCCTGCTCCCACATCTTAAAAACGAACACGTCCTGGTCCGAACGGACAACATGACGGTAGTGTCGTACATAAATCGCCAGGGTGGACTCAGGTCGAGCTCCATGCATTCAATGGCCAGGAGACTCATTTTATGGTCCCAGCACAACTTGCGCTCGCTGAGAGAACCAGCAGAACCAGGGGGCAGACATGCTATCCAGAGACAAGATTCTCCCAGGAGAATGGGCTCTCAACCCTCTGACGATTCAGTGGTTATGGAAAACCTTTGGCAAAGCGGAGATCGACCTCTTCGCCTCCAAGGAGAACGCGCACTGCTCTCTTTTCTTCACGAAAAGCACGGACGCGCTCGCCCAGAGCTGGCCGAGCCGCCCCTTATATGCCTTTCCCCCGATCGCGATGCTGCCACAGGTCATCAGTTGGGTCAGAGAGGAGAAAAACGCAGTGCTGCTGATAGCCCCACTCTGGAAGAACCAAACATGGTTTCCAGATCTGATGCAAATGCAATCTGCACCACGGCCGATTCCACTGAGGCCAGACCTCCTCAGTCAGGCCAGCGGGATGATATTTCATCCCCGCCCGATCTGTGGGCCCTTCATGCATGGCCCCTCAACGGGTTCCCAGGAACCTCGCGAGCGGAGCACTAAAAACCATCGCTGAGGCGCGGGCGCCCTCCACGAGACGCTTATATGCCCAGAAATGGAAAGTGTTCAGTGACTGGTGTAATACCAAGGGCCTGAAACCTGTAACATGCGAGATTACGAGTGTACTCGTTTTCCTACAAGGGCTTCTGGAGGCGGGCCGCACCCCCTCCACGCTCAAAGTATATGTGGCTGCCATCACAGCGTCACACGACCTTGTAATGGAACGTCCATTGGGAAGAAACGACCTAATTATTCGTTTCCTAAGGGGCGCCAGGAGGATGAACCCTTCACGCCCCCCCTCAGTGCCGATCTGGGACCTAGCTACGGTCCTAGACGCTCTTAAAGGGCCCCCGTTCGAACCACTCCGAACCGTGCACCTTAAACAGCTCTCGCTCAAGACGGCGCTCTTGCTGGCACTCGCCTCGGTCAAGAGAGTGGGCGACCTGCACGCGCTTTCAACAAGCGCTGCCTGCCTAGAATTCGGACCTAACGACTGCAGGGTCGTCCTTAGACCGAAACATGGGTATATTCCTAAAGTGCTCACCACTCCCTTCAGAGCACAGGTTATCTCCCTAACTGCGCTTTCGTCTCCAGCAGACGAACACGACGCTAATCTACTCTGCCCCGTTAGGGCTCTCAGAGTGTATTTGGAGCGTTCTGCCCTATTCAGACAGACAGAACAACTGTTTGTATGCTTTGGCGGCCGTACGAAAGGTTCCGCCGTTTCAAAGCAGAGAATCTCTCACTGGATAGTCGAAGCTATAGCGCTGTCTTATGAAGCTAAGGGACTTCAATGCCCCTGGGGAGTCAAAGCACACTCCACCAGGAGTGTGGCTTCTTCCTGGGCATGGTCGAGCGGGATACCGATCGAGGATATTTGTGCGGCGGCAGGCTGGGCCTCACCGTCCACATTTATCAGATTCTACAACCTACAGGTCCCGACATTGCATTCCAATGTGCTATCAGCATAATGCTAGTTGAACTGCGAGTTCGTATCTAGATTATGTATGTGCTTGTGTCACACTGAGCGCCTTCTAGCCGCTCTGTATTTTTTCCCACATATAAAGCTCGCCTCTGCCGGCTAGTTGGATGATAACTTTGCTTTTTAGCTCAGGCACCTGCCTCTGGCTATCATAAGGCGAAGTTCAGCACGCACGGCGTTTTGCATGGTGTTCCCATAGCGTAAGCTACTTACGCAATAGGAGAGACCTCTCGAAAGGGAACGACTCGGTTACTAACGTAACCTCGGTTCCCTGAGAGGAGGGAACGAGTATTGCGTAAGCTGCCGTGCTTGTGCTTGGTTAGTTCGCTTCAGTCGTTTTAACCTAAAGAACTCTCATGACGGGGTTCCCAATATATAGCTTGGCCACGCCCATCTTGGCGGGCTCTGACGCGCGCGGGCGCGAAGCGCGCTCATTGGTCGCGCATTCAGAGTCATAATCAAGATACGTTTTTGTTGTTGCAATAGCTTACGTTGACAAGAGGGATGTAGAAGAATTCAAGCTTACACTGGTGACATAGTCTACCTGTGAGAAAACGGATGTCACGTTAAGAGATCTAATTTTTAGCAATAAGAAAAAATGGTTCCGCTCTACCCTATTGCAAAAAATAATTGCATTTATTATTAATAACCACAATGTTTTTGTAATGTGTATCATTGTCCTCACTTTCTGTCTGATTGCTTTACAGGGGTTTTGGTTGGAGTCGACCTACAGTACCGTATTATAATAATTGAATGACATATGCAATACTTGATTCTGATTAGTCAGTTGCAGCATTCTGTCGTTAAATATTCCGGTTATCTGACTGCTTTTACTTTCTCATCTCTCATATCACAAAGAACAAGAAACTGGTAAGAGTTGGATGTGAAATAACTTTAAAAAGAGGGAGGAAAAAACATTCTTTTTCAGTATTTTTTTTTTCAGATTAATATCTAAATTAATTTTGTTGTTCCTAGGCTACTATTTCTCCATGCAGTAATGAACTAATTATTTTTAAGAGATATATGCATGTTAAGTAATTTGTATATAATTTATTTATTTGGTACGCATGATAGGCCAGTCGTTGTTTTTGAAAAATAAACTCCTTGATCAAACTGTTGGGTTTTATTATGTGATATTGACCAGCTGACTTGACATTACTTGGTAAATAAGTTTTTAAAAAAAGGACCTGAAATATATTCATTTCATTTGAATTTATTTTTTTAATCTTCTTAGCACACTGAGATAGTAGAAAGTGTTAAGGTTTTTTCTTTATTATTATTTAAATTACAGCACAATAAAAGCTTTGAAACTTCCTACATACTGTGCTACTTGCATATCACAAAAAAACAAGAAAATGGTAAATGACACAAAGCTGAAAAAAAACATTTTTTCTTTTTCAGTAACTTTTGCAGATTAATAGTATTTATATAATAATAGTATTAATTAGTATCTAATTAATGGTATCTAATAATAATAATAATAATTTAATAAATATCAAATTAATATTGTAATTTTATTGTTGTTAGTCCAATTGTTTTTCATGCTGTAATAAACATTTTATTTATTTCACAAAATAGGATAATGTACAGTCAGCAGGTATTTTTGCCAATAAACCCATAGGCTGATACAAGACTGTTTTGATCACCCTGTTTATTTTGTGATGATGACCAGCTGACTTTACATTACCCTATGACACAGCTACTTACTAAGCAAAATAAAAAAATGGACATGAAATATTCATTTCAGTTGAAATTTTCTTTCTCTTTATAGTATGCTGGGATAGTTGCAGGGTAATATTAATGTTTAATATGATGTTTAATTAACATAGTAAAATTACATTAAAATGAATTCCCCTAATAGCTTTAAAATCGAAATATCCTTTTAATATTTTTAGTATATGTAGTAACCTTAGTATGTGTTAATTTATCTTCTGTTAAAACAATAATGTCTGTTTTGCTTCCTTTATTCGTGACCATATTAACAATATAACACAGCCTCTCGCTTCATTTTAGATTCTAGCTCCAATTCCCCACCCCACTTCCTGTCACTCTCCATCTTTCGGTCTTTCCGCTTGGTTTGCTCTCATGCACAACCCTATTTGCAGGTGGACCATTGTGATCTGTCTAAATAATACTTCTCCAGCGTCCCCGGTGCTCCACGGCCCCCGGAGCTCCCATCCGTCAGGGCTGATGGAGGTGCGAGGCAGGAACCGCTCTCCCATGCAGAAGGCCTCCATCTACGCCTGAAATATTGATCACAGCAACTTATGGAAGAGCTGCCACCCAAAGCCCGTGACAGCACTCGGGTCACTGTGACAAAGACAGAGGTGAGTGATTTTGTGTGATTAGGTATAGCCAGAGGCACTTGTGGCATTTTCAGTCTCAAGTGTGCTGAAAGGGATGGAAACGAAGAGGGAGAAGAAAGAGAGACAGAGGAAGTGAACCTACTTCTAGGTCCTTTCAACCGGAGTGCCATTATTCAGGGCAGCTGATTCAGGAATTCAATAATGGATGGAGTGAGCTCTCTCTTTCTCTGTGGAAGAGTAAAAGCTTCAGCTGAAAGGTCATTGATGCTTCTCTTCCAGTCTCACTCTCTATCCTCATTTCCTCCCGGTTCCCATCCAGTAGCTAATCAGTGACTGACAGCTCAACCCACGTTCTCCCTCTCTCTCTCTCTCTCTCTCTCTCTCTATATACACACACCTGTGTTTGTCTCTTATCTGCAGATGGAGGGATAATGGTTTGATTGTTGCCTTTGAGAAGTCACTGAACATGTCTGAAGGAACAGAACATTAAGACGCTGTGCCATTAACGGAATAATGTCCTCTGTTCTTTACACAGCCTGAACAGAAGGTCAAGAAGTCAGAGTCGTCATGTTCCACGTGACCGTGTTCTTGTTAGTGCTTGGGAACATTCGGGAGGTTTAAAGGTAGAGAGCTGTTTTCTCAGTAAAATGGCAAGTGCTGGCTGAAATCGGCAGTTGCAATCTGATTTCCTTCAGGAATTGCTGCGGCTGCCTATCCTACTTCACAATAGGCGCATAAAACATTTGCGAATAAAGCCACGTTTCCATTCCATGTGTTCAAGAGAACAACCAGTTCCTGGGAAACTGGCGCAAAATAAAAATGGAATTTTTTGTTTTGTTTTAAATAGCCGCATTTCCATTACAGATTTGCACAAAACTTTTGCAATATTTTTTAAATGTCGATAAAAAACTATTGTGAAATGGTGGCGTTTACATTAACCGATGTTATGCGACTAAAACGTCATTTCTTTTTTTTTTACTCTCACGATAAGTTATTCCAAAAATCATGGCAACAATTGCCTGAAAAAAAACACCTCCTGCGAGTGTAAAAAAAAAACTTTTTCGCGATATCTGGGGGTTTGAGAAATTGATGTGCGTATTTTCAATTCGCGCAATTTGAAGGGTAATGGAAACGCGGCTTCAGAGCGAGCAGCCGAAACGCAAGAAACACTTATGTGCATCTTGTGTTCTGAGGCAGATTCCTGGTTTTTAAGAACGCAATCATGTGAGGCGCTTATGTGAGGTCATTATACCCAATCATTTTGATGACTGACTTTGGCTCAGGCATTTCAGAATGATCAAACCAACATTTGAGATGCTGTGCAATGAAAATTGTCTGCTGGTTAATCAAGTTATCCAATCACATCCACTGAGTCACATGAGGTTTTTTTTTGCTGTGCATCGAGGGATTTATTCTGTAGGCCTAAATGTGTTTCCGTTGTAGTTTATCTGCATGTTTTCTTATCTGATAAAACAATTATTTAACTCAACTGAGTAAATGTTTTTATGTGCATTTTTAGAATTGATCCACATCATGCCTTTTCCATCAAGCTTCTTTTTTATCCCAAAATTCGCATAAAATGGATGGAAACATAGTTAGTGACACGTTAGTAGAAAGTCTCGAGGACTAAAAGACATCAATAAATACAGACTATAGTACCACAAGGTACACAGAGTAAAATCAGAATTAACAATTGGTAATGTATACCTAGTGTAACGTGGGATATGATTGATTTGTAAGTACTAAGTGAATAAGTATGTATTATATATTAAATATTACTATTGTTAAGTAAATATAATGTATACAGTAATTTGCACGGAAGTGATGTAATAGAAAATTATGCTTTTAAAAGAGGTAAAGTGATGTTGAACAAGCAAGCAATTTATTATAAGACCCAACAATATTTGCAGTGCACAATGGCAAGTTTATGATATCCCTATATAATAATAGCACTGTCCACTTTTTAATCCTGAAGAGTGAAAGAAAATTAGCAGTTCCACTCAAAGGAATGTTATAGTGGCAGTTGATTTAGAAGTATAATTAGATCTTTAATTCATAGATGGATTATCTTACAAAAAGTGTAAAGAAATTGTGAATGTGAAAGAAATGATTTTGTGCTTTTCTGTTGATCTTAATATAGATATAGATCTTACATAATACATGCAGATAATGTCTCAGAATTTGCCAAATCTGGTCGTATATATCGATTTTGCTTTATCATTATCAAACAAGTGTCTTAAACTTGACAAAGATCTAATGACTAATTGTTAAAGTATTTGGTGTATCAACCTAATAAATTGTTAATGCAACTCATTGTGTCTCTTAAATGTGTCTGAGAGTTGAATAAAGCCAGGCAGTCTTATAGAATTTGACAATTTCAACCTGATCTTGCCATTGTAGCGCTCAATCTGCATCAGGCAGTCAGTAAATGCAGTCCATGGCCAATTTTTGTAACAAAACAAAATGCTATTCTTTTGAACTTTACTCATCAAAGAATCCTGAATTAAAACTGCATCACAGTTTCCACCAAAATATTAAGCAGCACAACTTTTTCCCAACATTGATGATAAAAAGAAATTTCTTGACGAGCAAATCAGCATATTAGAATGATTTCTGAAGGATAATGTGACACTGAAGACTGGAGTAATGATGCTTTGCCGTCACAGGAATAAAATAAATTTTAAAATATATTCAAATAGAAAACTCATTTTAAATTGTAATTATATTTCATAATATTACTGTTTTTACTGTATTCTTGATCCAATAAATGCAGCCTTGGTGAGCATAAGAGACTTCTTTCTAAAATATTAAATATCTTACAGATTCCAATTTTATTACAGTATTCTGCATGTACAGTCAAAAGTCTGCTATATATCATGTAGGTAAATATGACCTTCCATATTGATCTGAATACCTCCACCCACACCCGTTTAATGACTTTTGAGTCACCTTTGAGACGTAGGTCCTGTGTTGATTAGAAGTGTTATGAATTAAAATAAAATAATGTTTGGCCCTTTAACTCTGCAGATCTCATATCTCCTGAAGTCTCTGAGGCTGTGCCATTTGGAGGGTGTTATGCAATGCACAACTCAACCAACAAACATCAGACACACATTAGGCTTAAATAAATATCACGAACACAACTTCATATTCACGAGCTCTGTGACGGTCAGGACACGTGAAAGGTTAGTTGGGTATGCGTGTATTATGTAAATATACACTGAAACTGACAACTTTCTGCCAGGTTCTTATGGATCCAGGATCATTCTGGAAGCATTATATGGATGTTTCTGCAAGTTTTTCTTTATTTGTTCTCACAGATGGATTGAGATATTTCACGCTTATACCTCCTACACAAATCTCAGAGTTTGTAATCAGCATATGTTGTGCACACCTTCAAAGAGGTGCTAGTTTGCACGTAATAGTCAAACAACAAAAATCGGTGAATGTGTGCCAAACATTGTATCAGACAAAAATAGAATGAAATGGTCTCATTTGCATTAGCATGTGCATGGTGACTCAAGACATGTTGCACAAGGTTTAACGCCAGTGAAATATTATTAGCTTTCCATTGTTACTGGAGTTAAACTTGGGGCATTGAGGTTTGGTGCACAATATTTCAATGTACTATATATATATATATATATATATATACACACACACACTGCCCAGACCAAAAAAAAAAAGTAATTGTTTGGATTTAACTCTAACCCCGCTAAAACCCCCCTTTATTTTAAGTTGCCAGCCACCACCAGCATTTTTGATAGTTTTCACAAAACTTTCATGGCCCTCTGAATATTTTGTTGTTTGATATTATTTATATATCTGAACATGCAACATGTCAAAAGAAAGAACAGAGCTTCTGCAATTAAACAACAAAAACCCTGTATTATTAGCTTAATGCAATCTTTTTTTTATCAAGTTTCATAAATAAAAAAACAAAACATTTTGAGCAAAAAGCTGAGAAAAACGCATTTTTATCAAAGACTATCCAGGTCGGATTCAGAATGATGATCGAAACATAGATAGAGTCCATCAAAACCCCCAAAGCTTCACAGTCCTATACCTCATTCTGGGTCGACATTTCATTTAGTAACATTAGGCAGTTTTGATTTACATGCTGTTTAATGTTGATGCGGTAACCGTCCCAGCCCTAATCTTGATGGAAATAAAGGTTGTGATGTTATTTCCATGCATACATTTTTGTTCAAGATCTTGTATTGACAATGCAAGAGTCCAGCACCCTGTAAAGTGTACTCTATCTTTTTGTTCATTATATCCTATTTACATTACTATACTTTACTATACTTATAATATTAAGTTTTTTAGTTTAAGTCTTAACTTAATTTTTTTTTTTTTCACTTTTAGTAATTTTTATTTCAGTTAGTTGCTAAAGCAACATTTATAGGTTCTGTTTTTATTTGATTTAATTTCAACTTTATTTCAATTGACAAAAAAACTAAAACATTTTTAATAGTTTTAGTTAACAAAAGCAGTACTGGACTAAATGTAAATGTATAGTTGAATGTTTTCAATTGTGAGTAGCTAAAATTTCAAAGTTGTTTCCCAAAATACTGCAAGAAAGTAACAAGAACTGGATTGCAGCAATATGTGGGTGAGTAAATTACATGATTTTCATTTTTCTTTTAGCACAGTCCCATTTATTTGCATTCAGGCATTGAAAAAGTTAATATTACTGCAGAACTGTTATCCGATTCTCCCATGCTAATGCGTATCTCTCTGATGGTCTATGACAGGTGCCAAACAGGCTTCATGAATGTGTAGTGAGGTTATGAATGCAGCCTGAAGTCATGATGAAGGGATTTAGATTGGTTTACAGCTTTAAACTTAATCCTAAATTGGAGGGTTTCCTTCCAAACCCCCACATGGCCCAAATCTCTCAATAAAACATGAGAGAGGCAGCAGTGGAGCCTGAATACATATTTAAACAGGCTATTTAATATAGAGAGAATGTGTCTTTGTGTTTAAATTTGTGTTTTAACAACTGTGCATGCGTGCGTGTTCGTTTAGCAGCCTCATTGTCGAGGCACTTCCTGTGATTTCTGTGTCCTGTGTTCTTTCCAGGCTTGCTCGAGTTTCAAACACAGCCTGATTCAAATATTCCCCTTTTCTTCTTCAAAAACCCATAAAGTGCTGATAAATGGTTTGAAGAGAGGGGCACTAAAAGGATGAAACTCCAAAGAAGAGACAGAACGGAGTGAGTGCGGTATCAGGTGTGCAAATATATGTGTGTGAGGCCAGCCCTGTCAGTTGTGTTGGATAAATGATGTGACGGGTGAGAGTGTGCTGGAGTGTTTGAGAGGTGGATGAGTCTGTCACACTGATTGATTTTCTTTCTTCGAGCAGCACAGGCGTCGATGGGGAATGCAAACAAGTGGCCATCTCACTCTCCTCCATCTGCGCTCTGAAGACAGCTTTTCAGCGGCCACAAGCATTCTTCAAACGCTCTTTGGAGACCAGTTTGGAAAGTTTGTGCTGCTGATATCTCTCTGTTTTAAACTCTAAAGGCTAAACTTTAGTCAAAACATTTTTCAAAGGTTTTTAGAAGTTTGATCTCTTGACTTTTGTGAACTAAGGACATATTCTACGCAAGTATGCAATCATGGACACCAGTTTTTTGGCCCAGTGCATTTCTAGTGCCTCGTACTTGACTTCACTGTAGTTGTGATGTTACTCCAGTACACAAGGGGGCACTAGAGTTATTTACATCAGAGACTTTAGATGTATAAAGATGGTACTGTCATGAATGGAATTAGTCCCGCCTTCTAAATTAAAGAGCCAGTCGCTAATTGGTAGTCATTGCATCACTGCATGCCGTTAGAAGCTCCAGTTGCAAAAGAAAGAGGCTGAATCCGAAATCGCCCCCTATACCCTCAAAAAGGGCATTATTTTAGGGGACAGCCATTTGTAGTGGTGTCCAAAATCATAGTGGACATTATTTAGCGCACCCAATTCTATCCCACAACGAGTAGCCAATGTACGCTCAACACCTGTCCGAATTCGCTCACTTGTTTTTATTAATTTCTTCAAGCAAACTGTATTAGTGGACTAATATATATAGGGATATAAATATAATATAGGGAATAGTGATTGAGGGTTTAGGGGGCTATTTCGGATTCAGCTACAGTCAGTGTTGTGTGATGCGTGTATGTTTGCGCATGCGCATTAGCTGCACCAGCCTGAAAAATTCTGTTTTTTTTTTTATTTTTGAGACAGTTCTTGTCCGATTTCATTGGTGATTTCAAATATGAAATTTAATCGTAAGCATGGTGAACAACTTTGTAGAATTTGATGTTTCCCCATTCAAAGAGATACATGTATACTTTCATTAGGGCTGTAACGATATAACATCGAAATTGCGATTCTCAGGTCCACGATCCTGTATCGCGATGCAAGAAGGCAGAATCGCGACACACCCCTTCCACCTCCCAGAGTTATCCTTTTGTCAAGATCCAATGCTACCACATCTTTAAATTACTATTAATATTATTTTAAGTTAACATTATAAAATATGTAGACCTACATCACAAAACTAGTTGAGGGTAAATTAACCCAAACTTAAATCCATCAAAATAATAAATTCTCAGAAAATGCATTTAATACCAATATATTGACACTTTTGTTTATATATCCATAGCCTACTCCCTTAATAAAATGAGAGAAATACACACGCATACACGGACGCGACACAAAACATCTTTAATATTTAGGTGGAAAAAATATAGCCTATATTTTTTTATAATTATGTGAATTACACTACAAACCAAAAGTAATACTATAGGCTACCCACCGGATGAAGGGTTAGCTCTCCCCAGAACATAAAATATTTATTTTGTTTTATTTTTAGTGTTAAAAAAACAAAACAACGTCGTGACAGTTCTCTGGAAGCGGCACTTAAAACTTTCAGAGAATTCAAATAGAAAGCACAAAGACTTTCCTTAAATTGAATTTCGTTTTTTTATTAATTGTATCTCAATTTTAATAAATGTTTCATCAACCAATTGCCTGGATTTAATAAATAAGAAGAAAATATAGCTAGCACACAGATAATCACGACATTGAGGTGCCGCTCATGAATCGAAACCCTATAAGCCTATAGACCTGAGAAATATATTTCCCTTTCGAGAGGTCTCTCCTATTGCGTAAGTAGCTTACGCTATGGGAAAACTCCTTTTCTCGAGAATATTGAAGTCTTTATGTAAAACGCATTGCAGCTGCACAGCTGACAGCAATGAACGAAGGAGCTCGGTCATTGGCTGTGCTGCGGCAACTTGCTCGAACCAATGACGGGGCGACTCTGAATGCGCGACCAATGAGCGCGCTTCGTGCCCGGGCGCGTCAGAGCCCGCCAAGATGGGCGTGGCCAAGCTATATATTGGGCGCCCCGTCATGAGAGTTCTTTAGATTTAATCTCCTTCAGCGAACACCTTCTTCGCTGGATCCTCCGGATTATTGAAAGCCTTCGCCGCCATGGAAAAGCATACCAGCGGGATTGCTACGAGGACGTCGGCACCTTCAGCCGCCTTCGAACACCATCCTACTGAGCCATCCGGCGCGCCACACACGCAAGTATTTTACATCTGTTCGCCCCGCGACATTTGTAAAAGAGCAATTTTTCTGAGGCGTTGTTTCAAATGCCTTCCTGCGCGTCGTGCAGAGACCTTCTCCCGGACGGGGATCGTCACATCATCTGCGCTCGCTGCCTGGGCCGGAACCACGCAGAAGCTGCTTTGACCAAGGGCGGATGCCCGGAATGTGACGACCTGGGTCTCTCCACACTGCGGACTCGCTTCGCCGCTTTCGCCGCGAGCGAGCCCATCGCCGCCACCCCTCTGTTTGAGCCGCGCTTTTAAAAAAAAAAAAAAAAAAAAAGTAGCGCCGCTCACAGAGGCTTCCTGAACCTGAGCTCAGTGACGTCACGCCGAGCCAGTCTCCGCGTGCTTCACCACCGCTGTTGCCTTCCCCACCGCCGGTTCAGTTCACTCAGCCGGACCCACACTCCTTTAGCAGAGCGGTGGGCCTTGTGACTTTCGGCGCGTCCGAGGACGACGGGGGAGTGGATGACAGCCTGTCCATCGACGCTGCATCTGACGACTGGCCGGGCTCCACTTTCGACCCCGCCCCGTCGACGCTAGCTAGCACGAGTGCGGGCTCCACCATGGATACGGAGATTATCCGCACCCTCCCGAAGGCCGTGGAGGACCTCGGGCTCGATTGGTGTTCTCCGCCAAGTCATGGAAAGCCCCCCACTCTGCGCGCCTAAAGCCTTCTTTTTCTTCTTCGCTCTCCTCAGTGGACGGCGCGAAGGAAAGAGGCTACGAGGGAACGCCGCCCCGCGAGGAGGCCGTGGCCAATCATCTCTGCCCGCCCTCCACCACCGAATGGAAAGCCAAAGCTTCCCACCCCTCGAAGCCCTGCCGCACTACCTCTGCTCTCGCCGGTCGCGCCTACGCCGCCGCCGGCCAAGCTGCATCAGCGTTTCACTCAATGGCGGTACTTCAAGTGTTCCAAGCCAAGCTTCTCCGCTCTATGGACGAGTCTGGCCCCGAACCCGAAGCCTTCAGGGACCTACGCAGCGCAACTGATATAGCTCTGCGAGCCACGAAGGCCACCGCCCAGTCTATTGGCCGTGCTATGGCTAATTTGACTGTTCTCGAGCGCCATCTGTGGCTGACTCTGACTGAGATGAAGGACGCGGATAAGGCGCCATTTCTCGACGCGCCTATCTCCACCAGCGGGCTGTTTGGACCGGCGGTTAAAGGTTTCGCCGAACGCTTCACTGAGGCCCAGAACGCTTCACAAGCTATGCGTCATTTCCTGCCAAAGCGCTCCAGCTCATCGCAGAGCAGACAGAGACCGCCACAGCCGCAGCGGGCTAGAACAGCTCCCACCGCCTCTCAGCCCGCGCCTCAGGCTGACGCTCGACGCCGCTCGCGCTCTCAAAAGCCGTCCTAGCCACAGAAATGAGAAGAGAGAGTGCGTGTCTCGCAAAAGCCGGACCACTCTCTCTGCAAAAGCTCAAACATTACCCAGTCCCCTTACAGGTGGCTGGATATGTCCATACAGCAGTCAATGGGCCAGTCACAGAGCTCGCTCATCTGCAAACAAACGCCGTTTTTACGGCGACGCACAGAAAACACACACAAAAAAAAAAAATAGTCTTTTTCTGCCTGCGTCACTAAGGGTTAACATGTCCACAAAGTGTGCATTCCCAGATACTGTCAAAACAGTGTCAAATTCATTCCCAGCTCAGGCTGCGCTTCCCATGAATGTAGATCACGTGCCTACGGTCATGTACGCACCACTACACACAAGCACTGTTCACACAGTTATAAATTCATCCCCAGTAAAAGCGGGAAACATTATAAAGGTGACGCGTGTGCCTAACACTCTTTATGCACCCCCACTTATAAACACTGTCCTTACAGTGTCAAACACAACCTCAGCTCAGGCTGCGAGTTTTACAAACACAGCGCGCGCTGTTGTAATCACACACGCGCCCATTCACTCAGCTGCTCAGCGCGCGCCCGCGCCTCTGAGAGCTACGAGCTCAGGCGATTCGCTGGCCAGGTCTCTACGTCACAGCGGCCCGCCCCTAGCCTGTATTCAGCCCATATCTGTACACGCAGCGGCATGGGAAAACATTCCAGATATGCCGAAATGGGTATTGAATATAGTAAAGGACGGATACTCGCTCCAGTTCGCTCGCAGACCACCACGTTTTACGACTGTGGTCGAGACAAAAGTGAGAAAGGAGTGTTCACATGTTCTACGCACCGAGGTGCGCAAACTAATAGAAAAGGGCGCTGTGGAAACTGTTTTCCCCCTCTCTGAGCGGGACAGGTTTTTACAGCCGCTATTTTCTCGTCCCGAAAAAGGATGGCGGTCTCCGCCCCATCCTAGATCTCAGACACCTGAACAGAGCACTAATGATTCGCTCGTTCAGAATGTTAACAACCAAGCATATCCTCGCGCAAGTACGCCCAGGAGATTGGTTTCTCTCAGTGGATCTGAAAGATGCTTACTTTCACATTCCAATAACGCCTCATCACAGGCCGTTTCTGAGATTCGCTTTCGAGGGACAGTCATACCAGTACACAGTACTTCCGTTCGGCCTGCCCCTGGCTCCCCGTACATTCACGAAATGTATGGATGCAGCACTTTCCCCCCTAAGACGAAGGGGAGTGCGAATACTGAATTATCTCGACGATTGGCTGGTTCTAGCACAATCAGAGAGTCAGTTAATAACACACAGATCTTGGATTATCAGCCATTTAGAATGCCTGGGTCTAAGAATCAATTTTGCAAAAAGCATACTATCTCCCAGCCAGAGGATTTCTTTCCTGGGAATAGTTCTAGACTCGATGCAAATGACAGCGCGTCTCTCATCAGCCCCCGTCAAACGGTTTCAGAGGATGCTCGGTCTCATGGCCTCAGCATCGGCCGTACTCCAGCTAGGATTGTTGCATATGCGCCCTCTCCAACACTGGCTCAAAGAGCCGCGTCCCTACTCACGCGTGGCGTTCGGGCCACTTTTTAATCAGAGCGAACCACGGCTATATAAAAGCCCTGACGCACTGGAAAGCCGCCGACTGGTACCAGTCAGGCGTGAGTCTGGGTGTGAACACAAGGAGAAAGATGATAATGACAGATGCCTCCAAAATAGGTTGGCGGGCCCTTTACGAGGGCAGGCCTGTCTCCGGCTTTTGGTCAAACCCGGAGAAGCGCCTACACATAAACTGTCTGGAAATGAAAGCAGTCGCTTTGGCTCTCAGAGCCCTGCTCCCACATCTAAAAACGAACACGTCCTGGTCCGAACGGACAACATGACGGTAGTGTCGTACATAAATCGCCAGGGTGGACTCAGGTCAAGCTCCATGCATTCAATGGCCAGGAGACTCATTTTATGGTCCCAGCACAACTTGCGCTCGCTGAGAGCTCTCAACCCGCTGACGATTCAGTGGTTATGGAAAACCTTTGGCAAAGCGGAGATCGACCTCTTCGCCTCCAAGGAGAACGCGCACTGCTCTTTTTTCTTCACGAAAAGCACGGACGCGCTCGCCCAGAGCTGGCCGAGCCGCCCCTTATATGCCTTTCCCCCGATCGCGATGCTGCCACAGGTCATCAGTCGGGTCAGAGAGGAGAAAAACGCAGTGCTGCTGATAGCCCCACTCTGGAAGAACCAAACATGGTTTCCAGATCTGATGCAAATGCAATCTGCACCACGGCCGATTCCACTGAGGCCAGACCTCCTCAGTCAGGCCAGCGGGATGATATTTCATCCCCGCCCTGATCTGTGGGCCCTTCATGCATGGCCCCTCAACGGGTTCCCAGGAACCTCGCGAGCGGAGCACTAAAAACCATCGCTGAGGCGCGGGCGCCCTCCACGAGACGCTTATATGCCCAGAAATGAAAGTGTTCAGTGACTGGTGTAATGCCAAGGGCCTGAACCTTGAGACATGCGAGATTACGAATGTACTCGTTTTTCTACAAGAGCTTCTGGAGGCGGGCCGCACCCCCTCCACGCTCAAATTATATGTGGCGACCATCACAGCGTCACACGACCCTGTAATGGAACGTCCATTGGGAAGAAACGACCTAATTATTCGTTTCCTAAAGGGCGCTAGGAGGATGAACCCTTCAACCCCCCCCCCCCCCCCCCCCCCCTCAGTGCCGATCTGGGACCTAGCTACTGTCCTAGACGCTCTTAAAGGGCCCCCGTTCGAACCACTCCGAACCGTGCACCTTAAACAGCTCTCGCTCAAGACTGCGCTCTTGCTGGCACTCGCCTCTGTCAAGAGAGTGGGCGACCTACACGCGCTTTCGACAAGCACTGCCTGCCTAGAATTCAGTCCTAACGACTGCAGGGTCGTCCTTAGGCCGAAACAGGGGTATATTCCTAAAGTGCTCACCACTCCCTTCAGAGCACAGGTTATCTCCCTAACTGCGCTTTCGTCTCCAGCAGACGAACACGACGCTAATCTACTCTGCCCCGTTAGGGCTCTCAGAGTGTATTTGGAGCGTTCTGCCCTATTCAGACAGACAGAACAACTGTTTGTATGCTCTGGCGACCGTACGAAAGGTTCCGCCGTTTCAAAGCAGAGAATCTCTCACTGGATAGTTGAAGCTATAGCGCTGGCTTACGAAGCTAAGGGACTTCAATGCCCCTGGGGAGTCAAAGCACACTCCACCAGGAGTGTGGCTTCTTCCTGGGCACGGTCGAGCGGGATACCGATCGAGGATATTTGTGCGGCGGCAGGCTGGGCCTCACCGTCCACATTTATCAGGTTCTACAACCTACAGGTCCCGACATTGCATTCCAATGTGCTATCAGCATGATGCTAGTTGAACTGCGAGTTCGCATCTAGATTATGTATGTGCTTGTGTCACACTGAGCGCCTTCTAGCCGCTCTGTATTTTTTCCCACATATAAAGCTCGCCTCTGCCGGCTAGTTGGATGATAACTTTGCTTTTTAGCTCAGGCACCTGCCTCTGGCTATCATAAGGCGAAGTTCAGCACGCACGGCGTTTTGCATGGTGTTCCCATAGCGTAAGCTACTTAAGCAATAGGAGAGACCTCTCGAAAGGGAACGACTCGGTTACTAAGGTAACCTCGGTTCCCTGAGAGGAGGGAACGAGTATTGCGTAAGCTGCCGTGCTTGGTTAGTTTGCTTCAGTCATTTTAACCTAAAGAACTCTCATGTCGGGGCGCCCAATATATAGCTTGGCCACGCCCATCTTGGCGGGCTCTGACGCGGGGGGCGCGAAGCGCGCTCATTGGTCGCGCATTCAGAGTCGCCCCGTCATTGGTTCGAGCAAGTTGCCGCAGCACAGCCAATGACCGAGCTCCTTCGTTCATTGCTGTCAGCTGTGCAGCTGCAATGCGTTTTACATAAAGACTTCAATATTCTCGAGAAAAGGAGTTTTCCCATAGCGTAAGCTACTTACGCAATACTCGTTCCCTCCTCTCAGGGAACCGAGGTTACGTTAGTAACCGAGTCGATATAGCCATATATTGAAATGTCTACTTTTAAAAAGAACAATTCAAAACGAAAGAAAACAGACTGCTCTCTGCTTATGTAATCCGTATGAAAAGTGCATTTCTCATTGGCGCGTTCACTTCTGCGAAGTAGGGCTGTCGCGGTTATGGAATGTCCCTTGCGGTAATGTTGAGTGGCTCAATAGCGCGAAATGCGGTATTACCGCCATTTATTTATTTATTTATTTCATATGTATTTGCTGATATATAAATATGTTTACGATGTGGACAAAACGAGGACATTTTCAGTAACCTTTGTAACCGAAACTAAAGAGCGTCTATATGCGCATTGAAAGGATTTCACTCAGCGCTAACTTTCATGACTAAAAATGCTGCCCGAGAACCGTTTAAAAAATGGCCACCAAGAGAAATTACTTGCCTTCAATGGACTGTTCACGTTCATGTACTTGGATAAATATTTTTTATTAATATATATGTTTTTTTTAAATATATCAATTTATGTGAATGTGACTAGTCCTTTAAAAATATTTGGACACTTATTTTTCACACTTACAAATACTTTGTAATTAGCATTTTTATTTTTGTATTGTTTGTATAAAATTAGAATATTTATAGTTTTTTTTATTTTAGCTTTATTTTTATATTTTTCCTTTTTTTTTTTAGTTGGAGTTTTAGTGTTTTTGTTTTGTCATTTTGTCATTTTTTTTAAGCGCCAAATTAAAAAAAAGTGTGAGAGGTTATTGTTGCTTCAGCGGAGCGCTCATTTTTTTTTAAACTGAAGCTAATAAAAAAAATTGCTGAGCACCATGTCACAGAATATTTTTCATTGAGAATGCACGAAGCCGTGAATTAAACGCCAAGGACATCGTGGATGAATTTGCCGAAAGAAAGGCCTGGAGAATCCAACTAAAATTAGTGAGTAGGTTTGCTTTTACATTTTGGGCTGCTGTGTCACGATCGTTTGTATGCATGCAGTGGTTTATTATTGACACTGACTGAGCCTTGGTTATGTTTTTGTTGTGAAAAGTTGTTGTGTAGTGTCTTTTTTATGGTATTGTTTGTATGGTATTTTTTTATGCTACAGTGAACGTCTATATATGTATCTTCGATGTACTTGGAGGGCGGGGTTAGGGGGCCCATATACATTTTTTTGCAATGTGCCCGGGACTGACTTGCTACGCCACTGACATCATATCTATAATGTATAAGAAAATGACAAAAAACATACCACTCAGAAACATCCGGTGAAATCAGTGCTTGAAAAGTCCGTGCATGAAATCGAATTGGTTACCTAACGTAACCTCGGTTCTCTCTAGAAGAGGGAACGAGTATTGCGTAAGCTAGCTTACGCTACGGGAAAGATTCATCTTTGCTGAGAGTTTGAAGCCAAAAAATTATTTCATAATTTGTATCCATTGACAACGCAGTTCCTCTGCGGCAGACCTAGAGCAGGCTAGCTAGCAGCTCATTGGTTCGCTCAGAGAGAACTGCTTAAGCCTATGGGAGAGCGGGGCTGAACCCGCTACCAATGGGAAGCGCCCGCGCGCTCATTGCATCATGGCCCGCCAGAGTGGGCGTGGCTATGGTGTATAAAACAGTCTCTCCCAGGCTTATATGATGATTTATTTCAGCGTGAAGCGAAACGCTAGTAGCGCAAGCACGGCCGGGAACGCAATACTCGTTCCCTCTTCTAGAGAGAACCGAGGTTACGTTAGGTAACCGATTCGTTCTCTTACGAGAGGTTCTCTCGTATTGCGTAAGCTAGCTTACGCTACGGGAACACCTGGTCAACGCCTTGCGCGCTATGAAAAACACTCATGAATCCCAGGGTGATACCGGGGGAATAATTTAATGTGGAGTGAATGTACAAAGAGGCCGGCAGAGCGGGCACATAGTGTATACATAAGCATCTTAGGAGAGCACAAGGGGCGAACCGGTTGTGTGAGGGACTCCCAGTGATGCAGCTTCTTAGGGAGCTGGTTTTTAGACAGCTAGTAGTTTTGCCTGCAAGGCGGGAACTTCCAAATTGTAAAATCTGACAAAAGTGGACGGGGAGGCCCATCCCGCGGCCACACAAATGTCATGAATGGAAATTCCACAGGACCATGCCCACGATGAGGCCATGCCTCTGGTGGAGTGCGCCCTGATGCCCAAAGGGCAGGGCAGGCATTTTGATGCGTAAGCAGAAGCGATAGCGTCCACTATCCATCTAGACAGTGTCTGTTTTGAGGCGGCCAGACCTTTGGTGCGCCCCCCAAACGACACGACAAGCGTCTGAACGCGGCAGCGCGCGTAGTGTACAATCTCAGAGCCCGAACCGGGCAGAGGAGATTAGCGTCGCGCTCACTATCGGATGGAGGCAGAGCCGATAGAGAAATAATCTGAGCCCTGAACGGGGTACCAATCGCCTTCGGGACATAGCCATGCCTAGGTTTGAGAATGACGACTGAATCATTCGGTCCAAACTCAAGACACGCGGCGCTGGATGAGAGCGCGTGAAGATCCCCCACGCGTTTTACTGAGGACAGAGCCATCAGAAAAACGGTTTTGAGCGAGAGGTATTTTAGGTCCACAGACTCGAGCGGTTCGAACGGGGGTGCTTTCATAGCTTCGAGGACTATAGAAAGATCCCAGATAGGAACCGACGGGGGCCGTGGAGGATTCATCCTTTTAGCTCCCCTGAGGAAGCGGGTGACTAACTCGTCTTTGCCCAGGGACTGAGCGCGCCGGGGTTCAGAGAACGCCGCGACGGCTGCCACGTAAACCTTGAGAGTGGAGGGGGACCTGCCCTTGTCCAGCATCTCTTGAAGGAAAACTAGCAAAGACGGTACCTCGCATGACCGTGGGTCCAGATGTTTGTCGGTGCACCATTTTGAGAACACAGACCATTTAGACGCATAGAGCCTTCTCGTGGAAGGTGCTCTAGCCTGTATGATAGTGTTTCTTACTCCCTCTGGCAAATCGACGAATAGTCGTTGATCACCCATGCATGTAGCGCCCAGCGCTGTGGATGGGGGTGCCAGATCGTGCCGCGAGCTTGAGAGAGGAGATCTGCTCTGACTGGGATGGGCCACGGGGCTGTCTGTGACAGCTGAGTGAGCTCCGGAACCCAACTTTGACTCTCCCAACGCGGAGCTATGAGGAGCACCGAGTGGCGTGTGTCCCTGATCCTCTGAATTACCTGATGTAACAGAGCGATCGGAGGGAATGCATAGAGCGGGCGGCGAGGCCATTCCTGGGCTAGCGCGTCCTCGCTCCTCGTAAAAAATATTGGGCAGTGAGCGTTCTCTTCTGACGCGAAGAGGTCCACTTCTGCTCTGCCGAATAGCCGCCACAGTATTTGGACCGTCTGTGTGTTCAGGGACCATTCTCCTATGGAGATGAGGTTCCTGGATAGTATGTCTGGACCGTCGTTCAGATGGCCCGGCACATGCGTCGCTCTGAGCGAAAGCAGGTGGCTCTGAGACCAAACTAAAATGCGGTGTGTCAGTAGAAAGAGATTCTTGGATCTGACACCGCCCTGACGGTTGATATAGGAGACCACAGCCATGTTGTCCGAACGGATCAGGACGTGGTGTCCCCGAATGAGCGGGAGGAAGCGCGAGAGCGCGTTCTCGACCGCAAGCATTTCCAGACAATTTATGTGTAAGGGGCTTTCCTGAGTCGACCAGTGGCCGAAGGCCGGTGAGCCCTCGCAGACTGCACCCCAACCCGTGTTGGATGCATCTGTCGAGATGACTTTTCGGCGGGAAAAGGTCCCCATCGTGACGCCCTGCCGAAACCATTCTGCTACTGTCCATGGCTGCAGCGCCGTGAGACATGTCTGCGTAACCCTGACCAGCTGGCGGCCTGTGTTCCACGCGTGGTGGGGTACACGGCTGTTTAACCAGAGCTGAAGCGGGCGCATGTGCAGAAGGCCCAGCTGAAGCACAGCGGAGGCTGAGGCCATGTAACCCAGCATCCTCTGAAAGGTTTTCAGGGGTGTGCGGGTGCCCATCTGAAACGAGGCGGCTAGACGCTGAACACTGCGCGCGCGCTGTGAGGACAGGCGAGCCGTCATTGAGACCGAGTTCAAATCTATTCCTTGAAAGGAAATCGATTGACTGGGTTGAAGGGAGCTCTTTGTCCAGTTGACAGAGAGGCCCAGTGTTTTCAGATGGTCGAGGAGAACTTCGCGGTGCGACAGAAGCTCCGTCTGTGATTGGGCCAAAATCAGCCAGTCGTCCAGATAATTCAATATGCGCAGCCCCTGGCTCCGCAGGCGTATCCAAGCACTTTGTGAATGTACGGGGCGCCAGGGATAAGCCGAACGGGAGGACGGCGTATTGATATACATGACCCTCGAAGGCAAAACGTAAGAATGGCCTGTGACGGGGATTTATCTGGATCTGAAAATAGGCGTCTTTCAGGTCTAGAGAGATGAACCAGTCCCCCTGGCGCACTTGCGCGAGGAGTTTCCTGGTAGTGAGCATCTTGAACGGTCTCTTCATGAGCACTTTGTTCAAAGGCCTGAGATCTAAAATCGGTCTGAGGCCGCCGTCTTTCTTGGGAACCAGAAAATAACGGCCGTAAAACCCCGACTCGGTCATAGATGGCGGGACTCTCTCTATGGCGCCCTTTTGTAGCAGCGTCGCAATTTCTGAGCGAAGCGTGCCGGCGGCCAGCGGGCTGACAGTAGATTCGAGCCGAGCGCGTGCACGAGGCGGGCGGCGGCGAAACTGTAGCAGATAGCCGTTCTTTATAATGCTTAGCACCCACGGGGAAATGCCTGGAATGGCTTCCCACGCTTTGGAGCATGCGGCTAGTGGCCGAATGGTTATCACGCCCTGATTGCAGTACATAGCGGCCTGAACACAGAGTGTGGGCGCGCTTTGAATGTGTGTTGCAACGGGACTTGCACTCAGAGAGGAGTCTATGGGCCGTGAAACAGAGCGAGCAGAGAGGGGACAAGTGCATGCATTCATGGGCGTGTTTATTTTCTCTGATGTTAGAGCGGGCTGTGCCCGTCTCATGTGAAGGGGCTCTGAGAGAGACACGGGATATGTTATGCTTGTGTGTATGGGTGAACACATGATTGTGGGCACATTTTCTACACAACCGGCAAATTTTCTCTTTTTGAGATTTCTCTGGGTAGCCGTAAAAACGGCTTTTTGTCGCTCGCAAGCGGGTAGGGACTCCGGCTTGTTTGTGGCGGTAAACACTACAGCAGTCGGTGAAACAACGGGGACTGGCAGAGGGCGAAGCTCTGACGGCGGTCCGGCCGCAGCGGGAGAGCGCCGTCGTTTTCTTAACTTTGCTAGGCAGACTTCTGATGATCAGGCTTCAGCGTGATCTTGGGTCCCGGGGCCCTCGGGGGCGGCGGTCTGCGGCGGCTGTCAGAGCGAGAGCGAGGGCGGCCGCCCTGTCTGCGCTGGGCTGTTTGAGTCTGCTGAGGAGGGCGCTGCGGTGGGGCTCTGACAGGAGGCTCACGAGAGCGGCCTGCGGAAGAGCTAGCGCGGCGGGGCAGAAACAAATTCATGGCCTGGGTAGCTTTCTGGACATCGGAAAAGCGATCGACAATTCCCGTGACAGCAGATCCAAAAAGGCCCGTCGGGGAGAGGGGCGCGTTAAGAAACGCGGCGCGCTCAGAATCTCCCATGTCGGCGAGCGTTAGCCATAAGTGTCTCTCAGCTACACAAAGACTGGCCATGCATCTCCCCAGAGCTTGTGCGGCGGCTTTAGTGGCGCGAAGGGCGAGGTCCGTAGCACTTCTTAGGTCCGTGAACAGCGGGGGAGGGGTTCCTACCGCTCTCGGCCCATTCACGGAGAATATCGCTCTGTAGTACTTGGAGGACAGACATAGAATGTAGCGCTGCGGCGGCTTGACCAGCGGCGGCATAAGCGCGAGCGTGAAAGCTCGAGGTCGCTCTGCAAGCTTTCGAAGGAAGCGTGGGGGAAGAGCGCCATCTAGCAGAGGGCGGGCAGAGGTGTGCGGCGACCAAGTCCTCGACAGGTGGCATGGTTGAGTAGCCCTTTTCGGCGGCTCCGTCCACTGAGCGCAGCGAGGCGGATATGTCGGAGCGGTTTCTAGCCGAGAGCGGAGCATTCCAGGACTTCGTCAGTTCTGCGTGAAGTTCAGGCAGAAATGGGGCGGCCCGGTTGCACGCGGGGGTCGAGCGCCGATGAAAGAAGCTGCCGTCCATCCAGTTCGGGGCCTGCTCGGGTGGAGGAGACCACTCGAGACCGAGGCGTTCAACGGCCTGTGAGAGGAGGCGCATTAGTTCCTCCTCTATTCCGGCGCGGATCCCCGCCGACTCTCTCGTGGATCCGAGAGATGACCAGTCTTCACTGTCTGAAGCGAGCAGTGAACATGAGTCCTTCTCCTCCGCGGCGTCATCGGAAGCGACAGAGCGGCCACTCGGCGGCAACTGTATGTCCGGCTGGGGCGGGGAGGGAGAGCGGGAAGCGGGAAGCGGCGGCCCGCATGGTTCCGCAGGGGGTTCCGGCGGCCTCTGGGCGCGGCGTTTCTTTTTACGCGGCGAAGAGAGAGGCGGCGCGGGAGCGGATTGTGCCGCCAGGAGTCGTGCCCGCAGGGACGACAACGGCAGGCTTTCACAGAAGTCGCATCCTCCATCCGCGAGGGCGAGTTCTGCGTGCTCGAGTCCCAGGCAGAGAGCGCAGACAATATGGCGGTCTCCGTCCTCGAGAGGAGTGCGGCAAGAGCCGCAGGAAATTCGAGACATCTTTAAAAAGACGCTCAGCTCTTTTAAAACAGAGAAGGATACAGTCGTCGGATGGCGCTAGCTTGCAGGGCGGCTGAAGGTGGCGAAGACGGCCGGCTTCTTCAGGGTCTGTGAGCTCGCTAGAGTGATGCCTTCTCGACGGCGACGGCTTTTCTTCTTCTCAGGACAGCAGAAGCGTGTAGCTTGCTGAAGATGAAATGAATCATCATATAAGCCTGGGAGAGACTGTTTTATACACCATAGCCACGCCCACTCTGGCGGGCCATGATGCAATGAGCGCGCGGGCGCTTCCCATTGGTAGCGGGTTCAGCCCCGCTCTCCCATAGGCTTAAGCAGTTCTCTCTGAGCTAACCAATGAGCTGCTAGCTAGCCTGCTTTAGGTCTGCCGCAGAGGAACTGCGTTGTCAAAGGATACAAATTATGAAATAATTTTTTGGCTTCAAACTCTCAGCAAAGATGAATCTTTCCCGTAGCGTAAGCTAGCTTACGCAATACGAGAGAACCTCTCGTAAGAGAACCATTCAGCACAGTCCTCTTGTTCTTTAACATTCTCAGGGTCTGAATTTGACATTAATTGGTTTGAAATTGACGCTATTCTCAATATTTACACTGGAGAAGAACTGGCAGTTATGGAGGGGTGACATTTCCCGAACACGCGCTAAAGTGGTGCCTATCACAACACACTGGGCCAGCTAACCAATCACAGCGTATTTCGGAAGGAGGGGCATCGAAATCAGCGTGTTCGAGCCAGACTGGGGAGAGAGGAGCTGTAATAATGTAAAATATGTTAAAAAATAATGCGTTTTTTTTAACAATCAAAAACAAAATCAAGACTTTGTAAAAGGGCATAATAGGACCTCTTTATCAGTGCTAGTTTTAAGTGGCATCTGCAAACAAATGATGCTACATTTTTTCTCACAACTAATGCTGCAGGGCTGCCAACTCTCACGCCAGGGTTCTCAAGTCTCACGCATTGGCCGTGAGACGCACGCAATTCAACCAGTTCACACGCCACACCTTGTATTTCTCACGCTGAAAAGGCAATGCCAAACAAGTTGTCCTGCAAGCTTTATATAACGTTGTATACGAGGCGCAAAGTGAAGTTTCCTGCCGCCAGCGCGTCCGTATCTCGGCCAGATTGCGTTCGTTGCTAGGAAACATAGATGCGCAAACACACGGAAGATGACGAAACATTCTCGGCCACCGTGACATTGCGCGAACACACGCACACACATTCTCGGCCACCGTACGTTCCTTACTAGGTAACCAACAATATCGCGCGAACACACGTCGACGTCGTGATCATAGGTCGTGATGGAGAAGGTAAGTTGGAAGAAAGCTGGTCTAACATTTTTAGACTAGAACATTTAATATATAGCCCATCGTATACATTATTATTGATGCAGTCAAAAACTCTACAACTACTTTGTCTAAATGTTAGTGGCTATGGGAAGGAATGAAGATGTATTTCTAAATTTTATTTTAAATTATATATTATACTGTATTAATATTGTTTCTAGTTACATTAAGGCTATGTATTAAAGCAGAGTGCTCTGGGTAATATTTGATATCCTGTCACATATATTAATCATTAGCATTGCATTTGTATTTTTCAAAGATGTCAGGGAAAAATGCAAAAAGATTTGTTTTTCCAAACAGTTTGGAGCAATTTGTTATATTTTTGTAATTTTGAAATATAACATTAAAGAGTATATTTGATGTGATGAATTGCTCTGTCATTTATCAGATTTACCAATTGTTATCATTTCAATTTGTGCTGGTTAATTATGAACAATGGGTAAAATTGGGGGGTGGGGTGGGCGGGGCTCCCTTGGGGCTCCTCCCCTTAGGCTCCTCCCCTAACCGCATGTGATCTCACTCCAAGCTTTTGATAAAACTTGAGAACCCTGCTCACGCATTGAGCGTGAGACTCACGCAATTGACCCTATTCTCACGCTCTCACGCCACACCCCCGATTTCTCACGCTGAAGTGTCAACCCGGTCGGTCAAATGCCTGAAAGATGAGTTTATCTATATATCTATATCTACCTGTTGAGCCACTCGTGATCGACTAGTAATACCGTAAAGTAGTTAAAATATCCCGTAATCTAGAGCGAGCGTGCATGCGAGACAGATATTGTGCTCCGAACCGCGCGCGCGCATGGCAGAGAGGTAAGCGAGCGAGAGACCTTGCGGCCCCCCCGGGAGGTATGGGAGGTAACGGGAGGTATGGGAGACGTTGCACTGCAGTGCTTAGCATTAATACTTAAATGAGCATTACTAGTAGTCTCCTGAAACATTAGGTAGGCTTATTCATATTGGCACGTGTAATGCAGCATATTGAACTAATCTTAATAAAAACCACCGTGGAGATAGTAGATGTGACTGTAGAGATGTAGGCTACAGACCTACTGAAGTAAGTTTGTGTAGACATACAATTTATTAGCACTTTATAACACAGTGTTTCCCCTACCATTATATAAGGGGGACGCCCCGCCTTCCTAACGGCTCGCCCCGCCCCCCTTGAAGGTCAATTAAATTTGATTTGATTTTCTTTATCGTCAGATTACAATTTGTTATTTTATTAAACAAACTAACTAGCCCTTAAGTAGGCTAATATGTTATTTATCTTATTTCCACGATGGCATGTCTTTTCTGTCTGTGTTTGCGCGTTTACAATTATCCAATGAGTGCGCACACTCACACACAAAACAAACACTTGTGCGAGTGCGGGCGGTTATGCACTCACTTTGTGTGTGTGCGCGTTGCGGGAGAGTAAAACGATTCGCGGACTCCCGCAAACTAGAAATATATGAATAAAACATATAAAAACTAATACATTTTTATTCATCTGTTGCAGAAAAGCAACTAGAACAACTAAAACAAAATAGAAACGATTTACAGGCCAGAGTTTCTTTTTATAACATGTTTGCAGCGTTGAGCGATGTAGCCAATCACAGACATATTTGTTGATTTCTTGAACGCAATGGCCAATCAGAAGCATTTAAGATAGACTCCACTCACCGCTCAAAACGGACTTTTTTCAGAGCTGAATTCTGTATGCTGGCAAATCCTCTAATTATTACAAACAAAGTGTATATAATATGAAAGATTCATTGTGCAGTCAGCTTTATTGATAATAACAGAGATGTGTGAGATCGCGATGAACTGATGGCAGCTTTTTAGGAATTATTAAGGGAGGGCACTTTGCGCGCATTCAGTCATGCCAAACATGCACGCAGTATCTGCTTGCTTTTATGTTATAACACAAACGGTGGTTTTTGTGTTAATGCTTTAATAATTTTTATTTTTTATTATAATTTTAAATAATTTATAAAATGCAGTTAATATATTCACTGCAGCCATTAAAAGAAACGAATGAACACCGTGACTCCTTTAAGTGTTTGTGTCTGTCAATTTTCCCCAACCAAACAACCTATATACATTTTGTGGAAAATAATTAATTTTTAGTGTAATTGAACACTTTGTATATTGACCCCCCAAAATAATACCTTGCCACCCCTGTTTTAAAAGTCTAGCTCCGCCACTGCATTCTGCTCTGAGCTGTTCAGACTCAGATTTTCCGTTTCTATGTCCACTATCAACAGCAAAATGAATCTTCAGCAGTCAGGTGGTACAACTAGAGCTTTGTAAGTTGTTTACGTTCATTATTTTTGTAATGTTATGTGCTTTATGTAATTAATGTAATTTAATGGCTTCTCTCGTCTCATGACGCTTTGCAGACTCTGCTCTGGCTGTGCAGGTTCACGTGTTTTTAAAGGAGATTGGAGCTTTGGAGACTCTCTGATGAGAAGGTGGGATCTCATGCTTTCAAAGCTAACTTGCTAATGGTAGCCTGCTAATTGCCAACCCTACCTTTAAACTGGGTGTTTAACATTAGTTGTGCACATATCCCTGTGTCCTGCCATGTTCATGTGCCTTTATACACCTGAAACTAGTAGGACTAACTTCAAATGCTGTTCTGTTGCACTTTCTAATTAGGAAGTTGGAAATTCCGACTAGCAATCAACCAGTTTTGGTATAATTATTTTTTCATTTTATTTAAAACAATATAATTTTTTTTAAATAATTTTTAAAATTGTATTTGTTATTATTTGTGGATATTTGTTTAGGCTGTGAAATTCTGTGAAAATTTTTGAATGTCAAAAACCTTGAGGGGCACTAAAACATTACAGTGCACTGCAACATATGGAAGTGCAGTATCCATAACAGTGCTTTTTCTATATTGTTCCTAGGAGATCTTGGATGGCATGCAACAGGATGTTCCTTCGCTGCCGTTTGCTGGATAATAACCTCTGTACGGTGGCCGCCAGCATCCTCCTGCCCTCCGGGCCACACGGCTCTCTCTACAGCTGGAGGTGGTACCCGCAAACATGCCTCTCTCTGACAGGCCTCTCACCAAGATGAATTCATCGCCAGGACGGGTTGAAATACTCTGGCCAAAACAAGTAATTTGATTGCCCCGACCGCAAATTAAGTTAGTGTGATTCAATTTTCGATTTGGAGCTATCCAGCAGCCATACATCACAGCAGACATATTTCATTACCAAGCTAAAGCAGGTGGGGGGTGCAGGTCTCCACAGGAAGACATCATAGCATTGTTATGGCACACGTTCACGTCGCTTACACTCCTTTCCTCCCAGCTACAACGTGGCTATTTATAACACACAGACACATAGGGCTGTCACCACACACTTCATGAGCGCATCAGATATATCCAGATAATTGTGATCGTCTCTGTCCGTTCGGTGAGAGATGATGTAAACAGCATTATCGCCACTGTTTCAGAAAGGAAAAGTGTGTGTGTTTAAGAATAATGACACGCTACCACAGGGTGATGCAAAACGACACTTCTTGCAGTTTATGTCTCTGAGAATTGTTGTCCGTTTCCTTGGTGACCGGCCGTCACAGATTGCACTGACATGAATAATATTCCGAGTGCTGTTCTTGGTCTGGTGATGGTTCTGTGAAGAAATGAAATTATGTGCCTTGTTTATGTCCTGGTTGGTTATTATTTTATCATTGCCGGTATTTTTTTTATATAGCCTAGTATTCATTAATATTTTTAATTCGCTTTTTTTACTTTAGTTGTAGTAATTTTGTGCGTCCCAATTTGCATACTAATGGATTATTCTGTGCCGTTTTGTTGCATAAATTGAGAAGTGTGTTCACTGAAAATTACAAATAGAAAAAGCACACTTGGCAACATTTAGAAATTTGGATTTAGGTTTTTTTTTAGTGAAATTTTTTCATCTAATGAATATATTTTATGTCATTTCAGCTTAATTTTTAATGACTGAAAATTTTTTATATGTATTTTTGCACACAAAAAGTATTCTCGTCGTTTCATAACGGTTGAACCACTGGAGTCACATGGACTATTTTAACGACGTCTTTACTACCATTCTGGGCCTTGAAAGTTGTAATGACGTTGCTGCCAGAAAGGTCTCGGGTTTCATCAAAAATATATTAATTTGTGTTCTGAAGATTAATGAAGGTCTTACGGGGTTTGGAATGACATAAGGAGTAATTAATGACAGAATTTTCATTTTTGGGTGAACTAACCCTTTAATAATAACAACATTGATCATTAACTATGAATCCAAGTGGCATCTGCAAACAAATCGATAATTCATTTTATTTAAGTTTTACTTGTAGTAATTTTAGTACTTCAACTTATTTATTTCATTTAGTTGCCAAGGCAGCATTTCTAATTTGCATATATGTTTTTTTTTCATCTAATGTTTGTTTTTATTTCAGCTTTACTTCATTCAGAGCCCTGCACATACAGTATGTGGAAAAAAATGTATATTGTTCCCATGACTTACTAATCATCAACGCGTTTTACTAATTTGTTCCCTCGTTTTACTAAATCTTGCACACAATGTGATTTTGTTCCCTCGTTTTACTAAATCATTTGCATGATATAATTTGTTCCCTCGTTTTTCTAAATCATGTGCACGATATAATTCGTTCCCTCGTTTTTCTAAATCATATCCATGATACAATGATTCGTTCCCTTGATTTACTAAATTGTGTGCTCGATATAATAATTAATTTCCTCGATTTACTAAATCGTGTGCATGTTATAATTCGTTCTCACGTTTTCCTAAATCATGTCCACGATATTATTTGTTCCCTCGATTTACTAAATCGTGTGCACAATATAATTCACTCCCTCATTTTTCTAAATCGTGTGCAGTGCACGATATGACAATACATTTCCTCGATTTACTAAATCGCGTGCATGATACAATTAATATTTTTTATATAGTTTTAGTTAGCAATAACACTGATCATTGGCTATCATTCTGAGTAGGATCTGCAAACAAAGCGATAATTTATTTCTATTTTAGTACTTAATCTTATTTATTTCAGTTAGTTTCCCAGGTAACATTTCTAATTTGCATTTACCTTTTTAAGTTTAAATTTTATTTTATGTCTGCTTTATTTAAATTACCGAAACTCAGTATCTATCAATCCAAGTGGCATCTGCAAGCCAATATTCCAATGTTTGCTTGTGTTCTGGCAAAATGGATGTGGAGTCGTGCCATGTGACAAATACACCCTGAAGTGTGCACTTTAGTGTTCTTATTCAGCATGCACGCTGACTTTTGAGTAGTCGCTTATTGAGGGATTTGTAAACAGAATATGGTGTTTAAGTTTGTTGCCCCTTAAGCCGAATGTGGCAATCTATGTTGCGAGATTGGGCTGTTGAAGTAAACAGACTGCATTATATTTCATTATCCTGATCATTTCCCACAGATGTATCTGAAAACATTGATTAAAGTGCGTATAAAGAATTTTTATAGCTCCGGGGAGGAAAAAAAGTGGTGTTTGGATCACAGCTGAGGCCGTATTGAATCTGCGGTCAATTAGGAAGATGAAAACACATTTTCTGAGCACATTAAAATAAGAAGAACCCAGTAAGGGGGGAGAGCTGTTTCGATGTTTCTAGTTTGTTAGGCTCGAGGGGAGTCTAGTGGAGAACTCTCGCAGCAGTCCATGCTGCTAACCGGTTTAAATACAGCACGAATTTCCTGCGGATCTCGGGCGGTGTAATTGGAAAGGCGTGTTATTGATTGCATTGGAGACTATGGCTAATGAATAGATTTAGCTTGAGTTCCCGCTCCTGTTTTTTCCGCTCAGTCAATGACAGTGGCGCCGCAGAGCAACAGGCCGAGATTACTGTAACAATCCTGTTATTCTCTCCTCTAATTAGGACGGGTCACTCTATTTACCGGTATGATGCAATTCATGTTGCGAATGGAACTCGGTCCATTTGCGCTCAGTCATTATTTTCCGGTTTAATGGGGGTGTCGAGACAGGGTGGTTTTGTAAGTCCGTGAGGCGGTGAGCTCTTTAAAGACAATTGGACTTGTAATAGACAGAGAAATGCTTGGCCGGTTCATTGCAGCTGTTGTTGTCAATTATATGGAACACCCAAACATGTTAAACATCAATACTTCCGCCTCTCTACCGACACGTTGTTATTATTATTATTAAACGTTTGTGGACACTTTAAAATATTGTGTATTAAAGTTGCTTTAAGTGTTTTTAGTACACCTTGCATCTCTGCCTGTCAATTATTTTTAATTATTTGGTTTTCTGACGTCGGATTGGCTGACATGTCTTAAGAGGGCGGGGTTTTGAGAGAGAGCGTATGGTTGAAGTTAAAATGGAAATTATAAAACCTTTGTAGTTTTTACAGTAATTTCATTTATTTTTTTCTATGTAAATACAATTATTGAATTTTTGATGGCCTCAGCCTGGCTTGTTCGGCACTTGTAGTTGGTGTGGTCATGTGTTAAGGCTCAAAACATGCTCTACGCAAGTATTGGAACACAAGCACTGCTAGCCAAGCAAACTTGTAGATGCAGATCACATAGATGAATTTATGTATGACATAGATGAGATCCATTGAGTTGTTTATCATCTGAGCAGAAGAACAACACATGAAATCTGACTTCTATAATCCTGATCCAAACAATGTGACTTGGAACTGTTTAGATTCATCCAACCAGGTTTGTAATTTTTTTTTTTTTAAACTTATGCATTCGTATTTATTTATTTGTTTGTTTATTTATTCATCCGTGTTTTTATTTATTTATTTGTGTTTTTATTTATTTATTTAGGGTTAAGATTTATTTATTTATTCATGTTTATTCATTTATTAATTTGTGTTGGTTTATGCATAGTTATTTATTTATTCATGTTTATTTATTCGGTTTAGTTTATTTATGTGCTGTATAAACTATGAACAACTAAAATATGTCATTGTTTGTAGTGTGAACAGCAAAAGCTTTGTGTGTAATTTGGATCGGGTTTGTAATATCAGGTTTTTGCGGTTCATACTACAAAGAACTATTCTTTTGCATCCTATTGTTTTGTTGTTTGTGTTCTGAGCAATAAAAAACAAGAAAAACATGAAATATGATGCAAACCTTATCTAAACCACATACGGATCCAACTCTCATCTTTTACAGTACTTGTTTGCAGTAAATTAGTAAAATTCCACATAGTAGTTTCAAAGTAGAAACCTTTAGTTTTTTCAGTTAAATACGTCAAAAAACTGTTTCTGCTGTGTGTCTGAACAAAGCCACTGATCTGGAGTTTGTCTGAGATCATGATTGATGCATTCGAGCAGCAGTGATCTAAAGGAACTCTCGGCACATTCTCCTGCAAATGATGATTGCTTTGCCTCACTGCTGATGCAGAAGCGCTTGCTGGAATACCAAATTATATCTGTACGTTTTGTAGATTGTATTCACGCCTGATTATGTCTTATCTGCTCTTTCCCTCCCTGCATCGTCTCACCTCTCCCTCTCCTCTCACTCGTCTAGTTCCTCGCACTCTTTAAAGCAGTTAGATTAGTTCTACTGTTCTTGTCTTGTCTCATTATTTAGTGAGTGCCGGAGCCGAGGAGCTCGTGCTGTAACCTCGAGAGACGGGGGACACTTATTGAAGTCGGCCCTCGTCTTACGTCTTCCTCAGAACGATTGGCTCTCATCTCTTCAGTTTCTCAAACTGTCCATTTAGGTGCATTAGCCTTAACGTATAAGATTAAGACATGTTTTGCAGGAAGCCCGTATGCAAAACAGAGGCATCATATCAGTATGCATGAGGTTGTCACATCTTTCTGAAAAATTCATCGGAGCAAATGGAGCTACAATGCAAATAGTTCCCCCGCTGTGCAGTGATTTCTGTGCCGTGCCAGGTGCCCTGTTCAAACAAATGTAAATGGAAAGAAAGCAAAGGTTCCATTATGGCGTGGAAAACAGTGAGACGTACTCGGGTCGGTGCGCCGTGGCTCGGCGTGTTGCACGTGTGAGCGCCGGGGAGGATCGTGGGACGTTCTCTGCGGTGAAATTTCATTGCACATTTACATCTCATCCTTCTCTGTCGCCAATGGAATTCTGATGGGAAAATTATTTAAATGTTAAACCAAAAACTGTCACCTAGAGCATTAGATGCATTCATAAATAGTCATAGGGAGAAAACAATATGACTTATTTACTTCCTCTCTCGCTCTACTTTTCACTTTTTACTTCTTTTTCTCTCTTCTTCCTGCTCTGAATTTTGGAAGGCATGAAAATGTTGACTATTTGAAGTGCATGAAACAGACAGTAATTGCCTTTTAAGGATTTCTCTGAAATGTTACAGTAGAGAGCTTTCTGTGATCAAACTCTCAGGTCTGATAACAGCAGTGATCTGATAAAGGTTTGATTATGTGTTTGACAGTAGGTGCTTATGGGACAGAGTGTTCTGGCATCACTTGCAGGTACTGGGCTCTAGGAGGTGAAGTTGTGAATTTGGAGGTGCCAATTCTGGTGTCCTATGCAAGATATAACATGAACCCCCATAATGCATAAAGCACAATGCTTAATGTATAAATCACTTTTATTGTTTTGCAAATTGAAATTAATTCGGTTTTACTCAATCATTTTTCCTTTCCACAGTGCCTGGTCAAAAACATAGTTATCGTATTGTAGTTAATTAAAAAAGCTGTTTTTAACCAGTTAACACTGTGGTGAAAGCTAAATTGACCATTTAGGTGAACTAATGTGATATGTAATTTAAACGATATTAATATCCGTGTATGTTTTAATAAAAAATGCACTCTAAAGTGATTTTCTATTACTATTTCAAATCACTGAATAGAGTACCCATAAAGTTGTCTCAGCCAATGGAAATGCTCTGTTGAATGGGATCTGCATGACAATGGAAATTTGCTATTTGTAAACAGATCCGACACACACAAATTAATTTAGTTGCTTCTAATCAGAACAGAGATCCATTTTAATGATTGGTATATATGTATACTCTTCAAAGATTTTTGTTTAAAAAGTCTCTTATGCTCACCAAGATTCCAATTATTTGATGAAAACTACAGTAAAACAGTAATATTGTGAAATATCACAATTTAAAATAACTGTTTTCTATTTGAATATATTTTAAAATGTAATTTATTCCTTTAATGCAAAGCTGAATTTTCAGCATCATTACTCCAGAATTCAGTGTCACATGATCCTTCAGAAATCATTTGAATATGCTGATTTGCGAAACATTTCTTATTATCATCAATGTTAAAAACAGATTTTTTAATTTGCTTTATTTTTTGGTGGAAACCATGATACAAACAAAACTGCAATAAGAATTTTTTTTGTAACATCATAAATGTCTTTATTTGATCGATTTAAAGCATCCTTGCTTGATAAAAGTGTCAATTTCTCAAAACGTTTTTTTGAACGGTAGTGTATATATATTTTTTCGTATCCAATATTTGTATCTTTGTTTAGTCATCTTTTGTTAGTAGTAGCCTACATTTAAAAAAAAATGTAGCCTACACAGTTGTGACTATATTCATAATAGCATGGCCACACAGTGTATTTACTGTGCACTGGGTCATTGAGTACTGTGAGAGTCGTACCAGCTCATTGACTTGGGCTTGTGGGTTTGTGATGCTTATTACAGTCAGGATTCCCTACTAGGAAGATACTAGGCTCTGAAAGCAACTCACTAATGGCACAGTTTTGCACTCTCAGAATTCAGTGAGCTGTGCTAAAGCTGGTAGTGGATGAATACTGTATGATACATCTATTTTGCAGTAGCCAAAAAGACGCATGAATGAAAACATGAATTAGAGACTGGAGTCGCAAGATGATTCATGCATGCACGACGAGTCAAACTCTGAGAGTGCACGAACAGGCAACAGGCACTTATGTTTACTTAGTTACGTTAGTGGATGTTTACACCCTCAAGTTGTTCTAAACCTGTATGAATTTCTTTGTTCTGCTGAACACAAAGGAAGATATTTTGAAGAATGTCAGTAACCAAAGAGATCTCGGGCCCCATTGACTATACCATAGTTGGGGGAAAAAAATACTATGGTAGTCAATGGGGCCCGAGATCTGCTTTAACATTATCTAGATGAATAAATGCTGTAAAAAAAATTGTTACTGTACTTTATGATGCATTAAAGGTATAGTTCACTAAGAAATGCATATTCTGTCATCATTCACTCAATATTTTGAAGAATGTAATAGTTCAACCAATCAGTGTTGGGGGTAACGCATTACAAGTAACGCGGGTTACGTAATCAATTACTTTTTTCAAATAGAAAGTAAAGTAACACATTACTTTTAAATTTACAAGATATCAGTTACTTTTTCAAATAAGTAATGCAATTTTGCTTGTTTTCCCATATTGACTGACACTTGAGATAAATCGGGAGTAAGAATGGCTGCACAGCTAAAAGGTTTGTTTGAGTTGCGCCCTCTACTGGTACAAGCGTGAATTTGCATTTTCTTCTGCCTGAGGCTCATTCATTTCACTTTTTGTGTGAAAGAGACACATTTGCCAAATATATATATGTGTGTATAAAACAAGCAAAAACAAACAAGCAAGCCCAGCCCAGGTGCGAAACGTAATGCATTACTTTCTACAACCCCAAATCAGAAAAAGTTGGGACTTTTTGTAAAATGCAATAAAATCAAGAATCTGTGATTTTTGTTCATTCTATTTAACCTTTTATTAGCTGACAAAAGTACAAAGAAACGTTTTCCAATGTTTTCACTGACCAACATAATTGTGTTTTGTAAATATGAACAAATTTTGATTTTGATGGCTGCAACACACCCCAAAAAAGGTGGGACAGAGACCAAATAAAAGTGAAAAGATTATCCAAATTAGATTATCCAAATATTTTGAAACAGTCGACAATGAGCAGGTAAATTGGTAATAGTTGAGAGTATCGTGTTTGGGTGTAAAAGTGCTTCTCAGTCTTTTTAAGCAAAGATGGGTCATGGCTCATCACTTTGTGCCAAATATCATGAGAGAATTGTCACAAAATTAAAAAAATCCCATTTCTCAATGCAAGATTGCAAAGAATTGATGCCTTTCATCATCTTCCATACATAATATTGTCACAAGATTCAGGGAATCCAGAGAAATCTCAGTCTGTGTTGGGTAAGGCAGTAGACCTCTGTTGAATGTGCGTGACCTTTGAGCCCTCAGATGGCATTGCACAAGATACCATCATGCTAATCCGTTAAATACAGCCACATGTGCTCAGGAGTAATTTGGAAAACCATTTTCACTGAACACAGTCTGACTCTGCATCAAGAAATGCCACTTGAATCTCTGTTACGCAAGGAGAAAGCTTTACATCAGTTCTATGTGGAGATGCCGGCGAGTTCTCTGGGCCTGAGCTCATCTCAGATGATCTAGAAGACAGTGGAAATGTGTGCTGTGGTCAGATGAGTCCATGTTTCAGCTTGTTTTTGGGAGAAAATGGACATCGAGTTCTCAGTCCCAAAGATGAAAGGGACCAACCAGACTTTCACCAGCGACAGGTGCAAAAGCAAACATCTGTGCTGGTATTGAGGTGCATCATTGCAAACGGTATGGGTAACATGCATTATTGTAAAGGTACCATTGACATGGAGGCATATATTTGGATCGTACAGAGACATAAACTGCCATCAAGATGACATCTTTCCTGGGAAGCAAGACAATGCCAGGCCTCATTCTGCACATGCTAAAACTGAGTGGTTTCTAGACACTCTGCACCATAGAATGGATGTTCCTCCTGCCTTACTGCAGTCCAGATATGTCTCTTATGGAAAATGTATGACCCATCAAAGGTGAAGTGACACAGTGGTAAACATGTCTCTGTCCCAACTTTTTTGGGGTGTGTTGCAGCCATCGAAATCAAAATTTGTTCATATTTACAAAATACAATTATGTTGGTCAGTGAAAACATTGGAAAACATCTTTTGGTACTTTTGTCAGTTAATAAAAGGTTAAATAGAATGAACAAATCACAGATTCTTGATTTTATTGCATTTTACAAAATGTCCCAACTTTTTCTGATTTGGGGTTGTATAAAAAGTAACTGAGTAACGCAATACTGTAAAGCATTACTTTTAAAAGTAACTTTGCCCAACAATGCAAACATGTTATCCACTGATTTTCATGGTATAAACAAAAAAGCGAGATATTTTTGTCAGTTTATCTTTGAAAGAGATATTTTTGTCAGTTTATCTTTTTTTTTGCATGTTCCATAGAAGAAATGAAAGTCGTACATGCTTGAAACCATATAAATAATGACAGAAGTTTCATTTTGGGGTAAACTATCCCTTTAAGTGATTTAAAAAATGCTGAAAGTAACTTACTGTTTCCCATTCCCATAATTCTGTGACACTTCAGATTACATTACATTATATATTATACAAAAAAAAATAATAATAATAATTTAAAAAAAATAATAATAATGTGACCTATTTGAAGAATGTTAGGCCCCAAAAATATTAAGATAATTTTAATAATGTATATTAAATTACATTATATATTATACAAAAATGTAAAACAATTGTAAAATTTTATTTATTTGACTTATAAAAAAATATATATATATAGCTATATATATATATATATATAATTTTAATAATTTATATCATATTACATTCTATTATATTGAACAAAAATATTAATATAATTTTTAAAATAATATTTTATTAAATATTACATTATATTTTATTACATTATATTGAACCTTATTCAACCTTATTGTAAAGTGTTACCAAACCCATTCCTGTTCAAAACATACACACAAAATATTCACTATTGGTGGGCAAGCAGTGTTTGCAGTTTGACAGGACCAATTACCAAAAACACAGTCCCCCTCTGATACATTGAGCCTTGGTGCCACAAGTTTGAATCTGGCCCACAACTTATTATTTAGTCAAATCTTTCAGCAAGTGGCAAAAAGGCCAAAATAATTAATAGGAAGGATTTAAAGTGTCTGATTCTGACCTACCAGACCGTAAACTGAATTCTCCCACACAATGCTCCTTTTGTGGTTTCTGCTCTATGTAATTTCCAGCTGCTTTAAGTGGCCAATCAGTATGCGGCATCCAGCGAGCAAAACCTTGCTGACAAACACGATTGTTTAAAATCCGTCGTAAGGCTCCTGTCAACATAATTTAGTAGTCGATAGCAGCACTTTATGATTTCGTGCTCAGTCACAGTCATGTGATCAGACTTCAGGTTCTCTCTTCATGTTACAGTACGTGGTTATCGTCAGAATCTGCACGTTGCTTAGCAACCCCTCACTATTCATTTTGTGAGCTGGTATTCGCCCTGTCAGTGCTGGATAGTGGTGAGATTTGATCATAGACTCCTTTTTCATTTCCCTGCAACTCGATTTAGTTTTTTAGTTTTTTTAAGACCGTTAAGCTTGGAATAATAGAAAGGAAAAATAAAACAGTAGAATGAAAGTCTCAGGAAAGTATAAACATCACACGGTAGTCGCTAATCACTCCTCGCTGTCGTTCCAGGGACATGTTCGGGTCTGTTGCAACCGAGGGCGTCTCGTAGTGCTATCACTCACAAGCCCGATGTGAATGCGAAGAACTTTCCAGAACAAAAGAAGCACGAGCCCAGAGAGCAGACAAAGGGGAAGGGTGTCTCGAATACTATTGTGAAACCAAAGTCTGTACAGATAGCACTTCTCAAAAGTGGAAGACACAGTTTGTGTCTTTTCCCGACGAGGCAGCGTTCCCCAGAGAGCAACACATGAGGGGAATGCAAGTTAATGAGAGAGGAAAAACCTGCAGATTGCAAGAAGATAGATTGTTAAATACACAATCTAGAGTTAAATGATTTTAAATGGGAAAAAGACTGTAAACATTGCAACAATGCAAACATTTGTTAATGCTAAGTTCCCTAGCTATATGGTGGAAAAACTAATACATCTAACAGGACATGTTAAATGTATAGTTTTTGGAAGAGAAAAAGAACGTCATCTCATATTTATTACAGTGAAAAAACATAATTTGCCATTTGCAAAATTCCGTGACACTTCAGATTACATTACATTATACTGGATATATTATACAAAAAATAGTTTGATAGATTTACAGTAATTTATTTGACCTATTTGAAGAATGTCAGGCCCCAAAAATATTAATATAATTTTAATAATTGATATTTTATTACATTACATTATATATTATAAACAAATGTAAGAACAAATTTCGCATATATTTTATATTTGACTTATTTGAAGAATGTTGGGCCCCAAAAAAATATAAATATAATTTTAATAATTTATATTATATAAAATTATATTACCTTATATATTATATAAAAATGTAATTTAAATTATTTGACCTATTTGAAGACATTTAGGCCCAAAAAATATCAATATAATTTATATTATTAATTATATAAATAAAATTAGATTAGATTAGATTAGATTATGTTAAAATGTAAAGGTGACATGCCACTACTGGCACCAAACACTGTGATTGATTAGACAAGCACATAGTCCCGTCCCAGATGATGTTCCGGGTTTTTAGACTTTTCTTGGGATCAACCTATGAAGTGAACATGTGGCTTTCTCATTACCAGTTGTGTTTTTGATGTTTGTCAGTGTATTATAAAGGTACAAAACATATTTTAGTACTATACTTCAGTAGGTTGCTAGCCTATATTAACATTATTTCAGTCATTGAAATATCTGTACACTTTTGATGTTAAATTTGTATAACCTAAAATGTTTTTTTTTACAGCTGGCAATAGACGCATTTTTTCCCCACAGTTCTGCAAAGCTCAGGCACCGGGGTGATAATCTGCTTTATGCTGAATTGAGATGAACAATATTTGGAGGAGGGTTTGATGTGTGTGGTAAGGGCTTTGGCTTGTGTGCGCAGAGCTTGGAGAACCGAGTACATGTGAGGTTCTGATGGTGTGTATTCATCATTCACGGAGAGCGGCGTGATAGCCATCTCTTATCGGCATTGCTCTAACAGAGCCAAAGCTTTACCTAAAACAGTATCTCAAAGGCAGCCGTTGGAAAGCAGCAATGTATCACACCGCAGGACGCACCCAGGAGCGCTTGTTCGAGAGCGTCGAGCGCGACATTCACCATAAGTGCCGAGGTTCCAGGCTAACAGCTTGTAGCAACTTTAACCTATGTTTTAAATATGAGACGATGTCGGAAAGCTAGTCCGAGTGCGTTTATAGTGGATGAAAATTGCTCTGAGACCAAACTGTCTTTTATCACACTTTTTATCTACCCTCAGAACTGCTGTCTGTCCGAAACCAAAATCAATTTGTATTCAAATTTTATTCTCTCCGCGCAGGCCACTCGCAAAATGCGATTTCCCGGTAGGGGCAGATTTTTAAAGAGCTTCTTCTGGCTTCCTGGGAAAACATCCCAATGAAAAATGGATGTTTTGCTCCGTGCTACCTGCGCTTTGAGTTGGCCGTGAGCCGGGGAACATTCCTTCCGCTGTCAGGGTGAAGCTGCATTAGTGAAAACGACAGAGACAGCAGAGCGTTCTCTCGCTCGCTCCACCGCCTGACAATCTGACAATTCTACACAAGCTCTGCGCTGCATCTTTTATGTGCTCTGCTCTCCAGACTGGCCTACAGTTTTTGGGGGCAATGGTTTGGATGCTCTGACGAGACAGGCCTGACTGTGTGAGGGTAGATACTTCATCTGTGGTGGTACAGTTTCAGCGTTAATCTTTGTCCGTAAGATGGATGTTTGTAAATTCTCCTGGTACAGAGCGAGGTTGAGGTGTCACTCAGGGGAGCGTTCACTGCAAACAACAACAAGGCAAATGCATGAGATTATTGGACTGCATTATGCAAGAACTGTGTCTGTTTCTGTGCTGTGAATTACTCCAAACATGAAACGTCTGTCCCAGGGCTTCAGACAACAGTCAAAGTTAATAACACGCACCATAAAAAACCCTTATTAGCCTATATTTTTACATCATGGTGTAGATTGAATGCTCTCTGTTCAAGAATATAGCATTTTTGTGTGCATTTAATTACTGTTATAAATTACCATTATGAATGAATTTTCATGAAGAAAATTTAGCCTATTATTCTTAATTTGCTTTTATGACGTTATTTTAATGTGCTATGAATCAGGGCATTTTTTTAATAAATATATATTTTTTAATTGCTATGTTCTGTATTTTTAATGTATTTTTATTTTTACAGTAAAATACTGTAATAGTTGGTTATTTTCTGTTAAAATGAGCATAAATGAAAGACGGTAAAATAATATTAACAACAACAATAGGCTATTAACAAATGTTCTTAATCGTCATGAAAATATTATCAATGCAAATAATTATGATCCTAAAGAAAGCAAAAAAAAATATATATATATATATATATATATTTTTTTTTTTTCCTTTGGGTTTTGTGAGGATCTTCCCACAATGTTTTTACATTTACAAAGTATAATTTGAGCAAAACCACTAGCAGCACACAATGGCAAACATGCATTGCTAAACATTGGTGATTCTTCCTCCGTTTGCATCGTGCATGATGATCTGTAAGTGAAGCGAGGACAGTACACGCATGTGCTTTTCTCTGCAGATCAGTGCACGCTTGAACTCCTTCCATGAGCAGCACTAAACAATTTTAAGGCTGTCTGTGTGTGTTAGATGCTGAGACCAAACCATTTACTTTGGGGGGTATCCACAGAGACGTACGTGTGTGTGTGTGTGTGTGTGTGTGTGTGTGTGTGTGTGTGTGTGTGTGTGTGTGTGTGTGTGCGTGTGTGCGTGTGCGCATGTTTAAGAGAGAAAAATAAACTGTTTGTCTTCTGGGATCAGCGTGACATGTTATGATGTTTAAAGGGTTAGTTCACCTTCACCCAAAAATTAAAATTTTGTCAATAATTACTCATCCTCATGTCGTTTCAAACCCGTAAGATCTTCGTTCATCTTTGGAACACAAATTAAGCTATTTTTGATGAAATCCGAGAGGTTTCTGAACCAGCCATAGGCAGCAATGTCATTAAACTTTTAAGGCTCAGAAAAGGTATAACGAATTTATTCAACAATCTCTTCTCTTCAACGTCATTCTGCTATGCCGTTCATGTTGTAAACAGTGCAGCACTTCCAGGTTCTACCTCAGAGCGCCAGCTCATTGGCTGAGCACCGCGACACATGCATGTGATGCTAATGCAGGAGCTGGCCAATGGCGAGCCGGCATTCTGGCGTAGAACCTGGAAGCGCTGCACCGTGTTTACAACGTAAACGGCGTAGGAGAATGATGTGGAAGAGAAGAGATTGTTGAATGAAGTCATTTTATTTTTTTATTTGCACGCAAAAAGTATTCTATTCGCTTCATAACATTACATTTGAACCACTGTAGTCACATGGTCTATTTTGACGATGTCTTATACCTTTCTGGGTCTTGAAAGTTGCAATGACGTTGCAAATGCCTGTGGCTGGTTCAGAAAGCTTTTGGATTTCATCAAAAATATCTTAATTTGTGTTCCGATGATGAACGACGGTCTTACAGGTTTGGAACGACATGAGGATGAGTAATTAATGACAGTTAGTTAGTTTAAAGCTTTAGTTTGGGTGAACTAACGCTTTAAATAAAAATAAAAAAATGTATTTATGTACCCCTTGATGGAAATAACATCACAACATTTATTTTCATCAAGAGGTTTTTGGTCAAGTTCTCGTATTGACAATGCAAGAGTCCAGCACTCTGTAAAGTCTCCTCCAGCACATCCCAAAGACTTTCAATGATTTGAATGAATTGGACTCAAAAATAATTTGTACAGTTTAAAAACCATTACGCCTGGACAGTCTCTGTAAACCACATATATAAGTGTGTGTGAGTGTGGTTCAGATGTACCCTATGTTATGAGTACAAAATTCCCTACAAAGATAGCAAAATCTGAAATCCTTTTCCTTGCCGGGACATTTTTTTGTCCCCAAGAGTAAAACGGCTTATAAATCATACTAAGTGATGTTTTTTGAAAATGTAAAAATGCAGAAAGTTTTCTGTCATGGGTAGGTTTAGGGGTTTAGAAAATACAGTTTATACAGTAGCCTATAAAAATCATGATGTCTATGGAATGTCCCTATAAAACATTGAAACCCAACGCGTGTGTGTATTGAATCTACCCTTGTCTTTTGTTCATTGTTGCCAGTCTCATGATAAATGTTTGCTCCAAAGTAACTAGAGGAACATTTTGTTCCCTTTTCCACAGATGAGCAGCAATAAAACTTTGATTTGACACCTTTGAAACCTTGATTTACCTTTTATCATGACAGAATCTCCCCTTCCACCCAATGTGCAAAAGGATCAAGTATACTTTTAAAGTTTTAGTACAGATTAAAGGACTATTAGAGACCATGATGATAATTTAAACAGTATGCTTAAATTTCTGGATGCATGTGAAAATTTAGTAAAATGGACACAGTTAAGTGAACTTGGTCGACAATACATATTGATATTGAGGTTAAAAAGTTATTAATGTCACATGTGATTAGCTAATGTTGCTGTATCTTTGAGCTCTTCTCCAGCGCTTTTTAGCCATCACGTTATTTGTCATGTCTTCCGTTTCCTAATATCCACTCTCTGTTTAGTTGGGTTCACAGGAAGTTGAAAGTTAAAACCCATTTTTCTCTCCGGGAAGCAGTGACAGACAATTTTTTGAAGTATTCAGTGATTCAGTTAAGAGTCCAATTGTTGCGTTAATCTCACCAGCAAAAATATTAAAATCACTTGTGCAAAATGTTTTATCGCTTTTTCATAATGTTTCAGAGACATCAGCACTTGGTGCTACATAATTGTGTGTGAACTTTAGAGCTGTTTTAAGGCTGGATTTCAGTTTGATGATAGAATATATTTTTATTTTAATACAAATGATGTATTAAAAAATCTTAAAGTGTTGCCATACCCGAAGAGAGACGATCTGTATGTGAGTGTGTGATAAAATGTTGACCAAATACACAACCGTTCAAAAGTTTGGGGTCAGTAAGATTTTTTTTTTTTTTAAAGAAAGTAACACTTTTATTCAGCAGACATTCATTTGATCAAAAGTGACAGTATAGACATTTATAATGTTACAAAAGACATATTTTGAATAAACACTGTTCTTTTGAACTTACTATTCATCAAAGAATTATGGGGAAAAAAGTATCACAGTTTCCACAAAAATATGAAGCAGTGCAACTGTTTTCAACATTGATAATAATAGTAAATGTTTCTTGAGCAGCAAATCAGCATATTAGAATGATTTCTGAATGATCATGTGACACTGAAGAGTGGAGTTATGATGCTGAAAATTCAGCTTTGATCACAGGAATAAATTACATTTTAAAATGTATTCAAATAGAAAACAGTTATTTTAAATTGTAATAATATTTCACAATATTAATGTTGTCACTGCACTTTTGATCAAATAAATGCAGCCTTGGAGAGCATAAGAGACTTTTTTCAAAAACATAAAAAAATCTTACCAACCCCAAAACTTTTGAAGGATAGTGTAGCTATTTGTCTATTAGTAAACATTCATCAGCGGACCAGGAAAGTTTAATCAGAGGTAGAGACAACTATTAAGTTTTTTTTCTGATGAATTGTTCATGATAAAACCAGGAATGTGAGTCAATAAGGTGAACTTTTTAACACTTTGAGAGTGTTAGATACATGCTGCCAAGTGCGTATCAATACCACGAATGTTATTTCTCGCACCATTTATACGCCAAAAATCGTTTTTGCGTGTATATGATACGCAGTTTTCGCGTGCATATGATACGCACTTTATGGCCTGTAATACGCACGCACCCCCATCCCCCCCTCCCCCTAATCCTACCCGAGGGGTTTTCAGTGCATAGCATATACACGCAAAAAACATTTTTGGCGTATAAATGGCACGAGAAATAACATTCGTGGTATTGATACGCACTTTCATGAGACTGCGTTGAGTGTACTTGGTATGAAGCACACAATAACCTTTGAAAAAACCTATTTGGATGAAGCACACAATAACCTTTGAAAAAACCTATTTTACAAAAAAAAAATTTGGAACAGTGATGTATTATTTTCAGATATTCATAGAAGAATACAAAGATCTCAAAGCAGAGTTGATTAAGAGCTCTTTTAATTTCCTGTCTGGCCGCACATGTACCTGAATATCTCAGTGCAAACGCTCTGTATTTTCTGCTTTTGTCTTTCTCTTTCATAGATGCTTCGCACACGTGTGAGTAGAGTTGATGCTCATTTATTCCCGTTTTATGGCATAAATCTTTAACTATAGGATCTAGGAACTGACTGCTGTGTGTGTGTGTTATGGAGACAGAATTTCCCCAGAAAGATGGCAAATTGGCAATATCCAAAATCTTGTCCTTTTTTTGGTCCCCATGAGGAAAAGTGCTTATAAATCATGCTAAGTGATGTTTTTTGAAAACATCACGTTTTCTAAGTGAAAATGTAAAAATGCATACAGTTTTCTGTGATGGGGTACAGTTAGAATTTTTACAGTGTTTTACATTTTGTATAATAGTGGGGTTCAAAAAACGTCTAAAACCACCTTGAAAATCTGGGATTAAAAATATCAAAAAACCTTTGGCTTCCAAAGTGTTTAAGTAGCCTATATGTTTATAGACTCTTAAAAATAAATGTTCTTTATTGGCATTGATGTTTTCATGAAGAACATCCACTGAACCTTTCCATTGCTCAAAAGGTTCTTTACAGTGGAAAACAGATTTTTAGATTTAAAATGTTCTTCACACTAAGAAAAATGCTTCTTTTAAGAACTGATCACTGAAAGATTCTTTGGGGAACCAAAAAAATGTTCTGCTATGGCAACTCTGTGAAATCCACCTTTTTGAACCTTTATTTTCAAGAGTGAAAATTCTAATACAATTTTTTGATATTGATAATGGGAAATAAGATTTCCTTGCTTCCATTAAAGCACAAGATGTTTTTTGGAATATCTCAGATCATTGCACGCAATCATGAGGTTTTATTCATGTCCATTTCATTGCTTATTTCCAGTTCCAATTTTTCTTTGTTATACTGAAAATATATATAAAAAAGATTATTACATTATAGAATAGAAGCTTGGTCTTATGCTTTGGACTTGCTAATCACCAGCAGCATTTATCACCAATTATAACTGTTGCTTAAAACAGATTGCAAGCAGCATTAGCATTTCTGCATTGCATATTTTCAGCTGCATATGTTTTTCATTCGAGGTGAAATGTAGAAAAGATGAAATGTGGGTTTGATGTCATCTGGAGGCAGCTAACTCTTGTTTCCCCTACAAAGACCCTCGATGCTATTTCAGTGGCCACATTGGAAAAGAAATACCACAGGATCACACAGAGCATTTGTGCAGGGCTGATGTTGGATGCTCCACGTTGTGTAGGAGTATGGTTTTGGATTAGCGTGTTTTGTAACGTTTAAAACATAAAGATGTAAGGAAATAGACGCGGAGGGAGAGAGAGTGGAAACAGTTTTACCTGAAATACATTAGCATAAATGTGTGTGGTCTCACACAGAAATCATTTTGTCTACTGTTGTATTCATGGTTTTCCTCAGAGGTGGAACATTGTGTTTATAATGTTTGAGTTGCTAAACTCACAGTTCCTTTGAAGGTTTTTGTTGTTGTTATTGTATGTGGAAAAATAACCTTCATCCAAAATCTGTTGTTCTAGCAGATTCCAGAAAGCAATGCAGTCAGTGCGCCGCTTCAGGCCTTAAAACCATTAAAGCAAAGTAAACAAAAGGTTCCTACAACCAGACCTTCTGATAACAACAATTCAATTTAAAACAAAGACATAGAAACCTGTTGTGCTGTTTCAGAGGTGGCTGTGGAATCAGCAGGTATACTGTATGCATCAGAAGTGTTTACAAGGTTGTTTTAGCAATAATAAATATTGTGCATTTTTCATCATTTTTCTTTTGAACATTTACATCCTCAAGAGAAGAACTTTTGCTGTATTGCATTTTCAACATTAATCGAGGCAGAGGCAGAAGGTGAGTCCTGTTTGAAAAAGCAATTAAGGCAAGCTATTAAAAAATAACTACAAAATTGCTCAAATGTTGATTTCTACCATCTACAGTTCCGTTTTACAAGTCAGTTAAATTTTATAATATGTGTTATGTTATGTTATGTTATGTTGTTATGTTAATGAATATATTTATATATATTTTTTTCATTGTGTTATGTTGTGTTGTGCAAAATGTAAAGAAAATATTTTTTTTATTTTGTGACCTATTTGAAGAATGTTATGCCCCCAAAAAAATATTAATATAATTTAAACAATATTACACATCCCAGACTCACTTCATAAAGTTTCTGAGCCCATGTTAATCTTCATGTACACTGGCTGCTATTTTCTAGTTTAAATTGTATTCTTCGTACGGCTTTGAGCTCTCCCCATGGTTGTACTGAAGAAGGGAAAAAAACAGTATATTTTTCATTGTTTGGGAAAATAAGTATTCTTCGGAGCTTGACATTAGAGTTTAGTAAACATAAGGCCTGGTCATTGCGGTGTATCACAATAATGGCTTTTTGATCATTTCATTACCTATATATAAACTGATTTATTTTCAGATAGACTAGATAAAACTTCATCTCAACTCCAGTAGCACCATGTGACCTTGAGAGCCGACCGCACGGTTCTTTTCACCCCCTGTGATTTCGAGAAAATAAGGGAGAGATTTAGCCGTGTATCAGTTATCAGTTATTATCACAGACGAATGAATCGCTACATTTTAATGAGCAGATCTCGCCACGTTCTGGAGCGTTTGATGAGCATACTGTGTCGAGTGTTTCTTTCTTCTGTAAAGAACTTCCTATTTACTGCTATTAATGCAGCTGTAATTATTCACTCCCAGATTATTCACTCCCAATACTTCCGCAATAACGAGCTCAAGATGATTAATGATTGGTTGGCCATTGTCCGCAAAGTATGTTCACTAATCATTGGAAGTGTAAGAAGAAAAAAAGCTATTAAACAATGCAAATCAAACCACATTCCTCAAACCAGCTCGGTTCCACTGTTCGGGCTGATAGCGGAGAAATTGCAGATAACTCCATTAGAGGGAAGAATTGAAAATACGATAAAGCAGAGAGGCTGATGTATGATGTTTCCTCTGGCTGCAGGTTCCGATAAAGAGCTCATTTCCAATGAAAGAAGCACTTGACAGAGGCAATTTTGCTGTTTTAACGAACACTGTCATTAACAGGCGTGAGATAAGAAACACAAGTGATTGCCCATAATGCCATCCTCAAAATGCACACTATTATGCTCTGTCATTAACAAAAATCTCATCTGATAGAACGGCGTGATAGAATAAAGATGTAAAGCATAACGTTTTTTTTAACATCTGAAATTTGTTATATACCGGCTACGTTCCTTTTGGCTCTTAAAACGGACCTTGTGTCACTTTATTTCTATTTATTGTGCACTTAGTTTTCCAGCCTTTCTGTTTGTTTTTATTTTTCTCAGCATTATTTGTAAGGAGGAAGACCACAGACGTTATTCCACTTTAAGTCACAGCTTCATCCAAATGAGGAAGTGACTGCAGTAAAACAGTTTTTCTTTAAATGGGATTTTGTGTGTCTAAATGTGTTGGCATGTAGGTCAGTTGCTTATTAAAAATATATATATTATTGATGACTTTATAACAACATCCAGTCATTTGAGTTTTATTTTATCATATTGATTTGACCTTGGAAGCTTTATTCTGTAGTTTGTCAGCACTGACAGTCTGGACGCCTCCTAATTACAGATCATGGGATCCTGTTGTCATATTATCATCCCTTAATGAAAGTAATAATTCTGGGTAAGTCACAGACCTTTCTCATAAAGTAATATGAATGTGTTATAAATCCTAAATTGTCATTCTTATAATTACAGACACAGATGGCCTATACAGAATCTCGCTAATCAAAACCTTGCATCTCAACCTATTTTTGTGCTGGGCTGATGAAGTTTCATAGATTTGACCCTATAGTTTATTTGTTTCTCAAATATGAGTGGAATGAACATTCAACATAAGCACACAATGAATAAACGTAACAATTTTTTTGCTCATTGTTTCCGAATTCCTAATTTTGTTTGTCTTATGTATCCACACAGCTTTATCAGTAAAGCTATTATATTATATTATATTATATTATATTATATTATATTATATTATATTATATTATATTATATTATAAATCAGTGCTGTCAAATTGATTAATGGCATCTAACATAAATGTTTGTTTATATTTATATATAGGCATATATATAGGTCCTTCTCAAAAAATTAGCATATTGGGATAAAGTTCATTATTTTCCATAGTGTAATGATAAAAATTAAACTTTCATATTTTAGATTCATTGCACACCAACTGAAATATTTCAGGTCTTTTATTGTTTTAATACTGATGATTTTGGCATACAGCTCATGAAAACCCAAAATTCCTGTCTCAAAAAATTTGCATATCATGAAAAGGTTCTCTAAACGAGCTATTAACCTAATCATCTGAATCAAATAATTAACTCTAAACACCTGTAAAAGATTCCTGAGGCTTTTAAAAACTCCCAGCCTGTTTCATTACTCAAAACCGCAATCATGGGTAAGACTGCCGACCTGACTGCTGTCCAGAAGGCCATCATTGACACCCTCAAGCAAGAGGGTAAGACACAGAAAGAAATTTCTGAACAAATAGGCTGTTCCCAGAGTGCTGTATCAAGGCACCTCAGTGGGAAGTCTGTGGGAAGGAAAAAGTGTGGCAAAAAAACGCTGCACAACGAGAAGAGGTGACCGGACCCTGAGGAAGATTGTGGAGAAGGACCGATTCCAGACCTTGGGGGACCTGCGGAAGCAGTGGACTGAGTCTGGAGTAGAAACATCCAGAGCCACCGTGCACTTCATGCTTCCATCTGCTGAAAAGCTTTATGGAGATGAAGATTTCATTTTTCAGCACGACCTGGCACCTGCTCACAGTGCCAAAACCACTGGTAAATGGTTTACTGACCATGGTATTCTCTCCAAAACTCTCCTGACCTGAACCCCATAGAGAATCTGTGGGACATTGTGAAGAGAAAGTTGAGAGACGCAAGACCCAACACTCTGGATGAGCTTAAGGCTGCTATCGAAGCATCCTGGGCCTCCATAACACCTCAGCAGTGCCACAGGCTGATTGCCTCCATGCCACGCCGCATTGAAGCAGTCATTTCTGCAAAAGGATTCCCGACCAAGTATTGAGTGCATAACTGAACATAAATTATTTGAAGGTTGACTTTTTTTGTATTAAAAACACTTATTTTATTGGTCGGATGAAATATGCTAATTTTTTGAGATAGGAATTTTGGGTTTTCATGAGCTGTATGCCAAAATCATCAGTATTAAAACAATAAAAGACCTGAAATATTTCAGTTGGTGTGCAATGAATCTAAAATATATGAAAGTTTAATTTTTATCATTACATTATGGAAAATAATTAACTTTATCACAATAAGCTATTTTTTTTAGAAGGACCTGTATATACCGTGTGTGTGTGTATGTGTGTGTATACACATTTAATATAAACACACACTTTTGTTAGATGCAATTAATCGATTTGACAGCCCTAATTTAAATATATTTAAGTATATTCATATTTATATTCACAATCTATTTATATTTAGGATATATATTTTTTTTTTTAGTATATTAAGGCACAATCTCCCATTTAGTAGAAATGTGGTTTATCAAATATATTATATAATATTTCTTTAGAATAAATATTAATAATATATTTTAATAATAATATTTATTAATTTATTATTATTATTAATAATATATAGGTAGATACATAAAGAAAAAGAAAGAAAAGGTATCTGTGGTAAACCATTTTTCATGCATTTATTTAAAACATATTAATACTACTTTGCATTTTCTCCTAAAAATTCAACTGAACATATTAAGCTGTTAATTGCAAAGAGATTAATAGTGCTTACTACTTTTGACAGCCCTAATAATTTTATTTTAAAGCCATAATTTTTGTTAAATAGGTTTTTACAAAAGTGAAATCTCTCTAAGTACCCACAGGGAACACGTATCCCTTGTTGAGAATCACTAGTGTGGCTGACTATATACTATATTCATATATTCATTGCAGAAGAGACTAATAGCATCCATTATGCGCTTCTACATAATTGTTTTTTATACAGTAATTGGATTGCATTTATTCCCACTTCGTACAAATTGGCAGAAAATGTCAGCATACAGATTGTGTTGTGGCAGCACAGTTCCGCAAAACCATAACTGAGGACCAGAACAGCAGAAAGTGATAAAACTGAAACAATAGATGCAAAGGCACGGCCACAGTTGTAAATATTGATTGCCGTAGAGTCGGGTCTGTTCTTACCGCACTCTTGCAAGAGTAATGATGTTCCACGGACAGCCAAATTGTGGTATCTCTTTCAAGGCGCGAGGTAGAGGATGCTAATAATGAAAAGCAAAGTTAACTGCACAAACACTAGCCATATGCTGCCTCTGCATGGATGAATGCTGTGATTCCATTTGGATGGGTATCCAGACATCTGCCATAGAGACACCGGATCGGCTCAGTTCTCTCCGAGCGACAGAGTGGTGACATAGCTAAAGAAGGCACTTCAACTCTCAGACCATTAAAATGAAGGATGAACGGCCCAGGGGCTGATGACAGAGGGTCTTTTTTAATAGACTTTGGTGCCAAAGGTCTTCCTGTGCTGTCACGCTCTCTCGTCCTGAAGAATAACCCGCGTCACCTTTGTGAGATCATTGGTAAAGTTGTCATCAACATCAGATAATTACGTCCTCGTTCACTGTGAACATTTTCCATGGGACCCTGATGGCGTGAGTGTGTCCCCTCAGCCCGCAAATGAGGCTGGTTGGTTGTAGGGTCTGGGTCTGAATTATTGATATGGTTCTGTATGAGTGGGGAGGTTTTAACGACGGTCATTTAGAAGATGGAGAGGCATCAGCAGGGCGCTAAATCTGACAGCGTGCTCCACAAACAGCGACTTTATTGGCCGCACAGATGGCCCGTGTGTACTGAGTTTAGAGCGCCAGACACACACACATACAGAGGGCTAGAATACAATATATGAAATTAGATTTGTGTTGATGTGTGATAATGCATTTAGATATATTTGCACGGTATGTTTCAAGGTTTGGTCAAAAGAGAGCATTTTGTTACATTTTCTCTGGCATGTTTTCTTTGCTGAGAGGAAGTGAGTGGTGCTGGTTTAAGATTATTGCTTTTTAAGGGCTGCTAGTCACGTTTTCTGAGCTCAGATGCTCTCTAAAATATAGCTTGGGTGTCATCTGTTGTTTACTGTTCTGTAGCCCATCCTAAAGAAGACTGCATGTAGAAGAGGGCAAATCCATGCAGAAATGACTTCTGAAAAAGGCTTAAATGTACATTTAAGATGCTTGATTGTTCATCCAATAATTAAAATTCTCTCATCATTTGCTCGCCCTCATGCCATCCCCGATGTATATGACTTTCTTTCTTCAGATAAACACAGATTTTTTTAATTTTATCTCCATATAATACAAGTGAATGGCTGCTGCTTGGTTGACACATGAAAATGCATACACGGCTATCGTGACCGTAATCCATACATCCCCAGTGGGTGAATCAGTGTCTTCTGAAGCGGAGTGATAGGCGCGTTTACAAGCTCAGCTTGACATAAACATACATGCTTTGTGAAGTCCGCACGAGAAGTATAGCAGAAGCCCACCACATTTCTCACAAGCTTCACATTGCACTTGTCACCACAGCCCTCTTGTGAATACTCTCGCATGGCAGTAGACCGGAATCAATGATTTATAGTTTAAAAGTTAAAAACATATGCATTTTTCTTACACACAAGTATAGTTTGCCTTCAGAAAACATTGATTCATCCACTGTGGTATAGATTACCGCCACAATCGCAGTGTGTGTTTTCTCAAGCGCCACCCATTCAGTGGCATTCATATGGACTGACAGAGATGGATTTTTGTCCACTTGTTTTTTCCACTTCCAAAAACCTTAAATTATGGAGCCCCTAAGGGGAAATGGTTGTGTGGGGTGTGGGGGATGAGATGGGGGGGGTGAGATGGGGGGGTGAGATGAGGGGGGGGGGGTGAGATGAGGAGGGGGGTGAGATGGGAGGAAAAATATTAAGTCAATGCTTTTGCGTTCTCTCGCAAATGTTTTGCATTCCTCTGAGAAAATTTGCGTTTGCTCTCAAAACCTCTTGCGTTCCCTCGCAAAAAACTTCTGTGTTCTTTGTGCAAAACTTTTGCGAGAGAACGCGAAAGCATTGGCAAATATTTTTTCCTCCCAACTTAATTTTTGTCTTCACCTTGTGCCTTTAGGGGGCTCCGTATTCAGATGCCAGGGGCCGCCAAGCTCCAAAAAGGACACAGAAGCATGATAAAAGAGTCCAAAAGAGGAGAAAATGTATGTCCCACAAGTCGTTTGAATACTTATATGGTGTCTTTTTGTCCTTTTGTCATTCTTTGAAAGGAAAAGAGCAACATTTTTCAAGATGATATTTTTTGTAATGGTTCGGAAAGACAGGGTGAGTAAATAATATTTTTTTGTTTCTTTTTCTTTCACATTGCTGGCAAAGGATGAGGATTTTTTTCATGCCATTAGCAAAAGGAGAAAAACATGTCTAATGATGGTTTGGCGTGAATGTTGAAAGATGTGAATGGATTGTACACCAGTACAGTGCAGTACAGAATACCAAAATATGGAGATGAAGCACTGTACCTGGTCTTATCTCCCAGGGAATGACGTGCAGATTTTGGGAGTGAGAGAGAGAGAGAGAGGGAAAAACAACACATTGAGAGCACAGTAGAATTTGCAATGAAAAAAAGAACTTGACTCCATTTGACATTTCTTGTGGTGTGTTTTGTGCAGCATTCTCATGTCAATCACTCCAGCTCGTAGAATATTGCTATGAATCACCTGAGGTATGTGTCTGTTAATCTCTTTTTGATGTATGATCTTTCCTTTGTAATGCTTATTTGTGGGATGGTTGTATATAACACCATTTTTTTAAACCCGTATTACATAATCGTATACTTATTCCTTTTTTATTCTGATAAGTTTGATGGATTGTGATCCTGTTTAATAAAGCCAATGGAAATGCTGTTGTTTAAATCATCCTGTTTGGTTAATGTTCACTACTCTATGCATATTGCATTAGAAGAGTTTTTTATGGGCTGATATTTTATGCATATATTCACTAAAATAAAAGAAGTAATTCCATTTATTTATTTATTTTTGTATCTTATCCTGTATAGTATTCATATACATATTTTATATTAGACTCTTATGTGGTTGCAATTCCAGTCACTACCCTATACTGTGTTACAAGATTTTGTAATACTTGCCAAATATTGCTGGGTCATTCCAGAAAAGGTGTGTTTTGTGTAAACAATGACTATGAAAAAAAAGTGCTATTGTAATTTATTTTATGAACAATTGACAATTAAGTGTATTCTCTTTTGTATCCCTTGTTAGTTTGTTTTTGTCAGTAAGAGATGATCTGAAGGTCAACCTGTTACCATGAACAGTGAGCAAGATATTTGAAAACTGGATAGAAAGCTATGTAGAAATATCAGCATAAAATTATCTTCCCTGTATTAGGATGGCTGTGACTAAATCAACTGTCAACTTGTTTTTTTTTTTTTAAAGGCATGGCTATGTAAATATATTAACATTTTTTATTTAGCTTAAGACAGTGCAATGCATTGCCATTTAAACACTGTCTTTTTCTGATAGATTGGCAAAACTCTTTCTTTTAAAAAAGAAAAATTAGGCTACTTCAAAAATAGACTTTTCAAAATGGAAAGCACGCATTTCGAGGAATGAACCAGCCATTCAGTATTATTGTTTAAAATAACCTATCTGCAGTCCCGAAGGAGTGACTCTAATGAACCGATTCTTTTTAGTGACTCCAGCCCAGACGACGATTATTCGACTCCAGCCCAGATAGTTCGATTCCCGAGAGAGCGACTCTAAAGAGCCGGTTCTTTTCACTGAATCTAAACGCAAACACCGCGACAAGTATAGTGCGATTTACGAACGAATATTTAAATGAGTCCTTGTGTGAAACTTAGGCTACTAGTAGCCTATCTTAGGCATTTGGTGTAGTACAAAACGTGAAATTATTTGTTAAAGGCAGAACTTAACCTTTGGCTACTCACAAATCGGAAACAGCCATTTTAACCCCATAGGAAATTCCAGAAGGATAGGCTATTTGGGTTGAAAATAAGTTTTAGGGCCACAAACTGAACAGTTGTATTGCATTTCTTATTGTCCAACACTTCTTCCTTAAAAGTACTAAATGACACGTTAAGGAACCGGAATAGTTAAATTCCTTACGGTCCGCATCCCTTTCTCACCACGTGTGTGTGTGTGTGTGTGTGTGTGTGTGCGTGCGTGTGCGTGTGTGTGTGTGAGTGTCTGTGTGTGCGTGCGCGTGCTGGAGGAGGGAGAACTCAGCTCTAAATCCAGCCACGAATCACGGAGAATGTGCGCGAAATGCTTCACTGCTGTTCTCTGTAACTCCACAGGGCAGATTCTGTATGATATGACTGCACGGACGGGTTTGGGAACGTCGGAGTGACATTGAAGAAGACGCTTTTCTGAAGACACAAAAACGAACCTCCCTCTCGAGCTCATCTACAGTCATCATCCGTATACATTCTGGACCTGTTACCACTGGACTGGTACCACTGACCATTTCACCCTGTGAGGATACTTCTTCAGACCGCAGAGGATTCGCGCAGTTTCCAACGGACCATTATGACTCATTTTACTTTGCTTGAATGAGTTCTCCATCAATTTTATTTGCTTTGATTTTCGACCGTAATACATATTATATTGTTACATTTTTAATTGATCAAATAACAATTAAATAATGACTTTTTAATGCCCCTCCCTTCAAATTAAATATTTTAATGCGTTTTATGAGATGCGTAAAATGGAAACCACTGCGCGTAAATTCACGTCGGATTAACTGTCTATTCGCATCCCGGCCACATACCCGTGAAAATCTATGGAAGTAGCCGAGTTTGCTTTGAACTTGCTTTAGGCTGGGTGCCGGGAGTGTTTTCTGCGGGACGTAGTGAGGATGCAGTCGGGGATGCGGGCGCTCTGTGCCGGCGGAGGCGCGTCTCTCTGCTGCCTGCTCATGCTGTGGATGATCTACACCCACATCCTGAAAGAAGGCAAGTGTTGAGCATCCCTATACATGACTTTCACTATGGTAACGGGGTAACCAAATAACCTCATATTTTTCTATGCGTATATAGGCTCACCTCTGATTCTGTCCTTATAAAGTTGCTTTATAAAGTCAGATTTCTCCGAGACAAGGTTCTGTGCCTTAACACCCAGGGGAAAAACATAGTGTGTAGGACAGAAACAACTCCTCTGAGAGACCCTGGAGAGCTTGTGACATTATTATGGAAATCTATAGCATAATATGGAGGGCATGCTTCACAACCCAGAGGAAAATTGTATTGCTTAGGGGTTGCTCGTTCATAGCTCAGGGGATTTATTGGAGATCTCATATACTGTGTGTAACTTTGTCTCAGAGGTTTCTCCTAAAATTCATTTGAAGAAATCAAATTTAAGACATGCAGTAAGATTGTATAAGTAGCCTACAAAAAAAAAAAACGTGGACCACAAATGTAAAGAATTTAATGAGGAATTTTTTAAGATCTCTGAAGGCAGACTTGAGAAATCGGAGTACAATTTGTGTCATTGTAGAGATCTCTCTGTGAGAAGCAGTTGAGACCTCATTTGTGAATTTCCTTTCCTTTGAATGGCATTTAGGGCTGTATCGTGTATGTCAGAATATTTGTACCGTGAAGCGCATGTGTTATGAAGTTCTTGTCTTCTACTTCTAATGCTGCGAATGATTTGTTCAGGGACCACTGCTTTTGTGTGCATGCATTCGCATCAATGCCTTCTGTTATGCATCACACACATGTTTTGTTGCTTGTGTGTGCATGTCTGTCCAGCGTTTCTCTGTGTGTTCTAGAGGTAATGAAGAGGACAGTCATGATTTGAGTCAGGGGTAAGAATGTGACTCATTTGATAAGCTAACTGGCCTAAAAAGGCACTGGGAGGCATGTCAAACATGGCACAGCGTTTGTGTGCTGATGTGGAAGTTTTGCAGATGGCTGTCAGTGAATGGTTTTTGTCAGGGGGGTTGAGTTAAGATAGGATATAATAAAAGATATTACAGACATTAACACTTCATCTCACGGTGGCGTCTTAGCACGGTAATACTGCAGATTTATGGGCACCCTGATGCACAAATCCTCACGTTTAACTGAGACATTCAGAGCACTAAACGTTAGTAGGCGGAAACTGGTATCTTGTTTGAGGGATCAAACATCCCTTCTAGATCCTCTCAGTTAATGATGGAGCTTTATTTGGGCTTCATGGCCTCTAGCTCAATCTAGGGAGGGGAAACTCCTCTGCTAAAATACATTACGTTCTTTGGACCACCAAGAAGAAACTAGAAATATCAGAGGGCCTGAAATTTTTGCATCACGTCCAGCTACAGAGGCTGATAAATCAGTCATCAGATGTCAATGAATAATTTTACGTTCGCGTTTTACAGGCAAGATGAGAAGATATTTCAGACATCACAGATTACAGACATCGCTCAAATTATTTGAAAAGCATCGCTCAAATAATTCTTGGAAGGATTTGATGTGATGTTTGATTTCATATTAAAATCTCTTCTGAGACACGGTTGAGAACTCTAGAAAAACAAAAACAGGACTATTGGATTCTTTCCTTCCTGCAGTTTTTTTTTTATGTTTTGGCCCCATTAACTTTTATAGTGGACAAAAATATTTACCACATATTATTTTGTGTTATGCCAAAGTTTATGCACTAGTATAAAAACATGTTTTTTTTAAGCACAGTCTGGTGGTGTTGCTATCTAGTGCCATTTTCATGTTTCATTTAGTTTACCTTCTACGGAGCCCTGCTCATGACATGCAGACAAAAAAATATATATCGTAGCCACAAATTAAGAATTCATTCTCTCGTTTAAATACATTGTGGCCACAAGTTAAGAGTTCGTTCCCACGACTTATTAATTTGTTTCCTCGTTTTAGTTAATCATGCCCACATTGAAATTTATTCCCTCTAATTTGTTTGATTTAACATATCAAGGGAATGAATTAATACAATGTGGTCACGATTTACTAAAAAGATAAATTAATTCAAGGCCACTATATACATTTTTCCCCCCGCGTGTCATGTGCGGGCTCTGTAATACATTTAGGCATTTGACATACTTTTATGTGACTTACATTGCATTGAAGAAATTTTTTACATATTTCTTTATATAATTTTATATACATCATATACGTTATATAAGTCGTACATGTTTAGAATGACTTAAGGGTAAGTAATGACAGAATTTTCATTTCTGGGTGAACTGTCCATTTAAGCGACATGATTTTGTTCAATAGATGGACGAAATGACAACCTCTGATTGCTGTGATGCTATAGTGTGGTAGCCTTTCATTTCAATAATGATATCCGTGACCCTACTGAAGTTGTGTGTGAGAAATTGATCGATCAATGTGTGTGACCATCGACCTTTGTGGCTGTTTGGCTCCAAGTAATTTACAGATGAAAGCATGTGGCTTCGAATGAGGCCTTGACCCTTCAAGCACCATAGGCATGTGATGAAAAACCCTCATCGCTCTTGTCCTTTTAAAAGATCCAGCGTACAGATGCACATTATTATACTACTTTAATTGTGGTAAGATGTAAGTGATACGGAGATGTGTGTGTCTTTGTGAGCCAGCAGCGTGTGTGTGTGTTATAGTCGTGATTTAATTATGCCGTTCTCCCAGGCCTAGAGCTGTCATCCAGAATCACAACAGCGCTGCTGTGATGACATCACCGATAATGCACAGAACGTTTTCATCACTGATGCCCGGCGTAAAGAGAGGGACAGTGACGAGATGAGAGATTTACAAGATTAAAATCAATTGTCAGGAGTCCAATTAAAAATTCTCTCTCCTTCCGTTCTGGAATTCCCCGGTAAGCTCAGCGCAAAATATTAGTCGTTTGTTAAATATTGTAGAAAGAAAGGTTTCATTGAGCACCTCCCGCACCACTGAGCGTTCAAACTAATGCCTGTGCAAATTTGATTCATCTGCTTTATTTGAGATGCAAACAAGCTTCTCTGCATGTGCAGGCTGTTAGGACACAAGCTCATGTCACCGACTGACGTCTCCCTTTATCAATCAAGTGCTGTCCTGCACATCAGAGATACTGCTGGTTTGGTTAAAGGTGATGTGGGGCATTTTTCTGATGTTAAAACACTTTCTCATTTCTAGCTTAATATGCAGAGACAACTGTAAGCCGCTCTTAGGTTGATTTCAAGGGGTTCTAATAAACCTGGAGAGCTATCCAGCATTCCCATTCATCCAAAAGGTTGTTGCTCTGCTGGTGTATGCAGCCTGGATGCTGCTGCATTTACTTCAGTTCCAGAAAGATTTTCTGAGCCAATCACCTGAGCCATATATGCCTCTGATCGTTCTATATTAGCCACCTTGCAACAGACAGGGAAAACATACGTCTGTTTCATGCTGTTAAGAGCCCTGTGAGAAAAATAGGTCACTGGTAAAACATCTTCAATAATAGTGAATGCCTACTTTTCAATGGGCGCCACAGAGCTATTAGATTTTAGAAATTTTGATGTACATTTTTTTTTTTTTTCAATTTGTCTCTTTCATTTAGTTTACTCATTGTTAGGGTTTTTTTTTTTTTTTTTTTTTTTGTATTTTAGGGCTTCATACCAAAGTTTTTACATGCCATTTGACCAGGGATGGGCAACTTCGGTCCTGGAGGGCCACTGTCCTGCAGTGTTTAGCTCCAACCCTTATTAAACACACCTGAACAAGCTAATTAATGTTTTCAGGATTACTAGAAAAGAGTTTTTGTTAGGGTTGGAGCTAAACTCTGCAGGACAGTGGCCCTCCAGGACCGGAGTTGCCCATCCCTGCACTAGACGGTTTAAGTTTAATTAAAACATTTCCATCTATGTTAGTTTTAGTTGTATTTCAGTTAATGCAAATGTTTTAATTGTCTTTTTTTACCATACAACCTTTTTGTAAACCTTTACAGAACCTATGAATTCAAAATCTGAATTCTGAATTGTGAATTTAACTGAATTGTGGCTTTTAGGTTCCTTAACGTTTAGGGCATCTATGCTAATGTTCTCCAAAATGTTGACTTTTTTTGTAGATATTTACATTTAAATGTTACAGTCTTTCTCTTCAGGAAAACGACCACAAATCATTGATGAGTCATCCTGCACTAAACAGATTTTTGTCCAGTCAGATTGTCCCTCCCCAGTAATTATTGAATAATTGTTCATTGTAGTGACAACTAAACCCTATTGGCTAATTTTGTGATATGTCCCATCTCAACTTCAGTTACACTTTATTTCAATAGTCCATTTAAGACAATCTAGTAACTGTAAGTAACTTTGCAACTACAAGTTAACAAACTCTCACTAATTTGCAACTACAAGTCAACTAACTCTCATTCAAGTATTTGTAGACTATGACTATTAGTTTAAACTTTAGAGAAAGTTGACATTGCTTGAAAAGTTACTTCTAGTCAGTAGAATGTCTGTTAGGGAGCATCAAAATAAAGATATTAAGCAGACAGTCTACTAATACTCTAATGACTGCTAGTTGACATGTATTTGCAAAGTTACTTATAGTTAGTAGAATGTCTAAAGTGGACTATTGAAATAAACTGTTCCCTAAACCTCCTGTTTCAATAAAAGGTGTCAACACAGGACAGAAAACCTAGCTCATCTGACAATGTCATGAGGTATTTTCTGGATGTGCACTCAAGGAGGGTAATTCATCTGTTGAGTCTTGGCAGGGGAAATTTCATAACTACCTTTGAAAACCACCAGCAATGATTTAAAATGGTATGATTTGTAGTAGATGTTGTTCCCTGACTGTTATCCAAAAATCCCTTTACAGACGAGAATAATTCATATTAGTAAACTTGTCTATGGCTGAGAGACAGATGGAGGGTGTTTGGCTTAGGAAATGGATTTACAGTACAAGAGAGTGATGTAATAAAATGGCTACTGTGTGCTTTTTAAGACAGGCCCATTACCTGCAACACGTGCTTTGGTCTGTCAGGCCCTTTTGGGGGTTCGGTAACAAAGAAATGTGTGGGTCTCTCCGAGTGGCTGTGAATTCTGCCCTGACAGCTCCCCCACTAAGCGCCACCATTCGTCATGGCACAGACAGGAAATCAAAGTGCGCTTGGCTGTGGGTGTGCACTCTGGGCCAGAGAACAGACAGATGGATGAGCTGTCACCAACATCAGCGCTGCCAGTTTATTTAACAATACATTTGGAAATGTCAGTGTTCCCTCTGCGGACTTTTCCCCATGCCACCGCCGACACCTTTTGGCTTCCAACGTTAAGCTTGGGTATCGGTGGGTGGAAAGGGATGTTTCTAATTATAATGCGGCAGAAGTTCTCAGCACATCCTGCATGAAAGAAAGAATCCAATAGTCTTGTATTTGTTTTTCTAGAGTTCTCAACAGTGTCTCAGAAGAGATGTTTAATATGAACTCAAACATCACATCAAATTCTTCCAAGACCCCATCCATCCATCCATCCATCCATCCATCCATCCATCCATCCATCCATCCAATGGTGCACAACCCCTGTAGGAGAGACAATTGATACCTAATAAAAGATAACTGAGCTGTGAACAAGCAACCTCTGAGCAAAACATTTGTCCTCTGGGATTACTTGGCTGAACCATAAGGTTTGTATTTCTGGTTATTTTTGCACTCTCTCTAAATGCCATTGTCATAATGCTGTGTAGGTGGGCAGGACAGATATGTCATTTCCAGCAGGACAATTTGCAAAATGCAATTTCTTCCTCAACAAAGGGCACCAGCTCCCAGCATGCCAGATGTTAATGATGGTCCGTGTCAGAAATTTTGTGGCGAGAAACAACTTGTGCCTCTGTAGGTAATGAAGCCGTAGAACTGAACGGATGTTTTTGGAAAACTCAAAAGCTTTTGTAAGGCAAAATCAATTGTGAACATTGTGGCACCCATTTTTGTATAATTTTTTGCTGCTGGGTATATATGAGTTTAATTTATGTCAAATGCTCACCCTGCTCTCTCTCTCTCTCTCTCTCTCTCTCTCTCTCTCTCTCTCTCTCTCTCTCTCTCTCTCTCTCTCTCTCTCTCTCTCTCTCTCTTAGCTGAGAGGAATTCTGGAGTGTCTAATATATGAAGATGAATGATATGATGTTCTGCAGTATTTAACTTCACTGCTGTGAAATGCCGTCTGAGTTTACTATTATCAGATGTTGTGTGAAGTGTGTGACCTTTGTTCCCTGGCTTGTTGCTAACTTGTTCAATTTTTGTTGTAGCCATCCTCATTCCACTTGAGGCTGATAGTAAATGACACAGATGTTTAAACAGGTTCTTAGAGGGTTAGTATGGGTTAATTAGCTCTTCTGTTCACAATGGAGGAGGTTATGGCCGTCTCTATTGCTGAACACAACTGTTAACAGCAAAGACAAACTCTACAGACAGGCAGTTTTGAAATTGCGGCTCAAGCTGCACTCCTTTCCACTCGTACAGTAACAAAGGATTAGCTTGGCTGTCTGTGGACTAAAGAGATGTATTTGAGTGAATCTCACGATACCTGTCAAGAACATGATATTCCACCACAAAGAAAGAGAATAGTACATTTTACTTGCATTCACTGTTTCTCTCATGTCATTTGTGGCACACCAAAGAGGATGTTTAACACAGTGCCTGAACTGCTCTCTTCCTTGTGATGAAAGTGGATTGAGCTCAGGATCTAAAAAGGATGGAAACGAGCACCATAAAACATAAATTCTGTGTCTTCTGAGATAAAAAAACAATACAATAGCTTTGTGTGTGGAATGAACTGAAATGTTCTGAATATCTTGCTTGTCATGAAACTAACATCTCTTTTTGTGTTCGCGGGAGAAAATTATATGGATTTCATTACACATTAGGGTAGACATTTTGCCCTAAATTCTTCTAAGACCTATATTCTAAATAGGATATTCTATAAATTCTATTTAGAATATGAATAGACCTATATTCTAAAAAATTCTAAATAGACCTAAAGTCTATTTACATTACTGTAGTGATAAAACAAAATTATATATTATTTAAATTGGAATGTTTTTATACTTTATTGCACTGCCTCTATGCTGATTTTATTATTAAATATTGTATTATAGAATTTTGATACTATAGCACATGTGAAACTTGCTGTTACAGTAATGAGAACACAAAAAGAATTACGAAAACCTTCAAAGTAAAATGTTCACACATTAGAGTATTGATAATCTGATTATTATTATTATCATCATTATTTTTTACCATCCATTCACCTATTCTCCAAACCGCTTGTCCTATGTAGTGTTGCAGTATTGTTGTTGTTATTTTGCATAACAGTAATGACAATTGATAAATAAATGTGCATAATTATCATTAAAATGTTGCAATGCAAAACAATCTTAATGAAAAAAAATAATTAAATTTTTTCTTTATATAAGATATATAAATATTTTATCTTTTGAATTTTGTTTGAAATATAACCTGAACATGTTCTTGACAAGATTCATGACATTCACTCCCTTCGTGTGTTAAACTTTTAACACTCCCACTGATACAAGTGATCGAAACCCAGTGAGAGTTTGCGGTGAAATGTTTTGTCTAACCCTTATCTTTTGCTGCAAACTCTAGAAAGAAACAAATGTCATCTTCCTGTCAGCTGTCCTGTGGTGTTGTGTTTGGAGAGGAGGTGGTGTTTTGAACCGCACTAGCTTTGAGTTTCATGTTCCCTTGCAGTTGTACCTACATCTTCAGGCTGAAAGTGACACTGCAGACCTGAATTTACTTCCTCTGGGAGAGTATAGAGAAGTATAGAGCTGAGTTTGGTGACCCGGTCTCTGCTCTGTGCCCAGGTGCATGTAGATCTTTATCGTTTGATTCGCTCTGTCGTGTCGGGACTAAACAGGCAGAAAAATCTCCTGTCATATCAATTAACTTCACAACCTGTGATGGAATGGCTGTCAAGCTTTTGGCACATCAAACCCTCTGACTCTTTTGCTTTCTCTCTTTCTTTCCATCCTGTTTTCTGTGGCTTATCTCCATCCATACCCATTCATCCCCTGGCTGTTAAACATGGACAGAACACTGGTTTTTACATGCCGTGGATCTTCCTGGCCAGCTGTTTTCGTGGATGTGTGTGTCGTTTTGTGGGTGTTTCTTCAATTACGGGCACATTTATGTCCCAGGGGTTGGTTTTTATTAAAATTAATTTAAAAAAATGTAATTAACTTTTTTTCCCTGTTTGTTATATGAAGGTCACTCTCTCTTGGAAAATGTTTAAAATATCTTAATTTTCCAAAATGTTTATTATATGCTGATTGAGTGTAATTTTACCATTATATTTAAATTATAAAATTGTTTCATATAATTATTGATATAATTATTCATATATGAAACAGGAGAGTCAAAAGACAGCGTTGAATAAACACTAATAGTTTTATATTTATTAAGAAAATGATTTTGTCCATTTTTACACAAATTAAAACTATTAATTAAAACTGTCAATTTTGCCTCTAATTTTTTTTTTTAAAGTTAGTGTTTTTGGTTTTCAAATGTGAGTGTAGAGCATAATTGAAATAAAATATGAAACATGATATGTGAACAAAATCAAGGTAAAAAATAAACTTTTATCAAATGTTTTTATTGCACTTAATTTCCAATCAAGCTCTAATTTCGTCAAGTTCATGTTTATGGTTTTCAGAAATGACAAATACCAGAATCCGTCTGTGATGCATGTATATTTGCTGTTCGCAGACAAATCAAATTAACTAGTCCAAGTGTGTAAAGTACGAATCTATTTTCTAACAGAGCCAATAGCACCCGTACTTGAAGAAACACCTCTGTATGAAATGAAACAAAATGAAATGGGGCAAACAGAGAAGCATCAGAGAACTGAAGGAGGGGTTAATTCTCTTATCTAAATTCTGAGCTGTGGAGGATTAATGTGGGCCGTTATGGAAAGAGGTTGTGGCTCTATTTTGGAGGAGGCTGATCAGAGCGAGAGAGCGAGCGAGACAGAGAGAGGTGACCTTCGGCATTCTCCATAGTCTTTACAATAATGATGTCTGCTGGGATTTCTCATCTCCACTCAACAAGATGCCCCCATCGCCTTCAAGGTTAAAACAATTTCAATAGACTTTGTATCTGACACGTTCGGCCTGAAATTGCATGTAAGTTTTGCTCTTGGTGTGTAATGTTTCGTATTGTGTTGTTGCAAGAGAAAACTTTTTGGTACATGGTACATGAAAATTAGTTCCCAATGCAGTGTTTTAGTCACTTATGTCCTTTGGAAAATGTACAAATCTAGTTATATTAAAAGCTCCCAGTGTTTTAAAAAATATCAAGCGTTTTCACTGTAGGAATGGGGTTGACTGTCTGTTCATTGCACATTGTGTTCAATTCCTCTGGATTCTTCCATGAAAGGCAGGTGTCTACTCGTGCTTGGCTGACCTTAACCTTGTTTTGAAATAGTAATTGTTCAGGCCGCTGGACTGTGAAACCAATTGGTCGTCCTGTAGGGAGTACAAGTTTTGCGTTCAGCATGTCTGTCTTAATCTGCTCGGTCTGTACCGACTGTTGACGAAGCAGTAGCGGCCATCAGCTCTACACTGCTGTCTTTGCATTTCAGTGGGTCAAGTGCAAATGCCATGGGAGGGTGGGTTTGCTGTTTTTGTGCATGTTGGGGTGGGGAGGATGTAAAATATGATGAAAAGCAATAAGCCACTCAGCCCTGCAATCAGCAGCCGCTTAAAGCTAAAATCAAGGCTTACGCGTTGACGTTCAGAGAATATGGTGCATGAATAGAGTTTTCTGATTTCTTTTCGGGTTGTCTTTCGTCAAGCCTTGATTAAAGTTGTCCTGATGCAGTGTCGCTGCATTTTGGAGACAATAGTTAGCCATTTTGCTTCGTTCTTTTTTTTTGGGGGGGGGGGGGGGCAATGAGATCTGATAGCCTCTCCGTTCGGTCTGATCGGAATGAATTATTGCGCCCTTGAGATGAGCTCCCTGTGAAAAGGAATCTTAAAGCTGGAGTCAGTGGTGATTCATCACTGCTCCCGAGTTCTATTACACATATAAAAATCCCTTTTCATCACATCTCTGTTGGCTCTTCAGCAGTATCACATAAGATTAATTAATATTGTAAATCTGCTTTATTACCATTTTTAACAGCCGGATTCATAGAGTTGTACCCGGACACTTTTCCTTTTTGATCAAACACAAAGAAAGAGCAGAGACAGGAAGTTAAGGACTGAGGAAGACTTTTCTTTCTGACGTGAATTATTACTATGATTATGTATGAGACAGCTCATGCCTAGCCAGACTTTTTGAACTATTCGTTCTTTTTCTGCGAAGCTTGCTGGTCATTGTGGTTCCTTGAATAGAAGTTGTAAGCTTTGCCAGCACACTAAAAGTGTCAAAAATACTCAGCCAAGCATTTACGCTTGTCAGAGAAAGTGTCGAGGGGAAGTGGTCTCTGAGGACGTGAGAGAGAGAGATTTTGCTTTATAAAAGGCTTGAACAACAATGAACACCTTAAGAGAAGTAAAAAGCTACCATTTATAAAGACTGACATTTTAAAATGGTCTCTTCTTGTAAAGACATGATGAGAAACCAAAATGAGAAAATGAGTTTTACCTCTCTCTGATGCTATGCTACCTTGCCTATTATGGTTTATTTCAGATGTCTAGTAAATTGGTTGTCTTGATATTTTTTGAGAGATCTAGTAGCCTATTTGTGTAATGCCTGCTACAGACGATTTTGGCAATCCTATAAGATCATTACAAATCACACTGTTCAACATGGGTCTAATAAACGTGGGTACGACATATATGTAGACTGTACGATGATGGTAAACAAATAGAGCATGATGAATTGCACTTTAGCAATTGTGGTTTTTATGTGCGCTGAAAGAGGAGGAGAATATGGACATGGTCATGGCTAGGGAAAAGAGGCCAAATTGACATGCCAGTTTTGTAAATGGAGCTTGAGGTAAGTAGCTTTAAGTTTTAGCGTCATGTCGCGTTGTTCAATACGCCATTTCATTTTGCGTTTTCATTGGCCAGGCAGTAGACGTAGGTCGTAGCAGCCAACACACTGTGTGATGATCATGCTAAAAAAAGAACAAGCACCATAAAAGGGGTCCAGTCAGTGGTCCACAGCTTTCTGTGATGCACAGTCAAAATTAAAGTTGTTTCTCAGTGTTAAACTGGGTGTATCCTCTGAGACCGAATCCCTGAGTTGAACTAGAGAACCGAATCAGACTGATTCATGAATCATTCAGACCAGTTTTGTGAGCTTGATCAACCAATTCATTTAAAGTATCCCTGTAGTCAATAATTTTATCCCTTAAAACTCATCTTTGATCTCCAAAATTACATATTTAAAAATTCTTCAAGCCTTAAAATAGCTTGAATGTAACTACCCCCTTGTTTCATTTAGTACACGCAGCTGCATGAATATGCTATTAGCCCCGCAGCCTCCACTCACACAGCTCACAGATTCACTCGGCCAACTCACTGAGGTAAACCCTGCACCATGGTATCGCTCTTAACAACATCGGACACATAACAGTAATTAATATGATTAGCCTTTTGCTTGACTGTTATTAAACAGCTAATAATGTGCTACTAATGTTACACAAACTATGTTCCTGTTTGGTATCTCAGAGTCAGACAGTAACAATCATCAGAAACGCTTTGAACAACTCAGGACGTCAGTGGAGAAAGGCATATAGTTCATCATAACAACATAATATACATCATACACCCACTATATTGCTAAATCTATCCGATTTTTCATATCAACCAAAAAATATACCGGGATAACCTGGCATCTCTCGAGACTCCCCTGCTAGTTCGATGTTAATGAAATGAATGTGAATGAATGAATGCTAAAGCCCGCTGGCACGTTGACCTGATTGGTTACAAGGTAGTTTGTGACGTCAGAAACACCAGCGATTTCAAACCGCATTTTTGAGACAGTACTCAGAAAATACAATGGTGTTGATAATTTGCACATGGTTTACACATAGATATAAACAATATTAAAAACTTGATTTTCACCACAGGGGAACTTTAAAATATCTCAAAGACTCAAAATAATGATTGATTCACAAAATTCCTCATACAGAACTCTATTGTACGACCAAATAAGATTTGGATAGTTGTTGAGTCAAATTAATTAACTTTTATGGTTCTTGTTCACTTTCATTAAATTGATTTACAAATACCTTTTTGTTTCGCAGATGAAAGAAAGTTACACAGGAAAACAATGACGGTGTTCTTTTTTGGGGTGTACTGTTCCTTTAAATGTTTTGTGCTATTTCACTGAAAGTTGTCTTTGTTTATTTCCCTCCATGATTGTTTTGGCAATGACTCTCAGACTGGTACATAACAGTGCACTAAAAGATAGGGTCATTTTAAGGGATATTAAACCTTTATGTTGAAGTTTTAACAAGTTATAAGTAGATTTGCCATTGATATCCTTATTTTCAAAGCCATGCTTTCTGAAATGTATCTGTGTGTGTGTCCTCCACAGGTCAGTTGGCAGTAGGCACATGTGAGATAGTGATGTTGAATAGAGACAGCAGTCAACCCAAGCGCACTATCGCCAGGCAGACAGCCCGCTGTGCCTGCCGGAGAGGACAGATCGCTGGCACCACACGGGCCCGACCAGCATGCGTGGACGGTGAGATGCAGCCCACACACACACATACAGTAGATCCGCTCACAGCATGCAACAAGGCACGTCATGTCGTTCAACTTCACTGTTTAATCTGCATTGCATTGTTTTTTTTTTTGTCTCGTGTCAAAATCTTGTATCACACAATAGTCAGATTTGCTACATGTAAAGAAATGTTCCTCTCTGCAGTGTGTGCTGTGTCAAAGTCGAGGACGGCTGAGGATCGGTGAAAAGGGATGAAAAAAATGTAATCTTTGGATTGTGATTGTCACTGTGGTTTAGGAGGAATATTTGAGCTTGTCTGTTCTGCCGAGCGCCGGATATGGTGGAGGATCTCATGGGGTTGGAAGCTTTCAGCTTTTCTTAGGTTGTAAACCTGAATATGATGGTAGTCGTTGTTTTTATAGCAAATAAACCCAACTCTCCTGACAGCTGGGGTCATGCAGCTAGTTTCTTCTGTGCGATGGTGTTTTTGGTAATGCTACAGCTTGAGCTCTTCAACGACACATTAGTAGCACTTTGTAACGGCAAGACCAGAGTAATTAACCAAGAGAGTACCATAATTACAGCTGTGGGAAATTGATTTTTATTGGCTTTCTCTGCTGCCTTCATGCTCCATTAGTAGTGGATCCATTAAAGAAGGACCTGTTGCGTACACACAAGCTGTACAATTACAGACAACCCTATGACAGCTGTACAGAGACAATTAAAGTTTTAAAGAATGTAGAAATTACAATAAAGGTCCATCCATTAGCATCTAGTCAATCTACCTTCTACTTCTCATCTGCTTATATCTCCTGCATTATAGAGCTCAAGGACTATGAAATTTAAAATGGAAATTGATTTTTAAGTGAAAATGTATGAAACCATAAGTCAATGTGATTTCAGCTTGGAATTGGGGACACACACACACACACACACACGTATTATATATATATATATATATATATATATATATATATATATATATATATATATATATATATATATATATATATATATACATACATACATACATACGCTGCGTTTATTTATTTAAAATAGTTTGTTCAATATTATGAAATATTATTACAATTTAAAATAACTCTTTTCTATTTGAATACAATTAACATGATCTTTCAGAAATCATGCTGATTATGCTTATCATGCTAATGCTGATTGAAAAAAGTTGTGCCGGGATATTTTCAGGGTTATTTGATTAATATAAAGTAAAAAAAAAAAACAGCATTTATTTTTAATTGAAATCTTTTGTAACATTAGAAATGTCTTAACTGTCATTTTTGATCAATATAATGCATCCTTGTTGAATAAAAATAGTATTTTCTTGTATTAATTACTGAACCCAAACTTTTGAATGCTAGTCTCTCTCTCTTTCTCTCTCTCTCTCTCTCTCTCTCTCTCTGCCTCTCTGTCTGTCCCATCCATCCATCCATCCATCCATCCATCGACAGACAGACAGATATTTTTAGTGGTGGTGCTTTAATTAGGGACTGCGTTGTTGTTGTTGTTGTTGTTGTTGTTGTTGTTGTTTTCTTCTGTGCTTCAAGCTAAAATGACCAACTTTTAAAAATGCTTCAGGGCTTCTGGTTAAGATTAGTCTACAAACTAATCGACATGCCCTTCAGGCAACCCACCTATATATATAGTTTTGCACTCTTTATTAAATGATTTCTAAAAGAGAGAAAATGAATGGAAATATATTTCCTGAACCCACAGTGCTGAGAGTGTGTGCGCTCACTCTTGTGCTCTCTCCGGTTAGATGTCAGTCCGCAGGTGAGGCTGTGTCTGGCAGATGAGTCCGGGGGGCAGATGGTCAAGGGTCTCGGGAGCGAGGGAGGGCATGCGCGAGTCGGGTCCCTGGAGACGTCTGAATCAGTGTAGGCGTGCTGGAGCCGGCTCAGGTGTTGCATGCACACAGAGAGACAAATTGAGTCATGATGCAGAACAGAGGTACCATGGGAAACGGTGTGTGGGTGTGATTCGTCCTTTTTTTAAGCTGGACTCCGCACAAACGCACTGGTCAGTGGGTGGTATTTTTTTTTACATGCTGGGAGGAACAGGAAATTATCTGTTTTTTATGGGCTGCTTCGTGTTTATATTGATTCTTGTTCCACTGCTTTTCTGGGGAGATTTTGCATATTCCTGCCCCATATACAGTGACCCTGAAAGAGAAAGTATTCTTGTTCTATCTATTTGCAAGCAGTTAATGATGAGTGAGTTTGGAGCGGAGGCATGCGGCTTCCCAGGAGGCCATGTGTTCACTGGTTGCCTCTACAGCGGAGAGCTCAGCTCAGGAGCCTCATCAGGCTTCACATGAAACAAATAGGGTACGAAAATATCTGCTAAACTCTGTGTGCGCTGTAATCTGCCGGTCTATGCTCCCTGTGTGGCCTAGTTAGAGCACTTCACTGTACCCAATGAGACGTGTGTATTTGCATCTCACATGCATTAATGATAATTAAGGCTATATTCTTATTTTACATTTAAAGGCTTGTTTTTAGATCAAGGCTTTAAAGGCAGCGATGGATCAGCACCTTTTCGGTTTTGTTTATACAAGGAGTTTCCATTTTAGGACGATATTGAAAGGGAAACGGATTTTTCTGGAAATTACTGAGGAAAACTGGTTTTGAATATCAGAGAAATCTGTTCTAGTTATAGGCCAGCAAATTTAGTGCATATATGAGTACTTGTTAAAAGTCAGTACTAGCATGAGTACCAGTTCAAGTCAGTAGTCATTACTAGTTATACTATGTGTACCAATTCAAAGGCACTTTTAGTGCTAGTGTGGGTACTAATTCAAATCAGTACTAATGCTAGAATGAGTGCTAAATCAAAGTCAGGATTGGTACTAGAATTTGTGAGAGTTCAAAGTCAATTTTGTTTCTATTACGTGTACTAGTTTAGTCAGTATTAGAGCTAGCAGGCATACTAATTCAAGGTTATAGCAGGTATGAGTAGAAGTGATTTTTTTCCCTAAACCGAAACATTTATATTTTTATTAGCCAAAAAAAAAAAGTTTAATTAGTAACTAAATAATTAATCAAATTTATTTAATAATCAGTTCATTTAGACTGCATATAAGGCAACATTTAAACTGCATATAAGCTGGTTTTAAATCAACCTTTTATTGATATAATTGTGTTGTTGAAATTTAAACATTTAAATGGTGGCTTGAATAATAACTTGTTTTCATGACAGATTTGTTTATTAAATAATGAAGACAGCAGGTTTAGTAAAAAGTCGGTACTAGTACAAAGACAAAGAGTGCTGAGTATAATTCAGTATTAGGGCTAGTAGATGTACTAATTCACAGTCAGTTCTAGTGCTAGTTTGGGTACTAGTTCAAAGTCAGCATTTGGAATATGTGATGGTTCAAAATGAATTTTGTAGACATACTAATTCAGGTAACTTCTAGTGCTAGTATGAGTACTAGTTCGAAGTCAGGACTAGCACTAGAATGAGGATTAGTGCAGAGCCAGATCTAGTGCTAGATCTTGCAAGTCCAGTACTGAGTGCTATTTCAAAAGCTTACTATTAGTGCTAGAAGGAGTATTCATTTAAAATGTTCTAGATCATAGATGGTCCTTAACTTGCTATGAAAAATCAGTACTATTTCAAATATTCTACTAGTTGAAGCTAGAATGAGTACAGAATTAAAATCTGTTCTAGATAAAAGATAGTATTATTTTTTACAATGAACAATACAATGTACTAGTTCAAAGACAGTACTAGTGCTAGTATGAGTTCTACGTTAGTTCAGATCAGTAATGGTAAACTCTGTTTATGAGCTCAAGTTCCTTATCAGCATTATTACTACACTGGTTTGAAGTTTTATCTAAATTTCAAGTCTGTTCTGAAAATATTATGAGTAGTTCAAAGTTTTGCTTGTCACATGGATATGGCACAATAGCATCTGTTTCACATGTTGGACCAAGATCATGCCCAAAGAGAGCATGCCTATAGTGCTCAGGTGCTTTGTGTGCTTTCAGCAGATATTTCTCACAGATGTTAAAACTAGTCCACACACCCCAGTACTTCTCAACTAGATTCCAACTGGAGTGTGTAATCACAAGCGTTACCTCTATATAGCCATTCCTCTGCATGAGGCATCACGGCTCAGACACCCTGACCGACTGTGTGCTAAATACCTCTCTGAAGCATTCCAGCTTCATTTAAGCCCATTGATTTTCTTTGGCGTTCTTTGTTTTCTTTCTTCATGGCCCAGTTGTATTTGTGCTTTTGAATACTGTCCCTCGGAGGGAGGCTTGTTTATGTGATGTGGGATGGATTTGATTGTTTTCGGCCCCCGGGGACAGAAGGACTTGGATGAGATCTGTAGAGCTGGCTCGGCCATCCACAGCTTTTGCTCCGGATTGGTTTTAAGGCATAATCCTTCATTTCAGCGGCACCACTTTACTTTGATAAATTCAGGGATTGAGCTTTGATAACGTTTTCACACACTGCCATGAAAGACATGCTGTGTTTCAGAACGAGAAAATGGTTGTAAACATATCTTAAGCGTATGGTGACAGGAAATTTCTAAAAAGAAGGCGAGCCTTTGTGCGCAGAAAATTGCATGGACAGAGTAATCAAGGAACGGAGGTCTCACAGGGGTGGTATATTAATTAAATTGAGGATTTTGTAGAATTTAAGTATAATCTAAATCCTGGAAATGTATTCTGTTCACATCCATGTTCAGTTTCGTTTAAGTATCAACTTTGTTGAATTTCTCATAACATTTCTTCAGGGAAATAAAAATAAAACCCCAAAATGATTCAGTTGTTGACTCATAGTAAGATTATAAGAAATGAATTTGTATATCTTAACTCATTTAGCTTTGGAAGAATATGTTGAGAAATGTTTGAGTTCATATTGACCTTGGTATCCTGGCAAATCTGAGCTTGAGTTTGAGATCTTTCTGATTCCCTAGATAAACAAGAGGAGATAACTATGGTACTTCTTTCAGAAAAAACATCTGAGAAACACGAGTAATTGCTATCTTGGAGAAACAACTGAGATAATACAGGGATGTCATTTGTCATTGTTCTTTCCTGGTATGCAGACGATTGTCTGATTGTCTGACGCTCTACATCATCTTTGACCTGTTTTGTTCCCCTCACCTTCTGAACACTGGTTGATCTGCGTCTGAAGCACAGGAACAGCAGGGGTTTATGGAATTTCACATGGATCTACAGAGCAAACAAGAGAACTGAAAGCGGGAGCCTCAGTGCATACACATGTCTGATGTAGCTCACTTTGAGTTGTTTGATGGTTTTGGTTCTACAACGTGAAGATAATGAAGTGTGCAGTGAATCAAGGCCTGCAGGCTGCTTACTGAAACATGCATGACTTTGTCATAATCTCAAATCCACTTTCATACACATCCATATTTTATGTTTAAAATATAAAGGTTGGGTGTTTTTTTGTGATGCCTGTTGGATCTCAAAGGGTTGTAGTAACAAAAATCTTTTATAAAAATCCATTATAAGACTAAGGTGTAATATTACAGACGTTATAGGCCTACATGGTGTCATTTTCCAAATTTAATCATCTCAATCGTCAAGAATATAATATAAATAAAATATTCTTACCACATTGTTTTCAGCATTGGATATATATATATATATATATATATATATATATATATATATATATATTTGAATATTGTTTTCAACATTTAAGCAATATTTCAAATTTGAGCTTTTTTGAAAAAACAATTATCATCTTTGGCTTTTCTGCATGTTATGCAGCTTTAAATGGTTGTGTAAGTTATCAATTTTGTCCTACATTTTCTAATAATTTAGCCCCGCATATGTACTATTCTTTATGATGTTGTACACTACACAGCAACAAAATCCGGTACAGCACTTTACTAAACACCTGTTTAAATGCAGCAGTTTATTGTGTATAAGTTGCAATTGATTTGTTGTATTTTGATGTACAACCGGGGTTCATATTGATTTATTGGTAGCACTTTATTTTACAGTCATGTTCCCCATGTACATACTATGTATTTATTATAGCAATTACAATAACTGGGTTATAACTTGGTATCAACTCTGAACCTACACCTAATCCTAACTCCTGTAGTTACCTTATAGTATTTTAGGTATTAGGTGTATAGTATTATAGTATTTACCAGTATTTTCTTGGGTAAGTACCTTGTAAGTGCACTGTAAATACACATACTGTAAAATAAAGTGTAACCAATTTATTTTCATAGAAATTGTGTTACTCTGTTATGCATAGCCCCTAAAGGGACATGGTGATGGAAAAAAGAATATAAGATGGGAGAAAAATTTTAGTTAATGCTTTTGCGTTCTTTCCCCAGGAAAACTTTGCGAAACTTTTGCGAGAAACGCAAAACCATAGAAATACATTTTTTCCCTCTCCTTGTATATTTTTCCAATCACCTTGTCCCTTTTGAGGCTCCGTACCATCAATACTGAATTTAACATTTATTTTATTTATTTTGCAGTAAAATTTAGTTCACCCAAAAATTTTAATTCCGTCATCATTTACTCACCCTTAAGTTGTTCCAAACCTGTATGAATGTCTTTGTTCTGCTGATATTTTTAAATGTTTGTAACCAAGCTCTTGATTGGCCCCATTGACTTCCATGGTATTTTTTTTCCATACTATAGAAGTCAATGGGGCCCAAGTCAACTGTTTGGTTACAGACATTCTTCAAAATATCTTCTTTGTGTTCAGCAGAACAAAGAAATTCATACAGGTTTGGAACAACTTGAGGGTGAGTAAATGATGACAGAATTTTCATTTTAGGAGTGAACTATCCCTTTAAGGCAGTGGTGCTTAAAAAAAAACTTCTGTTTGTATGTTTGTAGCCCGGATAGTGAAAAGCAAGCAGTGGTGTGAGATGTCCCCATGTTCAGAGGGCGAGATCTGCGGACTGATCTTCAATCGCTCCGGATGGACCTGCACCAAGGGCGGCGGCCGCATTAAAACCGTCACTGTGAGACACGTTCTAAATATCTGTAACATTTCATTTATTCACTTAGTTGAAGCAATGTTGCATCATTCACACCACCTGTGTTTCAGTTCATTGGATAACACGTTCTAATAACTTTCATTAACCGGCATTATTTCTTTATATAATGCTCAAGAGATCATTATTTAATGTGCATTCATATAGATTAGAAACATCATTAGACATCTTACATATTCATAATATATGTATATATTTTAATGTTTTGTATTTCAGCTACTGATCTGTTAAGCAGTAAATAATGTTTGCTCGTTACGTATAAATGAAAGTTATTTTGTAAGGGTTGATGTAGAGTCAGCCTATCATTATTGCAAAATAAACACTGACGGAGTGATCTGGACCACAGGACGATGTGTAGGGGTCTTGCATGACCCTGGTCAGGTTTATTTTGTGATAATTACCACGTGACTTTACGATATTTAATGTAAACATACACTTGAGTTGGAATTATTTTATTATGTGAGAAGAAAGACACCTCAGTGATGTGAGTGACTACTGGGACAACAGTCAATTATAGTGTAATGGTTCTTATGTTAAAATATTTGATAGCAGAATGCGGCGATTGACCAATTAGAATAAAGTATTTCAGTGTGCAGTGTAATTAAAAGTACAACACTGAATGCAAAGCCAGTGCAAAGCATTGCTCAGACATTTACTTTTAGTATAATAGAATGACTTTTATTTACACTTTGTGTGAATAGTATAAATAAATATTTGCATTTACTGTAAACTAGATCCTGTTCTTCTATATAGACCTGCAAACCGTATTTACCACCCTTTACACTATATACAGTAGTGGGAAAAAGTGATGTCCGGAGGACAGGAATAATGATGCTGAAAATTCAGCTTTGATCAGAGGAATAAAATAAAATATACTGTATTAAAAATATTTCACAATATTGTTGTTTTGAATGTCTTTTTAATCAAATAAATGCAGACTTGGTAAGCAGAAGAGATTTATTTAAAAAAACATCACACCTTACCTTGTGGTATGCCCTGTCTCTTGGACATGACTACACTATAGTGTTTGTGTCTAGGGGCAGCAAAAACAATTTTATCTTGCCATAAGTTTGCCTATATCAGTTGAGCAAATTGTCATGAATTGAGATTAAAATTGGGGTGCAGTCTCAGGAAAGTTTTTAAACATTCATCTTGACAGGCTCCTACTTGTGTGAGTGGCTGTACAGGAGATGGATTGGGCTCTGTAGTGTGATTCGTTGTTTGTAAATGTGTTGCGTACATCACAGGCATAAGTGCTGAGCTCAGGGGGTGTTTGGGCTGTGCTGACCCTGCAGGCTCCTGCCCCATAATGTCTTGAGTCATTCTGTTTTTTTGAGTTGCTTTGCACAAAATGACAAGGAGCAATTATGCTGAATTAGAGGGTGTTTTCGTAAAAGAAAAAGGCATATAGTGGGAAGTGAGGCTGCATATGAAACAGCCTCAGTGCAGTTCTGCTCGGGTTAGAGGGGTTGCGCCATTCAGCCAGAATAGCTGAAATCATTCATGTGTTACTGAGGGTGTGAGTATTCATGGGCTGTGTGCATATTTACGGCTTTATTTGCAAAGTTTGCATGCGTGCTGTGCTTTTTGTGTGTTTGCATCATTTAAAGTAAACATGAAATCAGAATTGACCTTGTTTACTTTTTGATGCATGTTCTTGATCTTATTGTAATTAGTGCACATTATTCCAAAAAAAAGTTAAAATATAGTAACTTGCACCACCCTTTTTTAACACCCACTTTTCACAATCCAATCAATTCCTGATTCATAAAATCAGGTCCTTTCCCACATTTTTATTTCTGTAGAATATCTTGTTTCACTTAGAAGTTTATCAAGTTTTAGTTGATTTTAAGATTATCTTGTTTTTTCTCTGGTATCTCAATTATTTCTATCTCTCTCTTTTTCTCACTATTTCTCTGGGCAACTTCCAAATAGCATTTTTGCACATTTGAAGGGCACTGCGGAAGGGAGGCACTCTTAGTGGGCTCTTCTACAGGGCCGTTAGCAAAGGAAGTCATTTTGTAATTTATTATCACATGATAATGGCGCAATTCATTTTAAAACCTCAGCTAATTTAATATATTACCTGATATTTAAACCATTCACATGCACTCAAGGCTTAAATGTATGGTGGCCGCGTGAGCTTAATGTGCTGCAACTGAAGAAAACACATATGTAAATAGAAAAAAGCACCAGCAAATTAAGAAAACATATTTTCAGAAATCAAATTATGAAAGCAAATTAAGAAAAAATTAGTTTGACAACAAGTGTGCTGTATGTTAAATGTTCAGGATGTTTAAAATAATAAAAAAAAAAACTCATCATCACACACCACTGATGAACAGACATTGATCAGTAAGCATGTATCAGCCAGGTTCGTCACTTGTTGGGGTCCACTTAAAACATTTCTGTCCTGTTTGCTGCACGGTTCTGTATTTGGTTGCGTTGTGAGTATTTTGCAGTGTGTTTCTGTATTTTCAGTGTGTTTCTGTATTTGGTTGTGTTGTATTTGCAGCGTGTTTCTGTATTTAGTTGTGAGTATTTTGCAGTGTGTTTCTGTATTAGGTTGCGTTGTGAGTATTTGCAACGTGTTTCTGTATTTGGTTGCGTTGTGAGTATTCGCAGTGCTTTTCAGTATTTGGTTGCATTGTGACTATTTTGCAGCTTGTTTCTGTATTTGGTTGCGTTGTGAGTATTCGCAGTGCTTTTCAGTATTTGGTTGCATTGTGAGTATTTTGCAGCTTGTTTCTGTATTTGGTTGCGTTGTGAGTATTCGCAGTGCTTTTCAGTATTTGGTTGCATTGTGACTATTTTGCAGCTTGTTTCTGTATTTGGTTGCGTTGTGAGTATTCGCAGTGCTTTTCAGTATTTGGTTGCATTGTGAGTATTTTGCAGCTTGTTTCTGTATTTGGTTGCGTTGTGAGTATTCGCAGTGCTTTTCAGTATTTGGTTGCATTGTGACTATTTTGCAGCTTGTTTCTGTATTTGGTTGCGTTGTGGGTATTTGCAGCACATTTCTGTATTTGGTTGCGTTGTGAGTATTTGCAGTGTGTTTCTGTATTTGGTTGCATTGTGGGTATTTGCAGCACATTTCTGTATTTGGTTGCGTTGTGAGTATTTGTAGCGTTTCTGCATTTGATTGTGTCGTGAGTATTTTGCAGTTTGTTTCTGTATTTGGTTGCATTGTGGGTATTTGCAGCACTTTTCTGTATTTGGTTGCGTTGTGAGTATTTGCAGCGTGTTTCTGTATTTGGTTGCGTTCTGGGTATTTGCAGCACATTTCTGTATTTGGTTGCGTTGTGAGTATTTGCAGCGTGTTTCTGTATTTGGTTGCGTTGTGGGTATTTGCAGCACATTTCTGTATTTGGTTGCGTTGTGAGTATTTGTAGCGTTTCTGCATTTGATTGTGTCGTGAGTATTTTGCAGTGTGTCTCTTTATTTGGTTGGTTTGTGAGTATTTGCGGAGGGTTTCTGTATTTGGTTGCGTTGTGAGTATTTTGCAGCGTTTCTGTATTTAGTTGCGTTGTGAGTATTTTGCAGCTTTGATTTGCTACAGCTGTAGGTATCATTTTTGCTGCTATGTTATCAAAGATTCTTAATAAGTGGCAGTAATGTATGTATTTGTGTTGTTTTTCAATAGCCACATATGAGACTCACTTGAAGCGCTCTGCTCTTGGAAATGAGTTAGGCGTAGTGATGTTCACTTTTGAGTGGAATTCACCTCTTGTTCTGACCCTCCTTCTTGTGTGTCTGTCTACTCGCTAGCACAGCACTGGTTAGTGTGTGTATGCCGTTGTGTAGGCGTGTGTGTGTGTATGTGCCTGCAGCCTTGTGTCTCTCAGCCCGGGGCAGCTGCCGCAGATTTCATGCCCCTGTTTCCTGCACCATATAATCTAGTCTGACAGCAGAGAGGAGTTTGCATGGGAGTTTTTTATTTATATGAGTGTGTATTGAGTTGAAATGTGCCTGTGTGTGGGAACAGCTTTTTACGTCTGTGCATGATTATGGATAAGTGTCCATTTGTTGGTGATTGCGATTGCGTGTGTGTGTGTGTGTGTGTGTGTGTGTGTGTGTGTGTGTGTGTGTGTGTGTGTGTGTGAGTGTGTGAGCAGAGGCAGTTTTCAGCAGATTTGTGACAGCTATTCTTAGGTGGAGAAAGATATTGATATGCTTCTGGAAAAGTGTTATTGCCTTTATTGTGAGGTCTAGCAGGAAATTAGCAAGAAAATATGATTACCAAGTTAAGCAGGTGGTTCATAAATCAGTGGACCTTGAATAAAGAAGGTTGTACTTCTTGTATGTTGCAGTTGCTGACCCATATGGGTTTTTCAATGTCTGATGGTGATATCTAGAAAGCAGGGCAGTCAGTATAATGCTGATATGTTCACAATACATTTACTGGACTGAAGAAACTTAGGTTTACTTGATTATCCATGTATCATGTTAAAATGTGAGGCTTTTAAAGAACATTTATTTGTTCATCTCTCAATCATAATACGTTTTGCCCCCACAACGAAAACTACATAGCTTTGAATATAAAACAAAGATCATTGATCATTTTTCCCTCCTTTAGTATGAACTCCATATTCTCACTTTATTATACAACATAAAAGCCTGATGTATCAAATATAATAAAAAAACATAAAAAAGCATATGTAATTTTTTTTTTTTTGCCTAAAGGCTCAATAAACTGTTTCATTGCAAAATATTAAATTTGTCTGACCTTTAATTAGTTTACATGATTTATCAGACCTTATTAAATAATAATGGCAAAAGATATGTATATATTTGCTAGAGTTAAATAGACATAAGATTTACTCAAAAGGCATACACTGGTCCTTATCACAAAAACAATCTTCTATAATGTGGTCAGGACCTTGACACAAAGATGAGGGGTCCTGTATCACCCTAAAGGTTTTTTTTTTGTGCTAATGCCTGACTGATGTTGATTATCACTTATTACATGACTGCTTATCTCATAAATAAATAAGGGGACATGAAAAAGACCACAGAGTGGTTTGAGAAAAATGAAACTAGCACAGCTATGTAGGAAATTGGTTGCTTGTAATTTCTGAAGAAAGCTATCCATTAGCATAGCCATTCATCTCAATGGCAGCTGCACGGCTAAAATATAAGTTAATGTAAGTCTATTTCATAGCTTTGAGTGCTTTCCAAAAAAGTACACTAGTAAAACTAGTATATTATAATGAAAAATAAGCAATATATGTTTCTTGCAAAACAGTTTTTTTTGTTGTTGTTGTTAGAATACACAGCTAATATTGAATTGCTGTCATTCTAACCAGCCAAACCTTGATGACTTACAATGATACATTTTTTATTACTTCAATTTTGTTTTAATTTTTTTACATAATTTACAGTTTAGTGTTCAAAATGTTTGACCATATTTTGTCAAGATTGACCCATCAGAATATATATTCCAGAAGGTTGTGTGATTAACCATTGAATGAGTATTCTGTTGGCAGACTTTCTTAAAATGTTAATTCACCCAAAAATGAAAAAGGTCATCAATTACTCACCGTCATATCGTTCCAAACTAGTAAGACTTTTGTTCATATTCAAAACACAAATGAAGATATTTTTGATTAAATCTGAGAGCTTTCTGTCCCTCCATTGACAGCTACACAACTACCACTGTGACGCTTCAAAAAGTTCATAAAGAGATAGTAAAAATAATCAATATGAATTGAACGGTTTAGTCCAAAATTCTGAAGAGACTATATCACTTTATATGATGAACAGATTGAATTTAGACTTTTATTCACATATAAACATTGATCAGTGAACATGAACGACATGAGGGCGAGTAAATTATGTTTTTGGGTGAACTAGACCTTTAACTTTAATAGCAACTAGTCATAAATCCAGTCTGCTTATACGGGTATGTCACAGATTGCAGTGGGACTGCATTTGTGCATTTTGCAATTTGCAACAACATTGGATTGTATTTGTGTAACAGAATTGTTGTATTCATATTATGCAAAGATGACTGAATAGCAAATGCATCATGGGGTGGCGAATCAACAGAAACAGATGGACCATAAGCACAGAGTGGTTATTCGTAGGCTCAATTCCAGAAAACGTGTGCAAATGGAGTGTGTTTATGTCGTTTATGTGTACATACGTATGCCGTCTTTCTGCTGTAGCATGCACACACCTGCAACTTTCCTATATCCAGCCCCCCCAGCATGCAGGGGATTCAGACAGAGCCAGGTTCTGACCCGCTAATGGATTTAGCATATGCAGCATGCTGAATCCCTGCCAGACATTAATACAGATCACTCACGAGGGCCCCTAAACACGCCGGCCATTTGTCTTCACTAGTGAACTGCTGAAAGGTTCAAATTTGCCATAGTCTCAGGAGCCCACTGCTTTGGCATGTTATGCACTGTGGAGATATTCACAGAGATGGATATGAATAGGAAACAAAGAGGACGAGAGTGCGAATGGGTCCTGTTTTCTGGGGAGAAGGGCTTGAGAGTGGGTGGGTCGCATGTGAACTCTGTCCGCTCACAAACCACTGAGTCATGCTGTCATGTCATTCATTTATAGTCCCTGTGAAAACATAATGCTCTTGCGGGAATAAGGATGTTTCCAAGGATCGGTCGATATATGTGCTTACCTGATGTTTTCTCAACATGTGTTTTTCTCTGTCTGCTTTTATTAAGCTTCTCTGCATGAGTGCAGATTTGATTGATAACATGAAATCAAAATTAAAGTCACCTTGAAAGCAAAATTGACAATTTTGCAGTGTTTATTTATCTTTGCACATTTTCTTTCTAAATTCATGTGTCCTTGTAATCTTTCATCATAATAACTTCCCCTCCCCCATGCAGTCTCTTCTCTTCTCTTCTCTTCTCTTCTCTTCTCTTCTCTTCTCTTCTCTTCTCTGATGACAACCTGTCACTCACATGAGATCACACCAATAGCAAACCACAGCTATCCAAAGATCCAATCAATTCCCAATGGGCAAAATCAAGTCCTGCCTTACATTTTTCTTGTTCAATGAGCCGTTTCTGTCTGTCTGTCTGTCTATCATTCTGTCTCTCTCTCTGTAAGGCATTTAAACCTTCTAACTTAAGGCTTTTTAAAAGCTTTTTAACTTTTAATCAAACACTGCTTCATCAATCCAAGTTTATCTGGACAGTTTTGCTTTTCTAGTACAAAACAAATAGTTATATGAATATTTTTTGAATTTCAGTTCATTTTTATTCTACCTGCATTCAAATTCAAATTGCAATTCTGCTTTCTGTGTGGTTCCTCAATTTAAATCAAATTTAGGAATTTAACTCCCGGAGGGGGGGGACATTCTCAATTCAGTTTTTAATGAAGCACAACCCTGCTGGACCAATGTGGAATTAGGAGTAAAATGCATTTTAGAATAACATGGTTTCTTCATTTTTATTTTTGTTGCAAAATTCAGTTTCTTAGCTCATCCTAGGCTCATCCTTTTCCTTGCTGTTGTTGCCTTAGGCGTGTTCACTGGGGCATTATTTTCCTGATCTTTTATCTTCTTTATTAATCTAGGTTCTGTAATGCTGCTTTTAACCATTTGTATTATTACAAGCTATACAATTATATAGAAACAAACATATTTTAGTCAAACACCAAAAAGAAGTTGAATTCCCCTCCAAATCGAAACCTGTGTTTAAACCAAAGCTACTCCCTTGCTTCTCTGTCTGTGATTTTTTTTTCTTTTTTGACGGTGTGTCTTTCTCTGTCTTAATCTCTGCCTCCCCTCGGTTTCTTCTGGGTAATGGCATTGCTCTGTCACTGCACAGTCATCAGCACCGAGAGAAAGGATGAAGGAGACGTATAGAGGGAGGGGAAGAGCGACGGAGCGGTGCGGAGGAATGAGGCGATTGTTTTCAGCCAGCCGTTGTAGGGGCCGTCTCGGTGAGATCGGCTGCGACAGGGTCAGAGTAAACACAGCGTCTCATCCACGAGCCGTCTCCCTCGCTCCGCCTGCTCGCTTTCCGCTCACGCATGCACTGTTAGAGGCCACTAAATATCTGACACACTGGAGAATTGCCAATCCTTTGAGATTCTGTACCCCTTTCAACCTCTCCCCTCTTCTTTTTATTGAATACATTTATGGAGCCGAGCGCGTGGCGCAGCGGGTCGCCTGATTTGATTCTTCTTCGCCTCGTCCGTAGGGAGGAGGGCATCCAAATTCAGCTCTGTGGGTCCTCAAAGGGGCCTGTGTGACACAGCGGTGTGTGCCTTTATTCATAATTGAGAGAAATACATTAGTCGAGTGCCAGCGTGGGATGTTTTTTGTAATTGAAGTGGCAAGGTGTTAGCAAAAAAAGAAAACACCCTTACTCTCAGCGGAGTGACGCTAGGAAATCTATCTAACTTGTTATCTGCTGTCGCAGGCTGTGGATTTATAAAGCCTGGCACGGATGCGGCTTTATTGTTTTTTTATGATATAATAATATTTACAAATCAAATTTTTCATTGTTAAGATGATTGTTATGCATTCAGCCCTTGTAATGAAAGGCTAATTTAGTTGTTTTGTTTTTTTTGCACCTGTTCAGTTGTGCATAATCACTAAATAATTAACAGAAAAGCTCATGATACTTAGTCAACAAACCTCAAACAACAAGGCACAGAAAAAGATTTTTATGAACCAAATTCATGAGAGTGTAGACTTGTTCATTCTTTTTTCCATTACTTAGTTGATGTAGAATTAAACGTCTCCTTACAATTATGAAAATATATGGTTTGTCAGTTTTCTTAATGCAGTATCATTTTACGAGAGCAAAGGATATTTATGTTAGAAATGCTTTAGTTTTTAGCATCATATAGAAAGCTACAATTTCTGCCTCATTTTATAAAGATAATCCACCAATGATCATGCACTCATTGTGGTTTTGAAGTGAGTAACTCTTGTGAAATTGTAACGTGAACATTTAGCATTGGCATTATAACTCAGTTATCTCTATTTCTACTTACTAAAAATAGAAATTCACTAAGCATAAATGTTTATAGTAAGACATTTGAAACTTGAAACTTCTAAATAAGATGGGTTTTTTTTTGTCTCGTTTTCCAGGAAAAATAATAAACACCCAAAATTGAAAACATTATGTATTTTTTCATCATTTACACACCCTTGTGAAGTTCCAGAACTGTTGGACTTATTGTTGGAACACAAAATAAGATATGTCGAAGAATGTTGGTAACCAAGCAATATTGGTTACCAGTGATTTCTAATTTGAGAAAAATAGATTCATACAGATTTGAAACCATACAAGGTTTATTAAATATGACACAATTTTAGAAGCGTATGTACATTTTTGGTTTAACTATCCTTTTAATAAAACCCTACAACAGAATATTTTTTCTTGGGAAGCAAGACATTTTGACTTGTTTGTATTTGTAATATAATATTGTCTTACTGCACTGGCAGATTTTTTCACTTGATTATACAAAAAAAAACGCATTGAGAAATCTTCCAGTGTTGTTGAAGATATAAAATGCATTGATAAAAGGCTTTTAATGTCAAATATAGGCCCTCAATTTTTTGTTGTTGCTTTCTGCAAATATTTAAATTCTTGTCAAGTAACACATTTAGTCAAATAAATCATATAAATTGTATATTTTAGGACAACAAGTGTACGCCTACAATGTCAAAACAGGTTTGATTGAAACGCCCTGAGCACATCCATGCAAGTCTCATTATGTATTTGGTGCTCAAGAGATCGTTACGAGTAATTGCCTTATCAAAGCTGCCTCTAATCAATATCAAAATGTTTCCGTTTATTTCAGAGCACAGAGAACGAGCGCAGCACAACACTGGCAATTACATCTAAATGTGCCATTTCTGTTCAGTTAGCTGGTCGACAGATACAGATTGCCTTGTTAAGGTTTAAGTGAATTAAACGCGCGTTCTGTTCTTTGAGTTTTCTTAGCATGCATCATTCTTGATTTCAAAAACTCTCCTCCCTCACCACCTCTCCCTCTTAAAACGATTCCTTTATTTTTTTTGGCCTCTTCTCTTTCCTGTCAGAAGCCCCTCTCAGCCAGCCGCCTCGTCACTTAAACCACGTTTAGGCCATTTTCCATCTGAAGGATTGCCAGGGTTTCTTTGAACTATGTTTTTTGCATCCTATATGCAGTGCTTCACATTTCCCAGAGGAATATTTTGGAGATGTTTGCTGCGGGTCTATCAGGCCCATGATCAGAGGATGTCTAATATTGTCCTTCTCAAAGGCCCCCGCTACTGTTTTGGATTTTTTTGAAGACATGGGCTATTAGCATACCGAAACTAGAATGTTAGCTCTTCTACTACAGGATAACCAACAGGATGAAAAATTTGTTTGAAACATCTTCCAAAAGAAGGTACTTTCAATAATGCATTTGAAGTGATTGATACTGCAATGCCTCAAAGAATTTGAATGCCAAGAGAAGATCATATGCAGCTGGGATTAAACTATATCTCTAGACAACCCTCTTTACCAGTTCATATATGCGTCTGTTAATTTAGTAATTTCTTTATTCGTTTTATTAACTCTCTTTGTCATGGGAGCCTTGTATCGAGCAGAGAACAAAAGCATAGCATTAAAAAAAAAAACACATGAAAGCCAGAGAAATGCTCTCACTCCATTGTGACCTGCTCTCCCACAGGCGACTTGAAAAGCACATATCGCACCAGTGAATCTAGCCTCCTTTTGAAATTCATTTCACTGAGATGCTTGATAAAGCCTGAAAAATGTCTCCTAACTATTCGCTGACTGGAGTTTAGCAGTCATTTTCAAAGGCTACTCTATCAATATACACTATATTACCCATCAGGTTCGTCCCTGCAGTTTGCCAGTGATTTATAATTGCCTTAATTGCTCCACTCGCAGCCACTGGAGGAGATTAATCAAACCTTAAATTCAAAATCCAGCCGAGGCCAGTCGGAGGAACGGCCCTCGTCGCCTCCCGCAAAGGGCACGTATCGCTTTTAATTTGTAACCGGTCCTGCTGTTACTGTGGAAATGGAGACTAACGCGAGTGTGTTAATGCACGTCTCCCACGGTTACAAAATCACCAATCCCTGCCTAAACGGCATGAGGTTGAACGGCCTCACTCTTCCAAATGCCTTCCATAGGCCTTCTTCACACATCATAAAAATAAGCATCAGTGCATGTATTTTGAATAGTTTGTAAATGAACAATGAACGCCTAGATTAATAAAGGCAGTGAAGAAATGTTGCTCATTGTTTGTTCATGATATAGGTAATGAATTATCTGGTACAAATTGAACCTTATTGTAAAGTGTCACCTCGTAAACATTTTTACATCACAAAATGCTAATCTGATAATTATGTTGTGTTTATTCAAATATTTAAAGGGATGGTTCACAAAAAAAAAAATCATTAATTCATCCACATATCATTTCAAACTTGTATGACTTTCTTTCTTTCTTCTGTAGAAGACGTATTGAAAAATGTCTAGGGTTATTTGTCCATAAAATGAAAGATGGGGCAGTTTGTAATAGATAATGACAGAGCTGTATTTACTCTTTCAGAAAGTAAATGGTGTTACTGTTAATAAAATTGTCTCTGTTAAGCACTTTTTACCTCCTGCAACGTGAACACCTGGAGCAGTAGCATCATTTGCGCTAATGATAGCTAATCCGCTCAATTAGCAAAGTACACATTTGTAATCTGGGCCTCTCTGCTAGCAGGCAAGTTTACATACTCTTCATCTTCCTCTTGCAGACTAATGCCCTACGACATTCACAGTACTGTGGCGGCACACAATCCCCTGTGGTAACATGCTAACAGAGGAGCTGTTTCATCCGATTGTTTGCAGGCAAGAGAAATAGCTTATTCTTTCCACATGTCCCTCTCCCTGTGTCTCTTATTCAGTCTCGTTCTACTTCTTTACCACATGAGACCACATTCACCTATTTAGCCCATTAATTACCATGAACTGTTAATAGTGTTTCCCACAATAGCTGCCTCAGCAGTTTTTTCTCAGAGTTGGTGTCACCAAATCAATATCAAGTCGAGCATAAAGCACTGGAGGAACTCAGTCGTAAGAAGCTGGACTGTGCGGTCATGGCTGCTTCTCTCAATGATTTTTCTGTTAGAATCAAGCCATCCCTGCACCAATATTCATAACACCGTGTGAATTTGTTTTTCTGTACTTTATGATTGTACGATATATGACACTAGTAAGATCAGGTTTTGGTAACAACTGAGCACTGACGGGGCGTTTTACATCATCAAAAGAGTGCAACAGTCATTTTTAATAAAAATGTATAAACCTTTGAAGACAGACCTACTGTGACTTACGAGGTTGTTATTGGATGGCTTGTGCGTTTGTTCTGTCAGTCCGTATTATTTCAACTTATTTTTTAAAGCAGAATTCCTGTTGAAATCTGCATTACCCATGATTCTGCTGAGAAATCTCTACCAATCAGAGAATCGCAACACACAAACTCTTGAGCACCCGCCCACTCCAATGAAACACAGTGAATGATGTAATTGAGTCAGTTTCCTTACTCTATCAAACTTCTTAAATAGTTGCATGCATAATATGCATATTTTGCAATAATAACTCAAAATATATTTCTATAAACTAAATTATCTTTAAATCTAATAGTTTTGTATTTCTCTATTTTTATTTTATGTAATTCGCAATATTTCTAATATTTATGCTATTATTTTACAGTGTCCTTGTTACATGTACTTGGTAATAAGAAGACTCGCAAGAGACTGTTTTCTGTGCTGCGCGCACAGCCAAAGCGCTCACAGAAAGTTATTTTAATGTGATTTTAAACCATTCACGCACTGTTTTCTGTGCTGTTTCTATGCTCTGTTAAAATAGCCTTGTAAACACAGTTGGTTAAAATGCATGTGCAACAGTATATTGGATCCGTGCAGCTCTTAAAGTGACAGCCCCCTAATATTGCTGCTGCTGTCTCTATTATAATGTTAACAACAAACAACAAAAGACAAAGAAACTTCACTTGCCGGTCTTGACTATATAACTTATGTAACTATATTTGTAATGTATTCTGTACATTTTATTCATAAAGTGCAGTGTTATTTTACTTTTGATTACAGTTTCTATACCTGAATACCTGAAAATCTTGAAACACTGTTTATTTCAATCGTATCTTTGTTCAGTTGTATTTATTTGTGCGATTGCTAATTTTTTATTTGTCCTTTTTTAATTACTAAGTGTTTACTTGTCTTTAATAATGCTTGAAATGTATATTAGTTAGACTAGTTGCTTTTGCTATGGTATTTTTAAACCATAGGCAAAAAGTTCCTTGTGTAAGTGTTCTTTAGCCTGTTGGTTTTTGTTCATGGTATTCAGCTGCAATAAAATGTTTGCAATAAGATTTAGAATAAATGTGAATGATCTAAAAAAAATTGTTTTACCCTAATTGGAATCGAAATTAGGAATCGATAAAATTCAGACAATACCCATCAATTGTCAGTATATATAATTACAGTGTAACAAAGGCACCTTAAACGAAAGAGTGACCAAGTTATGAAGTTTACAGTCTTTTTGTCTGATGTTTCACCTCGTAGCTGTTTGTTTTGGTTCATGGCTTGTAATTGTTGAATAAAGACTTTTTTAAAAATCCCAATAGGAAAAATAGTTCCATAAAAAGTGGTTGGGCACTGTTGTCCTCTGTTGTGTCATCATTGACATGCTAATGATACTGCGCACAGCTAAATTACAATTTGTTGGCTCACGCTGGCTGAAAGAAGGATTTTGAGGTCATTTTTAGTACAATTGTAATAATGAGAACTCTAATGAACAATGTATTTATCTTGCTTATCTTGTAGACAAGTTCTTCATCTGACACTGGAGGACTGTTGCTCAAACTTCATCTGAGGCTAAGATTCATTGCCAAAGCAATTAACCCGTTGTCGATCGTGTCACACCAAGCAATCAAAGATAATTCCCAAAGTTTGTCTCAGACAGTAAAGCTGTGGCAAAAATCATATACAGTAGTGTGCACTGAGCTTACGTGATAACACTCTCAGAATTCTCCTCACATCTCGAGGTGAAGGAAGAATGTGTCTAGGATCTTGAAGAACAGAAATTGGAAAAAATCAAATCAAAAAAAGCTTGCAGCCAGTTGCAGGATTTTCTTGTTTGCTTTTCTTGTTCTTGTTGTTTTCATTTAACAATTCAGCATGAGTGCTTAGCATTTAGATGACATGTTTGAGGAGAGGTGCAGCAGATCAGATGCTCTGCGTGAAGGGTTTCACAGATAGCGCCAGGCTTCCAGGGCAGAGAGGCATACGGGCAGGCGGGCACTGGAAAAACCAGCTCTACCCATAGAATCACGGGCACTGTCAACACCATTGTGAATGATTCAGTGACGAGCCAATCAGCACGGGTGCCAACGAACAGCTTAGAGTGCCTTCTGCATGCCAATGAATGTAGCGGCTCCGAGAGCCATGAGCCTGCCAATGAGGGACTCGAAGTCTTGAGGGTTAAGAGGTTTTTATAAACATTGAATTAGCAAGTGGAAAGTTGGAAGTTTCTTCAACTTGAAACTTAAAAAAAAGCCATGTGAAGTGCAGAATACAGTGCTGGCTAATTTTTGGTGCTTTGAGAGCATAAACCAGACAGCAGAGGACTTGTATTACCACCATTAGCAGGGTTGAGAGTATTGCAGAGAGTCAGGCAGTATTGGGCAGCAACTAACTAAAATCACTTCTAACATGGCCATATCTTTCAGTGGAAATTCTGTATGTGTGGATGGATGGATGGATGGATGGATGGATGGATGGGTGGGTGGGTGGGTGGGTGTATTGTCTTTTGTGGGTCATTGTGTACAGCCTGGTACAAAAAGTGAATTTGGTCTATATAGCTGAATTTTTTTATAACACATACGTTTACATTATATTAAGCCTTAAAGTTCTGCATAATTAAGGTAATGGCCACTTGAGTGACAGGTGGATTGCCACCGCTGTCACTACTAGCCGTTTGTCTGCTGTCTGATAGCCATCACGTCACCTCAGCTAATCCCCCCCCCCCCCCCCCAAAAAAAAAAAACTCAGCTAATCCTTCCTTTTTGCCTATTTTCGGTTAACCGGGAGTGATGTGCAATGACGTGCTGCCAAGATGGAGACGGCCGGCTCTGCCCACTTTGGGCTTCAAAAATGCTCTTCAGAAACATACGGGTGACTTCACAGACACTATGTCCATATTTTTTTACAGTCTATGGTCATTGTCAAGATAGAAATTTCAAAAAGCTAAATTTCAGAAAGCTAAGTGGTAAATATTAACATTTTGACATTGCTACTAATCATGAAGGACAACTTGACTTTTGTTATTTTTATTTTATTTTTAGGAAAGGGTTGCAACACTGTTGATAAATTCTCAAAAAAAGATGCTTTCAATATAATCTCAAAACACAAGCCAGATTCAGCTAAATAAATTATAACACAAAAAAATATAAAACTTTATTTTAAATGAACCAATGACCTTTAAAATACCCTTATGGAAAATAACTTTTTTTAAATGGTAGGAAAATCATAATGTGCACATTTGAACAGCATTTTCTTACTCTGAACTTTGATTTTGGGAGTATTTTTATACAATCTTTTAGTTTAGTATTTGACATTGATAATTTTATATTTTAATTCAAATGCATTAAACTTAAATTATTAATTACTTTTTTGGGGGGCAACTTGTTAAACTTATAACCTGGAAAACAATTATAAACAAATAAAAAAACGTGTTCAGGTTCATATTATTTAATAAATGGTTATGGAATGATACCTTTTTATATAGATTTTTTTGACCATTTTAAATTCACCATATTTTGAGAATTACCCTTACACAGTTTTTCATGTTATTTGGTCGAATTTTAATGATGAAACATTTCTGACATTTATTCAATGATATCGTAAGTTGAGATAACGCAGTCTAGTGAAATATCTGACCTCTATTTTCTTTCTCTTTTTTTAATAGCCTCTGCCCAAGGAGCCATCCTAAAGGACTTGAGATTGCCGTGAGGAGGTGAGTGATGCTTCAGTAAGATCATCTCTTATTTGCTTTTCCTTAGTAAGTCATCATTGTCTCTGAATCTAATATGCGATGACGGAGGTCGTCCAGCGAGCAGGTCCGAAGCAGAACAGCGACAAAACGTGGCGAACGACAAGAACGTTATCACAGCGTTTGCTTTAAAGCAACATGACAGGTACAGAGGTGGAATAAGGCAGAGCAGAAATCGAGTGGAAATCTTATCATTTATCCAGCCAATTGTGCCCCGGCGGCGTTGATGAAGTTGTGTTAAGAGTGAGGCACCTGATCAGCAGAAGGGCTAAAGCAGGATTAGAGGGCAGCTGGGGGCGCTGGTTTCGCCGCGGATTGGGAGATGAAGGGAGAAGATGATGTTGCAGGACGTGAGCTGAAACCCAAAATCCCTTGCGCTCTGCCTCAGTAGTGATTGCAGATGGCCTGATGGTAGCGAAGAAGGAGATACGGTTATATTTAACAAGATATATTTACATGCCAGCTGTTGTTTGTCTTCCCGTCATGCTTCAAGCGATTCGCATCGAGTGTACATGGCTTGGGTAAGACTAGTTTTGCAGTGCGGAAGGATAATATGAGGACAGAAATTTGCATAAATGTATGTTAATCCTTGAGGCAATTAGCACCTGTCAGTTTCTGAGCAAGAGCTTTCCAGTCTTTCCATTACATGGCAAAATATAATGCTGAATATTGTTCAGTTATAATAATAAAGTAATATAACACCAGATTTTCTGTATTGAAAAGTGTCCTTTGGGAAACAATGCCTTTTCATGCCAGTGTTATTCCAACAGTCAAACTATATTCGAGTTGAACATGCCTTTTATTTCTTTGAAAAGCACTTTATTAAAAAGCTAGTCATAAGGGAAGAGTTTTTATTGAAAAGCTCCATTATAAAAGGGTCCGGAGTGAGCACTTAAGGAACATCTCAGAGGGTAGCTGTTGTGTAAGACTTCTAGGGTGGATTGTAGGCTTTGTGGACTCCACGGTGGTTCTAGAAAATGAAATTCTCTATGGCCGTTCTGGTCAGTGTTATCAACATTTCCAACATAGTGCGTCCTCCTCTTTCAAGAGAGCGCCACATGTATCACAGGCAATTTCGGATAGATGGAGAAACAGCAAAGAGAGAGAGAGCACCATAAATATTTACATGGAGAGAAACTGGAATGTACAAAATTGTGTTCTGTTTTGGCAATTGCAAATTGATCTGGGTAATGTGGGAGAATGTCTGATTTACAAATCCCAATTGAGAGTTATTTATGAATTATAAATTCTGGGGATTGTAAATTAAAGAGAGAAAAAAAATCATATCAGTTCATTGCTAACTCAGGGATTCCCAAACTTACTACCATAAAAAAGTGAGATAAAGGTTTTCAATTCACCTATTTAGATGGAAACACTGAAACCCTGATGGTAGCCTTGACAACCTGTTTTCTTTACAATTATTATTTTTGGGAAAAAAAATTGATATTTCAATGTCTTTTATAAAATTTTAGAGTCAGTGAATATAATTTATGCTCTACTCTGGAAACTGTAGAACATGGCTCTGGCAATTGGCAACTCATGGGTTTGATTCCCAGGAAATACATGAAATGATAAAATGAATACTGTACCTTGAATGCATTAATGTAATGTCGCATTGGATAAAAGCGTCTGCTAAATGCATAAATGTAAGTGTCATCAATATTGCTGATGATGTGTATTGTAAAACCTGCTATTGCAACCCATAGTGATCAGACAAATCACCGATGCAGAATCCAAATCAAGTCTCAAGAATAGAATTTATCCAGTAAGTCATACATATTCAAAAAAAAAACTGTTATACGTTAAACTAATTTTATTCTTTGAACCCTGCACCTAAAGTTACAGTAGGCTATATTCATTATCTGTTGTATGTTGGCTAGGGTGGGACTCTTCAGCTAAAGAATAAAACCACTGAACAACTTTTATGAACTTTTAGGTAAGACTTTTTATTAGGTAAATGCCCACTCATTAGCACATTTAGAGATTTCAGAGATTTATCCATAGTAAATTAATTGGTTAATCGGGTTTGCTTTTCCTCTAAACCATACCCTCATATGCCAGATAGTTAGATTTCACATCATTAAATGATTGTGCATTTTTAGCTTCTTTCTGTGGAGAAATTTATTAATCCAAAAACTTACAAAAACCTCAAAAGCTTGCAATGACTTTATTCATTATCATGCTTTTCACTTTAGAATTCTGTTCCAAATATTTAATAATTCCTTCAAAAGGATGTAGTAACACTTGAGTAATTACTATCCAAAATCTTACAAAAACCTCAATGACTTCAGTCGATATTAGGGGACTACTGTTCCAAGAAGTTTTTTATAGTCCTTTGGGAAGTATAAAAAAATAGTAGTTTGATTAACTAATAGTGAACTACCACATTCAAGTGACCACCATTGCTTACTAAATCGAGTTTCTTGTTCGTTAATATCTTCAAAACAAAGGTTCAAAAGGGGGCTTTTCACAGAGATGTCATAGAAGAACCACCTTTCAGTGAACCATTTTTTTCTTAGTGTGAAGAACATTTTAATAATCTAAAGAATCTTTTTCTGCTGTAAGAACTTTTGTGTATAGGGGGAAGGTTCCATGGATGTTAAAGGTTCTTCATAGATTCATAGATGCCAATAAGGAACCTTTAGTAGTTACTAGAATGTTAATATTGCTTTACTCATTTGTTCATGTAGTTATTCATTAATGACGGAACAGTATTCTACAGTATTACCGAAAGATTAATTATGCACGTTGATTTAAATAGAGCTGAGAACTGTACTAAAGCATGATTGTATTTAAATAAGTGAATATCTTAGCAGGACAGCAGCTCGAAGGAAACGATGCTGATTAGCACACAGGCAATGTTATTTACATATTAAATTTTAATTCTCCAAATGCGAATTAACACTCAGACAGACAACGGGTGGCATAATGTTTTTTTTTTTTAAACTGCATGATGTGCTCAGCCACATTGAAAGGCCTGCGTGTAACAAAATAATCATTTTGCTAAGGCTTTCTTGCTAAAGAACACAGGCATTCACCCTCTGCCATTTAAATTTTTTTCAAAAAGCATGTGCCTTTCAAAGCAGATGCTCTTCAGAATGCTGTCATATAAAAATCATCATTCACTAAGTAAACACAAACAAAAGAGCCACACAAGATCAACAAACATGAAAAGACAAGGCAGGAAAAGGTAATGCATGTCGTTTTTTCCTGCCTTTGATCATGCCGCAAAATGCATTTCCCTAATGTCCTCGTCGATGCTTTTCTCTTTGTGTGTGCACAGGTTTGCTGACATTCACAGGAGCGACGCCAAACAGGAATCATCCATCAGCCCCCACACATTTGTCTCCATCCTCTCATCTCGGAGCTAAAGATATCAGCTGCCCAAATCCACATCACCCTCAAACAGGAAATGGAACCCGTGCACCATCAGTCAAGCGTCTCTACTGTTACATGCAGGTCATCGAGTCCCAGCAGCCACCATCATCTCACAGCAGGGGACGTGCAACCTTTCTTAGTGAACCCTTGACTTAATTCAACTGTTTCTGTTTTGATCTTGAGATACATTGGCTAGGAGAACATTTCACTCGCTTTCCAGTTAAGCAGACAGAGAAGACTGTTCGCGCAAGATTATATAAGTTCCTTGCGAACAGCTGCGAGGGTGTTGCTTAAAAACTATCTTGATGGACCCCAACTGCGTCTTCAGAGCGAGGACATGTCGTCGACAAAAGGCCAGGGATGTGCAGAGACCTTTAAATATACACCAGAGATCACCTTCTTGTAAAGGGATAACGTGTTTTCCTTTCAAATAGAGAATTGAGAAAAGAGGACAAAGCAGCAGATGACTGATGAATCCTGTAGATTTGACCTCACGTGGTTTGAACATATAGATTGTGTGCTGTTGAGCTCTGTCTGCGAATGGCAATGCACTGATGCCGTCAACTCTAATCATTGGTGATTTAAAGATTAGCAAACAATGTGTGGATGTCATCTGTCCCTTCCTCTCTGGGGCGTCTCTTTCACTCTCTGCTTTAAATGTCTGTCTCTAATGGATATATCGTTTCTATCAATACTTTATTTTGACTGTAAATTGACACTTGCAATGGGATGTTGACCTAGATAGGAAATAAAGGGTGTGTCCATGTAAATGTGCACAACGCTTTGAGGAGTCTCTCCATGGGCCACGCTGATTTGCTGCTTAAAGTCAACATGAAGTCATAATGCATCGTTTTGAGTTATTAATAAATATTTCTGGTCTTATTGGTTATCTTATTATATAGTGCATTCTTAATGAATAAAAGTATTAATTTAAACATAACATAAATGCGTAAAAACTTGTTAAATGCTTTGCAAATGCTGATTCATGTTTTCAAAAAGTCAAAATTTACCTACTTAGTAGACGTTGGTCTTATTGTGCAAAATTCATTGGTGCATGTTAATGCTACTTTGGTTGACGTCACCAAGTCCACTTATACCTCATCCAACAGTTGCCAGTGGCATTTTAGGTGCTGAGTAATCCTGCTCGACTGACTCCAAAATTTCAACCATCGATTGAATTCCAGTGGCTAAAACCTACATTATTTCCTGTATTTTAAATACATGGTAGAACTTAAATAGTGCTGTCTCATGTTGACTTCAAGTATGTGAAAGATGCGTCTTTGTGTTTTGCTCTTTGTTTCCTCTAAAGGAGTCTGCTTTTCACAAAGCACACAGATCTATTCTCAAATCGGTTCTCCACATGGCCAGTGAAGAAGATCAATCCATATGGTTTCATGTAGCAGAAAAAATAAGCACTGTCCCGAAAGATGAAAGAGTAAAAGAATATGGTCACTTTCAGTGAACAGTAGTAATTCATCACTCACGAGCTAGACCCGGCTTCCTCAGTTGTGAATTTTAATGGTGTTTTTATGGTTCCTAATAAAGTCTGTTATGCTTCTGGCAAATATGCAGAGCACGACATCGCTCGCTTCCAATTACTGAGAAACTCAAGGAGATTCAGTGTGCATTCGTTACGGCGTATAGTTATTTAGGAATAGCAGGACGATCTCTCTTTCTCTTTCCTTCTCTCATGAAATCTCTCTACCAGTGTATGTGGAGTGGAGTGACAGTGATTTCTCTTCCTCCCTCAAAGTGTTCCATAATCACTCTTGTCCAGATCCATTCCAGGTTTTCTATTCTTAGTCCTCACTCACTCCCCACTTCACTCACTGGTGAGAGGATCCATCTGATCCTAAACAGCATTTTTTTGGCGGGGCAGGACTTCTAACCTGAAGGTTGTGGGTTCAAGCCTCAGTAGGAAATGTATGTTGGGGAGTGAATGAACAGCGCTGTCTTCCACTCTCATTACCCACAAATGGGGGCCCTTGAGCAAGGCACCAAACCCCCAATCGCTCCCCTGGGCGCCGCAGCAAATATGCCTTCCCACTGCTCCGGGTGTGTGTTCACGATGTGTGTTTGTGCACTACTGTGTGTGTGTGCACACTACTGTGTATGTGCAGTTGATGGGTGAAATGCAGTGCGCAAATTTAGCACAAATTTTTTATTGACGCCATTCAAAATAACCTGTTTTTTTTTTTTGTTGTTGTTTTTTCTAAGCAGCATTTAAAGAGTATTTCTTAATAGATATTTTACTTTATATTTTATAATATTTATTATTTACTTTTCTGTCGGCTGCCTTTGAAATCACCGCACCGGATAGCAAGTAATGAAGTCCGTTTCCATCTCAGAGTAAAAATCAAAATTTTTTTGTTTTGTATCGCAAGCAACATTTGAATAGTAAATATTTCATTTTATTGTAGTAGACATTTTATTTGTTCCAGATGTTAACCTTGTTTCTTATAATTCTGATTTATCTTATTGTATTTGTCATAATTGTGACTTTTTTCACAGTTCTTGTAATTCCAACTTTCTTTCCATTAATTGTGATTTTATTTCTTGTAATATTAACAGTACTTATTTTATTTCTTGTGACTTTATTTTCAAAAACAGACTTATAAGTATAAGCTGTCCATCATTCATTTTCTCTAAACATTTTGTATTTTTGTTCATTGTTCATAAAGTAATATTTCACAAACATATTTCTTTCAGAATCCTAACACTGTTTACCACGTGACGGTATTGAAGCGATCCTGGAGTGATGGTCTGATTTTCAATAAAACGCTACTCGCTCCAGGCAAAAATCACACAACTCTGCATCTCTCCACAGCGCTCACATCCTCTGCTGTCTTTGAGTTTATCCCTCAAGTGCTGTTGTTAAAAGCCTGGTGTGTACTGCTCTGACAGGATTATTCTTTTACATTTCAGACGACATCCCAATGTGATCCTGCAAGTCCTCAAGGCTTCTGCCTCCACTGTACCAGTGATTTATTATTTATCAATAGGAACAACCTCATTAATGGCCTGAAAAGTCTTCAACATCATCAGCATCATTCCTGTGATTCCTAGGTGACATTTATGTACATATTTGCTCATTGTGAGTAGTGGCTGTGGTTATCGGATCAATAAGGCCATAACATGTGCAGAACGGTCCAGAGAGGTTGCGTTATTACAGCAATATCTCTGCAGTCGGTCCGCTGTATCAAGCTCCAGTACACTCGTGTGATCTATCAATCAATGCTAACCATGAATGAAGCCTTCATCTGTCACATTCTCATGACTTAAGACCACATATGGATACAGTGCATGTAATTCTCATGTGTAGCCTATTCCACCGCAGGAGCATGTTCTGCAGGATGCTGATGTTGAAGGAGTTGAGGATGTGTTTGCTTCACTTTTCCAGGGCTTCTCTAGTAGTTATCCACCCGGAGGCATCTGTCATTAAGTCTATATAATACAAGCATAATTGGGGTTTATGCCCGGATTAAGAGATCGTTACACTTAATTACAACGAATCATGGTGCTGGATGATGTCTGGGCCAGCTGATATAAAACAGCCGATAATGTGAGAAAGAGAGAGGCATGCAGAGGCATAATTACCATTCTTTGTCATCTTTAAGATCCTGATATTTAAATTACATGCATGGGATTTTGTAATCCATTGATTTTTTTTTTTTAGCACTCAATCCCATGTAAGACTTGAAACCTTTTATATATATATATATATATATATATATATATATACTGTATATATATCAATGCAGTAATATCAGTACAAAATGTCTTTAAGTGTGAATTTAATTTCTGACCACCGTATTCATTTGCACCTGTGGCGGTCCGCTTTGTAGGCTATCCCACTCAAATTGCCCAGACATTATTGCACCTCGAGTACGTTGAAATCTAGCTGAGTGAGTTCTGAAATGACCTGTATTACATAAGATTTAATACAGAAAATTATATAGGGGTGAATCAGGTTGATTGAGACACATTTTCCAAGACATCTCAATGGCAAAAAGTCTCCCTGAATTCCCTCTACTCCTGACTGGATTTGATGGGGCGTCAGATTTTACGTTTTAAAAAGTACTGAACTCTCAGGGACGAATTCATTAACATTCACTAAACACATTATTTCAGTTCACAAACCTGTGTTTTCTTCACAAATCACCCACAATCCAGTGTAGCAGCCACTAAATGCATAGACTGCAAACACGCAATTTACTATAGATTGCATCTTGTTTACAAAATTCAGTGCCATTTGCTTGGTGCAATTATACTAATACCACTCGATCATGAGTGCGGCCTCCCTTTCTCATGCTCATCCCAGCCTGGCTGTAAGACAGTGATCGAAAGGAAAGGCATGTGCTTTTGTGAGAAGACTGGTTATTCTGTCATAGAGGTAAGCTAAATTTTATTTATGTAAATTGTGCTTTTACCTGGGGATTCATAGAAATCTTCTTAAAAGTAAGGATGTTTGCATAAGAAATTCTTAAGTATGTTCCTAACCACTATGAATTATTAAAAAAATCGTAATTCCTTTTCTTAAAGGTACACTATGATACACTACTTTGACACGTGTATGGTGTGGGAGTGGCATAGGTTAGTCGTCACAATGAGCAAGAAAGGTTGACATGATAAGTCTCAAACCTCTGGGGATTCATCTGTTTAAAAAAACAGAACAGAGGAGAGTCTCCTGGCAAAAAATAAAACAAAAGTCAACATTGACTTGGCTTTTCAGAGATGGCAACAACTGAGGGATTTGAAATGTATTAAAGGCAATGGCGTTTTTATTACTCAACTGGTGGGTGAGTAATTTTATTAAACGCATAACTTGCCATATGTAGTTCTTTAACATAATTCTTTGTAAAGCATCATCTATTGGGAAGGATCATTTCATTATGGTTGTTATAGCACTGTGCAGGAATTAATTTTCAAGGAAGTTCCGTGTCTATTAATGGGTAAAGCTACAGTAAAGTCTTCAGCTTGAGATCCTTTCCACCTAAACTGGATATATCTCTTAAGCCTAGTAGTGAATGTTTTATGAGCATCAATATAACCATGGTCATCCGCACAGTCACGCAGAGTCGAAGCACAACCAAAACAATGTTCTTCCGCAAAATGCATGCAGTTTTGTTTTTTAACCGCTAAAGTTACATAGTTGCATTGAGTATGTTGACATACTAATTATATATTATGATGCTTAATATTTTAAAATAACCCCAAAAAATACATTGAAAATCTTTTATTTTTTCAAGAATTTGAAATTTTCCTAAGAAAAAGTGAGAATATTCTTAAGAAATGTTTTGCGAATCAAGGTTCTAATTTGCATAATTCCTTTGAATTAGGTACTAAAAAAACATGAAAACGTGTGCTTATAAACAATGCTATTCACCTTTTTTTCAGTGAATGTGTGAGACTTCCGATTCATTAGCCACTATATTAAATAACTGGAAGAATAACAAAGTGCAGTAAATGGTAAAATAGTTTGCTCTACAAATCAGTGCGTTTATGATTATGAAAATAAAATAATATGATTACAAATATCAGTTTGGCATAACGGCCAGTTGCAGCTAAAATAACTGGAAGTGAATGAGACCGAAAGCCTTATAATAGCCACACCCACTCTTACTGTGTGTTAAGAATAAGGTGAATAAGTGGGTGTAGTAGTTCACTATTAGTGAATGTTAGTGAATTCCCCTCTCGGAGAGAACCACAGCTCTAAAATGGGGCTCTGGTGATGTGGCTGTTTATTTAGATGAAGGGGACCTAGAATGGAAGGAAACACTTAAAGATGACATCAGATGACCCCTGCAAGAACCCACTGGCCCATGAGCATGTGAGTGTTCACTCCTCACTCTGAGCGTTCGCTGGGAAAACAGAGTCTCATATAGACGCTCATAAATGCAGCCGTATTGGTGCAGAGAATGAAACTTGACGTCCGCCTACAGTCAGGCCCTCGGGACACTTCCCACATATGTGTGTAGTCATTTTTTGACACCTGCATGAAAATTTTAAATAACTGTTTATTTTTAGCTGTAATTAGCATATGAAAATCTGTTTATATTCTACATGTGTGTACATTTGCTTTCTCTGAATGAAGATAACCCTATGATTCATATCAAGTCATATTTTTAGAAAGCACCCAGTCACAACAGTCCACAAGCACAAACCTGCACTAAAGTATATGAAATGGCATTTACTCATTTTCCATAATGATTTTCCAAAATAGTTAATTATTATTGCGTTTCTAGATCAAACAGTATCCCTTTAAAAAGTCCAAATCCTATTTTGTTAAACCAAAAAAAAAACATTTTTTTAAAGGTTGACTGAACTATCGAAGGTAGGAACATAAACTGACATTACTTTAAATTTATACTCAATTTATACTCAAATATTAAACAGAAAGGACTTAGAATATGAAGTTTTGTGGTGAGGATCCAACTAACTGACAGCAAAGCATTATCCATTTGATCATTGGTGATCAACACTTGCAGTTTATGATGACCATTTTTTGTTATTCTAGATGTTTTAGCTCTATAGTGTTTTTGATTATATTTTCCAGCAAAAGTTGTGTTTTCAAATCACCATTAGAGTGATAAATGTTCTCTTCTGTGAGGTTTTGTTCCATTTCAATATACTGTAAGTAGGCTATAACTTGGCTCAACAAACTGAGATACTTCTATATGTTGTGAATGGTCAGTTTAAAATGCAAGCTTATTGAACTACACAACCACAAGTAAAAAAAAAACATTTAGATAAACCTTATTATGAAAGTCAAAGCATTTTTTCCCCACAATTATACTCAACTACAAAAAAAAAAAAACTGGTTGCCTCAGGTTTTTGAGCCGTACCACTGTAACACAGCTAAACATTCTTTGGGAGTTTATGAATTAATAGAATGTAGCTTAAATGTCAGAATGTGTTAAATGCAATTATTATTATATTAATCAACTGTGTTAACTATTTGATAGACTTTAGAAAGTCTTCATTACCTCGTAAAAGCAGTCTAAAACATGTATGTGTACATTCATGCATTTGGCAGATGCTTTTATCCAAAACAATGCTGAAATATTGTGGATGTGCCTGGATGTGCCAAAAGGGAAATTATGCAAATTACTACATTTTGATCATGTAAAAAAAAAAAAAAAAAAAAAAAAGAAAGATCTTTGCTATAATGTGCACTGATGATTTATACACACTAAGCCAGGGAACATGTGAACTCCTCAGTGATTTCAGAATGAGTCAGTGAGACGCAAGTGCTCTTTTCCTGCTTTAGTTTACCCATGCAAAACAGCCAGCACGCTTTTGGCATCCTAACTTTGCTTTAGTGCAATAACAGGGCTGCGTAGCTTCAGGACATCTTTCAAAATGCATTTTCCAGGAAATACTGACGCCGTGTTTAATATTATTTGTCTTCTCCAGGGCACTCGGCCATCTTTGTGCTGGTATGCCAAATTGGATTGTACTTCGCGGCTCGATTATTTTCCCTTTTTCTCCTGTTTTTCGTTTTTGATGTCAATCCTGCAGCAGCCACAGAGACCGAGATAAAACGAAACTTCTGTTTTGATGATAATTTGTCACAATGGTAGAAAGGAGATTATTTATTTATTTATTGCTTTTGACAGGGTAAATTGAATAAGAGACAGTAAGCAGGCAGTGTGTTTAAAGAGATTTTTAGATTTAAAAATATATATCCCTGACATGAAATCTTTAATTCGTAAATACGTAGGCTACATCTTCATTGTTATTCCGGAGGGAACATCGACTCGGGAAGGATCAAAGTGTAAAAACGCTTTACAAAACAGCCCCCAATGAGAGTGGATATGGAACAAGACGTGTGATTAAAATCAGAGAGGCGTAAATAAGACAGCAAAAAAAGCAGGCTTTGCAGAAAAAAAATCACAGAGTTGCATCGATTCATTACGGCATGCTGTGTGAAATATCTGTGCGTTTGTATGCAGCGGTTCGGCCAGCTGGCTGCAGGGCACACACACACACACACACACACACATAGCCTACAGTTTACATACATCATCAAATGCGAATCTAACACTTCACCTCCCACTGCAGCAGAGAAAGCCAAAGACACGGACATCAGCTAAATTATGGAGCAAATAAGTAATAGTTTATGTTGGCTACTTGTGTTCTTCCCAGCTTGTTTCAGAAGGTCACCTGATTAGATTCTATATGTAGGGCTAAACGGAAATATATTTCAGCTCCAGGGCCTGAGTGGACATGATTTTTTACCATGGAAACAAAACAGAGGTAGCCTAATGAAAATACCCTCCACCAGGAAAGAAAACCAAAATGTGTGTTATAATAAACAACAGCCACAACATGTGATGCTCCAAAGCTCCAGTAACTGCAAGAGCTGTTTTCTTGAGGTAGTGTAACCTCCTTGGTTCGTTTAGTCCACACCATTGAGTAAACTAAGAACAAAAGTGACTTCTCAGAGTCAGACATAAGGCGTTCTGGATCACTAGTTGTTAATCAGTGAAAGTGAAGCAGTGTAAACACACATGGAGGAGGGTAGCAGCTGCGGTTCAGTGGTGCACAGATACATTCCTCCCTCAAACATAATGCCATGCTACTCCCTGTTTTGCACGTATTTACTCAAGATATGCACAGGTGTGCACGCTTTAGCAGTTATAATAGCCATAGAAACCTGCAATAGGCCAAAACGAGATGAATTTGCATAACTTTCCACCGCCAATTGTCTGTAAACGCAGCCAAGCACTCGTTTGCAGCAAGCTGTTATACTGTAAAATCCAAAGTGTGTGTGTGGCTGGATTGTCATGTTTGCTGACAGTGACACAGGCTATTAGCCGTTTGAGGCTAGTCTATGTTGTTTAAACCTCTTAGCCTCAGAGATCAATATGGTATAATTGAGTCTGTAAATGTCTATCAAGTTGACATCTCTCCGTCGCACTGCTGCAGCGAGGGGAATTGGCACAGCTGTGTTTTGCAGGGTGGGGATTTTGAGTTTGGGCCACTTGAGGAAGCAAAATGTCAGGAAAATGTCAGAAACTCATTTAGAAAGTGGTGTTGCTACAGAGATAAATCTCATCTTAATTATGTGAGCGGAGCGAAAAGGCCTTATGTTTGAGGACAGTCATAAAGATGGAAAGGTTCTGTGTGATTTGGGAGTTGACGGCGCACCTGGCGTAACTCTTTACGCAAGTATGTGAAGGCATACACAACAAACCTCAGTACTCAAGGGGGTGATAAAGTTCCCTTCAAATGTCATTAACCTGAATGTTATTTAGAGACGTTGGCATGAACATGATGCCGACTTTAATTTGCTTAGCAAATTAGGCCTACTCCGAACTGTTGAATACGGTTCACTTGCATTGTGTTATAAATTGTGATCTGACCAATTTTGGAACTAAACACACAATAAAGATTGCTAGAAGTATATGTGTACTTGCATAGAGAATGTTTCGGACATTTACATTTTTTTAACATTTGTATTTATTTTTCCTTATTATGTTATTTTACTTGGATTGATTTATTTTTTATTTAATTTTTGGACCAAAAACTAGCTGTTGGACATCTCCAAAAAATTGTACAAGTATGCATACTCATCCGTTCAAAACTTTTGGACGATTTTAAAATTAGTGTCTTATGATCACCAAGGCTGATGTAGGCCTAGAGAAGTTCAGAATGATGTGTTTAGTTTCAATAAGTGTTCTTTTTGAAGTGGGTTTTGAATTCTAAAATTTGTTTTCATAGTAGGCTACACCAAACGTTTATTTTTAAAAAAGAAATTTCAGTTTCTCATCATTTGACCCCTTTCAACTCCTTAAACACACCAGAGACGAGCATGACTCATGAATTTAGCACTGCATTAGAAACATCTCCTCCATGGCAACAGCACTTCAGAGATCCACCACAGAGCAGCTGTGCTCTGCCTGCTCCATCATCATCATAAACCACTGTTGTTTATCTATGAATTATCTTTTTTCTAGCTCGCTTCTTTCATTTGTTTAATAGCTCAGATCAAAGTACTGTATCTTGCTTATGGTTGTATTTGAAAGAAGAGCAATTATTATAAGTACGCGTTCGCAGAACATCTCGATTCATCAAAGGAGAGTTCACGAGTCATTTTCGCAAAACAAACGGTCCTTGTATTCATCCCTGTGAGCCGCCCACTCGCCCACCCTAAAAGATTTTTAAAAACTTGTCAGATTTTCAAAATGTGAGATACCACAAACATGAGGATAAAATTATAAATGTAACAGTTGTGTTCCTGTAATGTGTGGAGTGTCGTGATGTGACCAAGACAGCACAGCACACTAACAGATTCCTTTCATTAACAACCGGGCTGTGTCCGAAATCACATACTCTCTTGAGTAGGTACTTATTTTGAATAAGACCGCTAAAAAAGTATGTTCTGTATAGTATGAAAAATGTAATCTGGACGTACTATCTTGTTGTCATTATCATGTGACCTACCAGCATCAGTTATGTCACTTCACTGCCATTCACAAATCCTCTCCCGTGGCCTCATCCCGTGGGGATAGTAAAGTGTCCATCGTATGCACACTTCAGAACTCACCAGAAGAAGTCGGTCATCCAGGTACTTTTTGCCCACTCTTTTATCTGTAGGCTACTGGGAATTTGGACATACTTCTTTTGTCACATATTGTTTTTCACCTACTATATAGTAGGGAAGTATGTGATTTTGGTTGCAGCCTTAGAGTCCTGACTGTGAACACGGGAAATCTCCCAAAATCAAGTGTGACTTAGGTTAAACAAACATTTTAGACGATGGGCAAGAACAAATGGCGATAATAGTATTTGGACTGCTTTTCACTGAAAAAAGGGAAAATGTTCTGAAAATGTCCGTATGTTCTGTTTTTGTACACAATTTTGAGTGTGTAGCAGAAGAGTAGGCAAGCTTTGGGACATACTACTTTGTCATAATTGCGTCTTTAACAGACAGCTCTGTCGCTTAGTTACATCCATCCTGTCACCGTTTAAACTGCCCTGCCAATCATCTTGTCACAGTTAAAATCCTCCACAATCAATTTAATTTCCTACCGTTTTGGGGAGAAATCAGACAGTCGTAGATCTTTCATGAGGAGACGCTCCTCATGTGTTTGCAATTTGAATATAATGATGCATTTAAAAGATAATGACCAAATGTATCTTTACAAAAGTTCACAATGCTGTTGTAGTATAATGCAAATATTGCAAATATGTGGATAACATTTAACAAATATCTTTTTGTCAGGTTAGATACTGATAATTAATCACTCAAATTCCTTTATCTAAACCTTTCTAACCGTCGGACTCTCACATCCGCCATCTTTGTAGTTTAAAAAAATGTATTGTAGTTCTAATTGAGTTCTCATCCAACATCCAATGGGTTGTGGGCAATATTAGCTGTTGGAGTGTGCACGGATCTGCATTTCAGGTTCTAACTGGAAAAAGTAGACCATCTGGGTATCTTTGGAATATTCATCTCAACATACTACGATTTGGGACATATTTTTAAATACTATTTAGGATGGATAGTGTGCGAATTGGGACGCAGCTAAAGATTTGGATCAAGGCGTGTTATGCTTCTGTCATCTGTCATCTCGCTTTCTGATTTGGAATTGTTTTATTCCACGTGACAAATGCGTGTGTGCGCTCCAACCACACAACATGATTTCTGATCATAAATATTCAACAACGATCGGTGCGGCCATGACGTTCATCAGAGCAGATGCAATCACTCTTAACACAACTCACTCCACAGGAAATGAATCTGTAGAACATCAAGAATAATCAGGACTTTAGTAGGAAGGAGAGAATTGGGCCCCAAACGGGCTCGATTATCTTGTAATCTGTGGGTGCCTTTACACGCATAAACATACATCCACCTTTTCACACACTAACTGGTACCATCCCTTAAGGGCTTGGGATTCCTTGAGTCCTGTATCCACAAAGTGTAATGTGTGGTTGAATGAACAGAGCCTTTTACAGCTCACTGCAACTACAAGATAAAGGCGCAATTTCCATCTCACTGCTCTGAGACAAACCCTCTGCATGCAGCACTCAGAAGCATGAGATTGAGCCACTAGCCTGCATTTAATTAGTATCAAATAGACGTGCCTTTATCACTCGAGAGAAAAGAGAATTTTTGAGATGCTTGCTGCAGGCGGAGTGTTTCCTGAGGAAATCGCCTGTGTTCGTGCTTTTCTTTACCCTTCATCTGCTGTGTGCTGTGCTTTTGTTCACGACTCATGCACACTGCAAGAGCAATAAAATGTCACAGAGCATTTAGAAACAGGTCATTGTGTATACAACAAAACAGACCTCGCATAACAAAGACAAACAGACAGCTGATGCGTAATCAAAATCGCTTTCAACTTACATTTTCAATGATTTTTTCTTCAAAGCTACAAAAAAAATACACAGGTCTGAAAAAAAAATGTGAGTGGTTAACAGTGCATTGCCACAGTATTTGTATGGTTGCTAGGGTGTTCTGCTAGAGTGATGTGAGGTTTATTATGGTGTGAAGTGTGGTTGCTTACTGGTGCTGAGATGGCTGTGTCATGCTGCTTTGTGGTTATTAGGTTGTTCTAGGGGGTTGCTATGGAGTTCTGGGTAATTTTGTAGCAAAACTCCCCATATTTACACTCTTTAAGAAATCTATGAATGGCTTACTTGTATAGTACTCTCTGCACAAAACTGGAATACATACATGTCCGCTTATTATCATGAGCATAATTTTCAGATTATGAAATCTAAAGTAAACATTGTGCATATATTATGATGCTGTATACTTTGTGCTAAATCCCTCGGATAAGCAGGAATGACATTTTCATAATATACAATGTCCCCTGAGGCAAATTGTTTGAAGATATTGTGACTAAACAGCTGAGCTCTTTTAGAGTATATTATCTAAACTGATATAGGCTAATCCGAAGGATCTCTATGCTTAGATAAACAACATGCAGTGACGGCACTTCGGAGATCATGTGATCATGCGTGCATGCATGATATACCAGCAATGGATCATATCTGGGCATCCTCTCCTTAATCCCAGTAGCATTATGTGTGCCAGAACCTAATCAATACCCAGGGCTGGAGGACTGCTGAAATTGACAGCTTTAACATTGAAAGATGTTGTGAGATGCAACCCAACAGCTTGGATGAATTATAAGCAGTGGTCTCGGTCGCAGTGCTGCTGTTATCCGGGTCTCTTGGCAAATGTTGTGAAATGTGCCTTGAAGAGAGAGCCAGACCCAATATGGTGCCCCCTGTCCCCAGAGGCAGGCGATGTCCAGATGGCTCACTCACTCTCTCTTTCCCTCCTTTTCTTCCATCTCTCTCACTCCCTAAAAGGAGCCAAGCAGTAGAGGCGCGTGTGCACTAATCAAATCTACCCCCATTACTCCTCTTCAGAAAGTTAATAAACAGAAATATAATGTAATCTACAAGCAATTCGCTGTATGGGTTTGTGATCCGTAGATGCAAAGGACTTCATGAAGTGGAAAGCAGCTTGTTATTGGACTTAAAGAGGGCATCATGACAAATAGAAACTCGGGTTAAGTAAGAGTGTTGTGGCCATTTTATGGAATTAAGATATAAGAGAATTTATATTAATCAGTTATCATAATCAATTGAGGACCAAAGAGGTCTGTAATATATGGAGAAGGCATTCCTTTTCATCTCTATGGTAGTTGCTCAGATTGCGCAGGACATCTCTGCTCATTTGACATTTGACGTTAAAGGGAACAAATACAGCATCTCTAACTCCTGCTGTTGTCATTTCGTTTAAGTGTTTTAACAAGCATCGATCCGGAGCTACAGTTTGTTAAATTTCATGTTTTTTTTTTAGTTGTCATTGTGGTTGCAGTATTTTCTCCCACACACAGCTATTAGACATGCTCTCTTTTGCTTTCTCACAGCTAACTACCCATTCTAGTGAAATGACAAAACTAAATGCAAACAAACCCCTGACATCTACTTACAGTATGTTCAGCTCAATTGTAATTTGTTACATAGGGTTAGAAACCGGAAATTTCACCCAACGGACCAACAAGATGATACTCCATTGATCTATGTTTCTATCCATTAATCTTGTTAATTATTGACAGTAGAAAATTAAATATGTAAAACATTTGAATTTGAAATTTCACAAACAAGACTGTGACACCCTTGGCAATCATAATATTATATAAATGCATTTTACATTTTTTGTTGTGGCAAAAAAAAATTGCTTGCCAATTATTATTTTTTTTTAGAATATTGTGGAGGAGATCAATTTAATTAGTGAACTTTAGTTTTCCTTGGAGTTTAATTTCAATTTTCAAAAACAATCAAAATCCTATCTTGCTTAATTTACTTCAAATGTGCTGAAGCAACATGATTCTTTACCTAATTTCAGTGCAAGCCATCAAAATTTGTCGAACAAAAGTTTACTTTATCCATTTGCATTGGGACTATATTAATCATTTTTATGGGTTTCATAGCATTGTTAAAAGTGAGCAGGGTTTTTTTTCCCCCAGCACACTTTGGATAGGACTGGATAGGGAGAGTAAGCCTAAATATTGAAATTACTATAGTACGTTTTCAAAAATGTGTTTTACTGCTTCAAACTGAACGTTTTTGCTATGGATGTGTGTAATTTACATTGTAGAAAAAATGCCAGAGTATAGTCAAGTTATGTTTACCACAAGCTTTATTTTACAGATAAATCGAAAAACCCAATTGTAAAACCCCATAGGAAAATCTCGAAGGAACCTGTGGCAAATTAGTCTAATGTAGTCTATATTTATTTGCATTATTTTGATATCTTTTTGCATCGCAATTGATCGATTGTAGTGAAATGATCTTAGAGTACTTCAGTATTTAGATAACAATAATATATAGTGAATTACCATTAATATTGTGTATTGCCATGTTGCTAGGCGGATTGTTTTGTACATTGATCTGCAAAAAAAATCGTATAATAAAAAAGTGCTAAATAGTCATTAGCGCCGTAACACAGAAGTCTCATATTTCATCACTGGACTATAGGGAGACTTCCACAACATAAATTGGCACAATGCCAAATGAATTTGTCTCTTATAACAGCAGAAACAACTTAAAATACTCCAACATTATGGTCATACGGATAAGAGTAAGACCATTTGAAAAATCATTTGAAACTAAAGGGTCTATTTTTATTTGTGTACAGCTAGTAAGATAGTAGAGCGCGTCACAAAAATGAATCGAAACTCAGCGTATAGGCTACTCGCTCCTGTTTTAGATTGGTGCATAGATCATCTTTTCTTCTGCTCTTTTTCCTGTTGTGGCGGTTAGCGAACAGCGTTGCATTACCACACGCGCCCCCTTCTGGATTGGAGTGTGGATCGCCTGTGGCTGACTGTATTCGTCGTCTGACTGTATGCAACGTACTGTGACGGGGACGAACGAATACGTGTGTCGTTGCTACGTTGCTAAATAGCCATTAAATCTACATTGCAGTCTTAATTCGAAAGCAGACACAAAGGGATATTACTGCAAAGCTTTGGCTTTTCTTTCAAAAGATCCCAGAATACTTCTCTGAGCTCACTTAATTGAGACAGAATCAAATGTGACCAAGCAATTAGCACCTGTCTTTCACTCTCACCTGATGAGAACTGAACCATCACATCAATCCAGACTTGTGTGGAGGAGAAAATGAGCTCAATCATATCTTCAGCATATGTAACTCACTTGTGCAGCTGTTCTTTTTGAGTTTGATGAAGGTGGCTCATCTCTGGAGGCCATTGTGCATGATTTTTGAGCTCCCTGGCACCTGTGAGGACTTCAGATCACTTCGTCTCACTTCACGCATCAAGAGGACCTTTGAGAGGTTGGTCCTTAAACAGCTCTGACCCGGTCCCACTGCAGGCACACAGGTGTGGATGATGCCCTCATCTGCTTTCTCAACAGGTCCTGCTTCCACCACCTGACTACGTCTGGCACTACTGTCAGGACTGATCTTTGACTTCTATAGCCTTCAACACCTTTCTGCCTCACCAACTGCAGAACCAGCTCAAGACAATGCAAGCAGATCCCCATAGTCTCATACAACATACAGGACTGTGAAGAAAGTGGTGAGTTAATGGGTCTGTCTGTCCAACATTTATTTCACTTGAATAGGTATTCGAATGTAAAGACATACATTTGTATATGTGTGTATGAAGACTGAAAAGTACCATTTAAACATACTGACAGCAATGAATGCGTAAACCTTTGTACCTACTTCAGAGATTTACAAATATGTATGTTTGTAAATGTTACGTTAAAATATATGTTTGTAAAATATATGTTCCATAAAATGGGGCAATTATTTATCAGTAAATGATGGAGAAACCTTTTCCCACCTTTTTATTGACAATGCAAGACTGTCAGGATGAATACAAGCAAAGTGATTTACTCTCTTTGTCTGGTTGAATTTAATTATCATAAAAGCTCAACAAACATGAAAAATCAGTCACTGAAACATGTTACAGTGAAATGTTAACGTTTTTCAGCTACATACTGATATTTGTGGTTGACAGCAGTCTTTATACATAATAAAATCAATATGCTGTCAAATTAAGTAATTGTCAAACAATCAATCAATGACATTTATTTATATAGCAGCACATTTAAAAACAACACACGTTGGCCAAAGTGCTTTACATACCAGGACCTAACACATTCATACAATCTAGGATTATGAAACAAAGTATAAGACAAATAAAAAATGACACAAAATTAAGTACAGTCGAATGCACGTGAGAAAAGTTGAGTCTTTAAATAAGATGAAAACACATCAAGAGTGGCCCAGGATCTAATATGGAGAGCTAAGCTGTTCCATAAGCTGTTCTTGCATGTAATTTTCATGCTTTAACGTTTTCTATGGCATGTCAATGAGTCTTTTAAAGAACACATGGTGTCACAAATGTCAAAAATTCTTTCCATCTATTAGAGAGAGTCAGTCTGAGTAATTTTCTACGAAATATCAAGGTTCTGCTTGGGTTGCTACATCTGCTAATGTGATTCATTTGCTTTATGTTCCCTGCTGTGAGGATCAAAAACATTAGCAGAACAACCAAATCTTTCAGTCTTTAATAAAAGCGCCATTGGTAATTTTAATCCAGCATTTTATTGATATTGTTTCCATTTTCATTTTCTCTTTCCTTCCTAGAGTTCTGAATAAAAACAATCTGTAGTTCTTTGTAACTTCTTTAACAGTTTCCCTAAAAAATCTCTTTCATTGAAATTCAGTCAGCAAGAAAATAACAACCTGTGGCCTGGCCCACTCAAATTTATAGGAATCAAGACACTGTGCCACATTTGGACAGGGTATAATAAAATAAGGTATAATTTTCAGCCGGTCATTATCAGAAAATAAACGGTGATCATGTACTGTATCACTTTGAAATGGTTTATTTTGTGATAATGACCGTCTGACTGTACATTATACCACTTGCACGACTTATTACCAAATAAATAAAGAAATGGACATGAAATAATGATTTGAGTTGAAATTATTTTACTAAATGAGAAGAAAATTAACACAGAGACATAAAAGTACAACAGTCAAGTAAAGAGATTATTTTGAAATAATACAAAATTAAAGATGAATATAAATTAACCATTTGTGCAGCATTATTAAAGAATAGTTTATATCATCTAGAAAGCTGTTCTGTGCAAGTAACATGGGTAAATTTAGTCATCCATCCCCCTGCAGGAGCACATCCTGGATTTCTTTAAGGATTGACTGTCAAAGTGATTATCATATCATGGTCAGAGCCTACAGCCATTGTCAAACTGATATTTGAAATCATATATGAAATTGAAATATATATTTCAGTAACTTTGACTAACTTTAACTTTAACTTTGGGCAATTTTACATTATTAGAACATTTCCAGAGACGCTAACTGTTCAATATTTTTTAGATAGTTATTAATTGCATTGTGATGGCCACAGCCATGGCATCACAACCAGTCCCTCACACGCATGATTATTACACATTTTTATTAAGAACATGCTGTTGTGATATGTATTGTAAAGATACAATTCCTTGTGTCAGTGTAATATGCAGATATAATTATAAGTAGCGTTTGTTTTATCTCGACCAGCCTGGAACCGCAGCTCAACCAATGGCATAAGTTTGAAGGTGGGACTATGTGTTTGTTTGTGTTCAGGTAACCTGTTTGAAAACAGACATCATTTCTTTCAATTATTTTTGGTTCCACTTGTGGCACTAGTAGTATTTATTCATATTTTGAATTATACAATAGTTTCATTACAATGAACAATATTTCGACAGCATTTATTATATTAGTTAATGTAATTTCAACATTTATCAATACATTTTTAAAATCGAAAGACGTATCTTAACATTAGTTATTGCACTGTGAATAATGAACATTTTTTATTAACATTAATATATGCCATAAAAAAAGATATTGCATGTTATTTCTTAAACTAATATTAAAATGAGATTATATTGTAAAGTACAAGAAATTAGTGTTATTCTTTATTATGCATCTTATTATGCTTCACTCTGAAAGTGTTGAATAGAATCCCTATACAAGATAGATAGATAGATAGATAGATAGATAGATAGATAGATAGATAGATAGATAGATAGATAGATAGATAGATAGATAGATAGATAGATAGATAGATAGATAGATAGATAGATAGATAGATAGATAGATAGATAGATAGCACCATTTCTTAGCTCTGTGTCACTGCAGAGAGTGGCCTGGGTAATTGGAGCAGAAGGTGAGATGGTGTTTGAACTGATGAGAGGGTGGATGAGAGAGACGGAGAGGGGCTATAGTGTGGCAGTGAAAGACTAGAGTTGTGAGCTTTCTCTATAATTAAAGCCACAGGGAGCTGCTTCCCACCAGGGGAAGTGACAAAGCCAGAAACCATTCAATTCTCACATCAGTACCTGTGATTGGTCATTTGATGATCTAAACCTCACCAAATTGGTCATGCACACTCGCACACACTCAGCGCAATAGATTATGGCTGCATGTGGGATAACGTTTCATATATATGTGTGTGTGTGTTTGAAGGGTATTATAATTCATCATTTATTCTTTTAGTCATTATAATATGAAGGTAAAATGATGTCTAAAAGAATCGCATGCGCAGGGTAAGATTTGTGAAAGTGTGCATAAGATTGCAAGCGTAAATTAAATTTGCAAGCGTAAATTAAATTTGCATGCGCAAGAGAAGATTTGTAAAGGTGTAAATTGTGTTTCAAGCGTAAAAAGAAAGTGTAATTAATGTATTGTGAAACTGCAGCTTCATGTTAACGCAAAATAAACATTATCTGTACTCTTCTGACTTCCATTTTTCCGTGCTTACACTTTTGCCACGTTTATTTCGCCGAAATACGGCCAATATCATTGCAAGCCTGTGAACAGCAATTTGCAACCGAAAACAACAGTTTAAAGAACTGCAAACCGGATTGAAAGTGTAAAACCAATCTGTAGGCGTAAAAAATAAAACGTTGCACTTGTCTAAACTACTTGTTGTGTGCGTAGGGTAAATGCTCCCGAAGGAACCTGGTTTGCACAGTTCCGAATTCTGCGCTGACAGTTTTGACACGATTCTCTCACTCACTAAGTTTTGCAAGCGCGAAGAGGAGGGCGAGTCCACCTTCATCATGTAGCCAATCAAACGAGCTTCTCGCTGACACTTGATTTACTCTGATCTGATTGGTTCAATAAACACGCCAGTCACCAGAACACATCTTTATCTTGATTTGGCTCTGAAATGTTCTCATTCATGAAATGGTACTTTTAATGCACACATACATGTTAAATAGGCTAAATAAATAAATTTTCTTGTAGTTTGTACATGCATTATGATTTCTATATACTGTACATTTATAAACAAACAAAAAAGAAACTCAGGAAGTAGTTAATTATACATGCGTCATTATGTTTAATGAGCTTACAAGTTTTGGTACACCATTAACTTGGAACAATACAGATGGTGCTAATGGAAAGATAACGCCATGCTGCATCAAGGTATATTCTGTATATATATACACTCCCCTAAAGGAATATTATGAACACCTGTTCAATTTCTCATTAATGCAATTATTTAATCAACCAATCACATGGCAGTTGCTTCAATGCATTTAGGGGTGTGGTCCTGGTCAAGACAATCTCCTGAACTCCAAACTGAATGATAGAATGGGAAAGAAAGGTGATTTAAGCAATTTTGAGCGTGGCATGGTTGTTGGTGCCAGACGGGCCGGTCTGAGTATTTCACAATCTGCTCAGTTACTGGGATTTTCACGCACAAACATTTCTAGGGTTTACAAAGAATGGTGTGAAAAGGGAAAAACATCCAGTATGCGGCAGTCCTGTGGGTGAAAATGCCTTGTTGATGCTAGAGGTCAGAGGAGAATGGGCCGACTGATTCAAGCTGATAGAAGAGCAACTTTGACTGAAATAACCACTCGTTACAACCGAGGTATGCAGCAAAGCATTTGTGAAGCCACAACACGCACAACCTTGAGGCGGATGGGCTACAACAGCAGAAGACCCCACCGGGTACCACTCATCTCCACTACAAATAGGAAAAAGAGGCTACAATTTGCAAGAGCTCACCAAAATTGGACAGTTGAAGACTGGAAAAATGTTGCCTGGTCTGATGAATCTCGATTTCTGTTGAGACATTCAGATGGTAGAGTCAGAATTTGGCGTAAACAGAATGAGAACATGGATCCATCATGCCTTGTTACCACTGTGCAGGCTGGTGGTGGTGGTGTAATGGTGTGGGGGATGTTTTCTTGGCACACTCTAGGCCCCTTAGTGCCAATTGGGCATCGTTTAAATGCCACGGCCTACCTGAGCATTGTTTCTGACCATGTCCATCCCTTTATGGCCACCATGTACCCATCCTCTGATGGCTACTTCCAGCAGGATAATCCACCATGTCACAAAGCTTGAATCATTTCAAATTGGTTTCTTGAACATGACAATGAGTTCACTGTACTAAAATGGCCCCCACAGTCACCAGATCTCAACCCAATAGAGCATCTTTGGGATGTGGTGGAACGGGAGCTTCTTGCCCTGGATGTGCATCCCACAAATCTCCATCAACTGCAAGATGCTATCCTATCAATATGGGCCAACATTTCTAAAGAATGCTTTCAGCGCCTTGTTGAATCAATGCCACGTAGAATTAAGGCAGTTCTGAAGGCGAAAGGGGGTCAAACACAGTATTAGTATGGTGTTCCTAATAATCCTTTAGGTGAGTGTGTGTGTGTGTGTGTGTGTGTGTGTGTGTGTGTGTGTGTGTGTGTGTGTGTGTGTGTGTGTGTGTATATATATATATATATATATTTTTTTTTTTATGAGCTGACGTATTGTCTCAAAGTGATGGTTACTGCAGTTTTTTACTTTCGTTTCATAGGCTATCAGGACTGCTGTGATATCACTCCATCAAAATTTTTGTTCTTGGGGAAAAAAGTCTTGTAAACATTTTTTTTTTATACTCTTTCATTTGGTGTCGTTGCAATCAATGGAAGAGCTGCTAGAATGCAATCATGCTCTTGGTTTGGGCTACACTGATTGTGTTCCATCGATTTTCAGCGGGTGTATCAGACTGTTTGATACTGATTGCAAGATGTATCTTATTGTGAGATATGAATGGTTCACTGAATTCCCTGGACATGTCGTGAAAGAGATTTTGATAAGAGAGAAGGAGATCAAAGAAGACAAAAAAAAAAACACTTGGTCCTAATAAAGTAATATCGTAAATAGCTATTTGTTCCTCTGCCAGCCGTTCTGGCATGAAAAGGACAAGGTCCTGAATTAATAGATGAACCACTGAGGTGACAGTAATGAACTCTTAACTTAGGTTGTAAACGAGAGAAAATAGGGAGGTTTTTAAAGATCTACTTTTATTAGCCTTAGAGAATCAAATAGAGGTTTTAATCTAATACAGAGAGACACACTGGAGACACGCTTGAGCACAAAGAGAAGCCAGACACTTTTTCTCTTTATATTAATTGCACAAAGGATTTGCATGCACCCCTTCTGTTTTATATTCTACAGCTTGGGGCTGGTTTTCCTAATTTTTCTCCTGTGTGCATTAAAAAAATCAACCTTGAAACCAAATATGTTGGTTCGCAATTAAAGAGAAACAATATGTGGTGATCTTCTTTCTATTATTATAAAACAAACATTCAAGCTAATTGCTCTAGAGGTTTAAAAGCATTGCTGCTCACAATAAAGGGAGAGTTTCCAAGAGCTTTTGTTAAGACTCGGAGAGAGGGTTGGTTTTGTGACGGCATATACGTTCATCGAAAATTTAGCCATGCATTTTTGGCTCAGACTCACATGCCTGAAACCTCCACAGATTTGGCAAAAACTTTGAGAGACAGCCATTAATTAACAGTCTTTCTAATGCCGTGAGCCAGAAAAAAAAAATTGTGCGCAAAGAAACCGCTCTATATATATTACACCGGAAGTGAATCAACAGTGCAGAATTTGATCACCACAGAGAGTTAAGCCTGTGACTATAGAATGTTACATTTAACATATTTACATTAAAAGTGGCATTTGCAGTTTTATGTTAATGTTAACATGTAAAAATTGCATAGCCCTAACCCTATTCAATAATCAAAATAAAAGTAGCTAATTATGTTACGTCTCTTTACATAAAAAATAATAATGTAAAAATGTGACAGTGACACTGCAAAAATGACTGAAGTAACATTATAGCATAAATGTGTTGCTTTACACATTTCTTTTGAGTAACGTTTTATAAAATCACATCTTTACATTTTACAGAGTATTTGTATTCTTTAAAAATGTAAAGGGTATATTTAAGGGTAAATTTGTTTAAAACTTTATATGCCTGCACCCTTCACTTTCCCATTCCCCCCTGAGGAGTGGAAAAGTTGGAGCCGTTCTCTCATTGAAATGCATTTAGTTCGGCTCAGTAACGCAGAGGCAGCAGGCGGAAGAGCAGAGGAATAATTTACGCTCTGAAACAGACAGGCGGGCTCACAGAGCCCAGATGAGTGGGGCCAATCATTACATAGACTGCATCCCAACAAACTCCACCAACAATACCAAGCCCAGGATTGCTGGACAGCCCAAAAACCAATCAAAACCAACCCAATGTCAAATATGTCACAGAGTTCCTATTACGCATCTTCAGATTCTCAGATACTTTCATTTTAAGGATTGTAATGTAAGCAGCAGCATTAAACATTTGCAAACTTTAAAAACCATTACGCACACAACCATCATTAAAAGATGCAATTTATTATTTACAAAGTGACATAATGATGCAGACTGCATTTTAGCTGAGGCAGGGCAGGTTTTAAAAAGGTTGCTTGGATATATAAATGCATGCGGTGTCGTGCTGTTTTTACTTCAAGCAAGCCTATTACCCATAATTACCGTATTTCTGCTGACACATTATTCCACCTGTAAGAATATGTTGCGATCACAATGTGGTTTCATAAAAAATACTCTATACATGTATGTTGACACCATTGTTAATGAATTATGAGACAGTTCTTTTTACTAAATCAAAAATTCTCTACATTCTATACATTGTGAGACTGATTCCATAATGACTCTTATGAGATGATTCTTTAATAAATTGTTCAAACAGAGGAGTTATACATTTAAATCATACTTTTACTGAAATGGGCTGTTTCCTAAAAGCATCGTAAGCCTAAGTTGGTCAGAACAATTGCCACCAATGGTCTCTACGATCAACTTTCAGGAAACGCAGCCCAGATTAGTTCGGAGAAGTTACTGAATCAACATCTGACTCACTTACTGAACTGCAAGTTATCATCCTATTTCAGTAATGTCTGTATCAAAATGAAGCCTGTTTAATGTCAGTATCATGACTGATTGACCATTTCTGTCAGGACCATTATCGTCAGATACGATTGACAATTAGCATACAGTTTGAATTGGCGGTATGATTCTGTTCCTGGCGAGAACCCCCTGTGCATCCATGATGCAGCCTAGCATGGATAAGAGCAGGGAGAGCAGCAATAACCGACCTTAGGGTAAACAAAACAGAACCAACATGAATGTATTGCAGATATCATTAATCTATTTTTTTTTAGTGTACAACATAATTTGAGAATTTAGTCTGATTCAAAGGGGAATCAGAATACCAAATCCTGACTGACGAGAGGAGGAGCTGGGGATGGAGGAGGGTAATTCGCTCCTGAGAAACGCGATAGCTGCTTATAATACTGAAGGAGCTTATATATGAATGCTGTGATGGGCGTCGTATTCCTATAAGTAGACGTGGATTATCTGAGAGTCAGCTGATGCAAGCTTGACTAACGTGACCTGCCGGAACTGACGCTACGCTTGATTTAAAACATATCATTTATTTATAATCCACATTTACAACAGAGTTTTTGTAATAAATGAAGTAAATTTCCTACAGTATGCATATGAAGTGAGGACAGAGACTCCCCCGCTGCTAAAACACACTTTATTTAGATTTGGCTGTTCCAGTAATTCCAGTGAAAACAAATCTTAATGCTCTTCCACAATGACAATCTGAGAATCCTGTGCTTCCAACTTTGTTGCAACATTTGGGGAGGGTCCTTTTCTGTTCCCACATGACAACTGCACTGTGTACAAAGCAAGATCCATGTAGAAATGATTTATTGCAGGGTTTCTGCAGGTTTCAGTAAGTCAAATTTAAGACCTTTTTAAGACATTTTAAGACCATTAAGATTGAAATTTAAGACCTACACGACGCATTATCCAAGTTAGATAGATAGTTACCTCGGGATCATTAGAGTATCTATCTATCTATCTATCTATCTATCTATCTATCTATCTATCTATCTATCTATCTATCTATCTATGTGTGTGTGTGAGAGAAGGAGAGGTAGATATTTTTTTAATATAAAATTGTACTTTTGCATATTATACAGTAAAAACACAATTATTGTTGATTTTAGTTGATCATAGTTGATCATAACTAGAGAGGAAATGATGAGATGATTAAAGTGACCAAAATTATCAAGGTTATCACAGAATCCTGTTCAAAAAGTACTAATACTACAGAATGAAGTCAATTCAACTAGTTTTATGTCGAAAAACAGCAAATAAATTGATTAGCATCAATATGCACTTTTTGTTTACATAAACATTAAAATACCATTAAAAATGATGGCTAGATTTTAAAAGAGTGTCTTGCAACATGTCATCTACTAACATGTACAAGTTCAAATAAAGTTTTGACAAAAAAGGTTTTATACAAAGATAAACCTCATATTTCAGCCTTTAAATATTTTTTTATAAAAATAATGAGTCAAAAAGATAAATTACTGACATTTACACATTAGCTTATATTTATTAGTAGTGTTTGGGTGAACCCCCCATCCTTCATGTTGACGGAGCTTTCAATGTTGTTATGGAAAGGGGTGATTGGTTGGTTCCTTTCACATGACCTGCGGTGCGTGCATTTGCGGCATTCTGAAAAGTTTAGATTTTTTCCATCTCGTTGCGCCTGGTAAAAAAAATTAACGCGTGGCTTCAATTATGAGCGTGCTTGCCGCGCGCCTACACTTGAACAAACTTGAGCGCGGAAAAGACGCGATATGTGAACGGCCTCTGGCGAGCTAGCTCATATCAAGCCACGAGCTGCTGGAGCACGCGAGCGACGTGTTGGAGACCCCTGCTCTAGAGCTCCGCTTTGTAGGCTACAACTCGATACTTTTTTGCTACTTTGTAATAACTTCCTGCGGCCAGCGTTTCTGGAAATGAACGAGGGTAAACACTTTTTTAGACCTGACTAAATGAAATTTAAGACCTAGGATGAAAATCTGGCCGTTTTTAAGACTTTTTAAGGCCTTAAATTTAAAGTCCAGAATTTTAGACTTTTTAAGACCCCGCGGAAACCCTGTATTGAGTCTGGTAACTCAATTTCCCTGTCATGAGCTTGACTGGGCTGCACAAAACCTTTTCCCCATTGGATACACGTACAAAAAACACACACACAATCACAATTGAACGTCCATTAGCATATCTGAATTTCAGCTCCAGAGGATTCCTCAGCACTTGATAAGAACATTAACAATGGTGTCTGTTTTACTGTATCAGTTGAGCCAAAGTCCTTAACCTTTGGAAGTGCATGCAAAGCGCAGAAAACTCAACAACATGAACTAAACTCTTCCAGGCCTCAGCTACAACTACATTGTTTGAGGGCGGGTCAAAGTAGAAGTTGTTCGCGGACAGTCTAGGAAGTAAGATTGAAATTACTGACGACTCGTTTCAGGCAGTTCAAAATCAGTTCTGCACTTTGATCTTTGAAACTTTGCAGACCTTATACATTCACAAACAGCTATTTTGTGAAATGTAAAATAAAAACATAATGGGGCACTTTTAAATGGACTGCATTTATATAGCGCTTTTACAGACCCATGGCCACCAAAGCGCTTTACATATTGCCTCACATTCACCCATTCATTCACTCATACACCGACGGCGGTGTCAGCTTTGCAAGGCGCCATCCAGCTCGTCGGGAGCAGCTGGGGTTGGGTGTCTTTCTCATGGACACCTCGACACTTGGTCAGGTGGAACTGGGGATAGAACCGCCAACCTTCCGGTTTGAAGACAACCTGAACCACTGAGCCACTGCCGCCCCACTTTTAAGAGTTTTCATCACAAAAACTGGAATAGCCAAACCTTTCAAATAGAAGAGGGTGTCCATATAAGTTAAACATGCCTCTTTTGAATTGCAGAAGAGTGGCTGTTGATTAGTAAAAAAAACTTTCAGATCTAATTTGTATGAAAAACAAAAACCAACTCATAGCAACAGCAAAAAAAATTGCCCAATTTTGCTGGAAAACCTGACTTGGCTACCCTGCCTAAGCACCTTTAAAAAATTGTGGGGATATATACTTGGAAGTTTTCCACTAAAACACCTAAAATGAATTACAGTCACTAATGAAAAAACCATGTTTCCTGGAATAAAAAGTTCTGATCTGTGTAGAGATAAAGGATGTAATTCTACTAGACTGTATAGCTGAGCACTTCTTATTTATTGGTAAACACTCCCGGCCTGTAATTGACAGTTTAATGATGGACTGGCATTGCCTGCCTCACATTAAACAAGTGTTAATTATTGCACTCTTAAGCTGTCAGCACAAATGCCCTGAAGGTCTGTTCCTCACACAAAGCTATTTTATGACTTCAGAAGACTTATATAATGCAAGGGTAAGGGAATACAGTTGGAATATAAAATATTATTTTGCTCATTTAATGGTGTTTTTTAATCTTTTTTTTTTTTTTTTTTTTTTTTTTTTTTGAGGTTGACGGCTCCTGGTCACTGCATGCTTTTATTATATGAAGAAGAGCAGCCTAGACATTCTCTAAAACCCATACAGGTTTGTGATGAATGATATGAGGGTGAGTAAATGATGTAAGATAAAGTAGATGATGAAACAACCGGTAGCTTTTTTTTTTTTTGGCCTGATTGCCTGAAGGACTGAACATACTGAACTGTGTGACAGAACAAAAACTATAAAACAAGCCTATGGCTGATTTAGATATTCAGAATGTTCCGCGTTTGGATCATATCATATCACTGATATTGAGCCAGATTTTTTACATCTGAGCAGCGATAAATCTAGCCAATATCTATGTCTTTGGTCTTTTGTGTTGCTTATTAAATGCATTGCAGGAATGCATTCTCTAAGCAACGGAGGCAGTGCCGCCTCAAAAAGATTTGGATGAGAAAATAATCCACAGTACAGAAAAAAAAATCATTAAATGGGACATCAAATAATGTATAAATCACTATTTTTTATAAGGCAACTGTATCCAGCAGTAATGAATATTCAGCAGCATGTCTTTTGCCTCCTTTGAGCTCACTGTGTCTCATTGAGATGGCAGTGGCATCAATGTGAGAGTTGAACGCTACTAATTAAAAAGTAAACAGTTCTCCTATCTGGACAACATTATGTTCAGGTCACATTTCACCCCCAGAACCAAATGGGGAATAAATAAGCATTTTGTATAAAGAAAATAATCTTGTAAATTTGTTTATTGCATTATTTCTCAGACAATTAGGCGCATTTGACCCCCAGTTCTCATTAGTGTAATGTGTTTGTTATTGTCTTTGTCATTATTTTTTAATGAGGATTATAATATTCTAATAGTCTTTTTTTTTTTTTTACTGTTTGCTATTTTTTATTAAAGGCAGTACAAATACTACAATGATATTAATATATGAATACTTTAAAAAAAATTATACTAAAGTAAATCGAGAGGTAAAGTGCTTAATTGTCTGACAAATAATGTCAAAAAGAAAATTATAACACATTTTATTTATTCAAAATGTACACTTTATCTTCTTAATGTAATCATATTATGTTATATATTATATTCATAATATAATATGATTATATTAAGAAAATAGTGTACATTAATTTATTTGCATAAATAAAAATGTTTTATAATTTTATTTCTGACATTAATCGTCAGCACATTTTATTAAGCACATTTTACCCCTCAATTTACATTAATATAAAATTAATAAAATATATAAATAAAAATATAAGTGTCACGATCACCGTCCTGCACTACATTCCCCAGAATCCTCTGACACACCTGCATTCACTCTCCGCTCAATTACCAGTCACGCCTGTTCCTAATCAGTCAACTCGTTACCCAGCCCTATAAAACACTCACGCACACCCCAGTCATTGTCAAGCCTCCAACAGGAGAAGAACGTTACCCACGATTTCCCGAAGTTTCCAAGTCTGCCAACGAAGATTCATCACGTAACTATACCCACCTCTGAATATACTCACCTTTGTCTCCCTGTTTTGCTGTCTCCAGTATCCCTGCCTGGTTCCCCGTTTCCCGAGTCCTACCATTGAATCCAAGTGTTCCACGTGTCCACCGAGATCTCCTTGTTCCTCCCTGGGTCTGAAACAGAAAAGTATTCGTATCACTGAACATTGTCTATCCACGTCCAATTCTCTGACGAAGGATCTGCTCACCTGGGATCCTCTGCACGACGTGATCGTCACCGCACCTTCACATGAACTCTGTCTCTGCACACATCACTGTAAATAAACTCACGTTTGTGATTCACTTACCTCTGTGCCTTGTATCCTGACAGAAGGCTTGACCTTAACCGACAAAGATGAATTACGAACTCTGTGTTCCACAAGATGGCCGGTCTCTAGAAGATTATGCAGGGATTTATCTTCATCTTTTCCAGAACCTGAAATTGAATGAGGAAGCTCTCACATATGAGTTCTGGAGCGGGTTGGACGATCCACTCGCCCAGATACTGCTGTGGGAGGATATCAACCTACCTCTCATCGAATTCATGGACCGCACGCTGTGGGTGTGCGGGTCCTCATTCACCGTGGGAGATATCCAGCACGATCTCCGCATTCAGCCCAAAATCCACGTCAGCCCCGCCGAGCCTGCATCCCACGTTAGTCATCCCAAGCCTGCACGCCACATCACGGCAACCATCAACCCAGCCAGCAGATCAGTTCATGGACTTCCAGGATCGATTTCCAGCCTGGCCGATCTCCCGCTGATGTCACTGCGTGGTTCCAGATGGGCCATCCGACCAAAGTCTCGTCCCGCAGAGCCTTCCCCGCTGATCCCGTACAGTCCAGTGCCCTTTTGTTCTCGGAAACGGAGGAAGAGGAAGAGGACTTCATGCACCACACAGTGCCCGAAGACCAGTCCTGAGTTTCCTTCGCCACTGGTCCAACCCAGCCCAGATCTTCAAGTTGCGCCCACAGAGCCAGTCTTCGAGCGAGAGCCAGAGCCAGTCTTCGAGCGAGAGCCAGAGCCAGTCTTCGAGCGAGAGCCAGAGCCAGTCTTCGAGCGAGAGCCAGAGCCAGTCTTCGAGCGAGAGCCAGAGCCAGTCTTCGAGCGAGAGCCAGAGCCAGTCTTCGAGCGAGAGCCAGAGCCAGTCTTCGAGCGAGAGCCAGAGCCAGTCTTCGAGCGAGAGCCAGAGCCAGTCTTCGAGCGAGAGCCAGAGCCAGTCTTCGAGCGAGAGCCAGAGCCAGTCTACGAGCAAGAGCCAGAGCCAGTCTATGAGCAAGAGCCTGAGCCCGTCACCTGCCCGCCAGAGACTGAACACGCCACACTTGAGTCTGCTCTGGAGGACACAGCGCTCTTTGTGGTGTCCATAGCTGTTTTGTGTGTGTGGGCAACACACACATCAGCTACAGCCCATGAATCCAGTTCCGAGTCCCATGATGTGCTGGTTCCGTCCAGTTCCGAGTCCCATGATGTGCTAGCCCCGTCCAGTTCCGAGTCCCATGATGTGCTGGTTCCGTCCAGTTCCGAGTCCCATGATGTGCTGGTTCCGTTCAGTTCCGAGTCCCATGATGTGCTGGTTCCGTCCAGTTCCGAGTCCCATGATGTGCTGGTTCCGTCCAGTTCCGAGTCCCATGATGTGCTGGTTCCGTCCAGTTCCGAGTCCCATGATGTGCTGGTTCCGTCCAGTTCCGAGCCCACTGATCCTATGCCAGTCCTGCCCAGCCCAAGACCCTCTTTGCTGCCGGATCCCCAATTTCCTGTCAATTTCCCCATTAAAATTTTGGGGGGGCGCACACCCGAGGGGTCCTCGCCGCCATGGCCACCCGAGGGGTCCTCGCCGCCATGGCCACCCGAGGGGTCCTCGCCGCCATGGCCACCCGAAGGGTCCTCGCCGCCATGGCCACCCGAAGGGTCCTTACCATCATGGCCACCCGAAGGGTCCTTACCATCATGGCCGCCCGAGGGTCCCACAGCTCCGCCCTGGACGCCCGAGGGTCCCACAGCTCCGCCCTGGACGCCAGAGGGTCCCACAGCTCCATCGCAGCCACGCCCACAGCCTGCTCTGCCGTGGCCACGCCCACAGTCTGTTTCGTCACGGCCACGCCCACAGCCTGCTCCGCCGTGGCCACACTCACAGCCTGCTCCATCACGGCCACGCCCACAGCCTGCTCCGCCGTGGCCACACCCGCAGCCGTTTCCACCTTGGTCCCACGAGCTGCCAGCTCTGCCCTGGAGGCTTCCTGTCCTGTGCAACCACGCCCTCGTCAGCCTCCAGGGCGCCCACCCTCCCACCCCTTTGGATGTTATACGGCGCGAGGACGCGCCTTCGGAGAGGGGGGGGGTAATGTCACGATCACCGTCCTGCACTACATTCCCCAGAATCCTTTGACACACCTGCTTTCACTCTCCGCTCAATTACCAGTCACGCCTGTTCCTAATCAGTCAACTCGTTACCCAGCCCTATAAAACACTCACGCACACCCCAGTCATTGTCAAGCCTCCAACAGGAGAAGACCGTTACCCACGATTTCCCGAAGTTTCCAAGTCTGCCAACGAAGATCCATCACGTAACTATACCCACCTCTGAATATACTCACCTTTGTCTCCCTGTTTTGCTGTCTCCAGTATCCCTGCCTGGTTCCCCGTTTCCCGAGTCCTACCATTGAATCCAAGTGTTCCACGTGTCCACCGAGATCTCCTTGTTCCTCCCTGGGTCTGAAACAGAAAAGTATTCGTATCACTGAACATTGTCTATCCACGTCCAATTCTCTGACGAAGGATCTGCTCACCTGGGATCCTCTGCACGACGTGATCGTCACCGCACCTTCACATGAACTCTGTCTCTGCACACATCACTGTAAATAAACTCACGTTTGTGATTCACTTACCTCCGCCTCTGTGCCTTGTATCCTGACAATAAGCGTACATTTTTGAAGTATTCATATGTTAATTCATTGTAGTATTTGTGCTGCCTTTAATAAAAAAAAAATGAATTATAAAACTGATAGAAAAACAGTAAAATAAAATAGACTATTATAATCGTCATTAAAAATAATGACAAAGACAATAACAGACACATTACACTAATGAGAACTAGGGTTCAAATTGTCTGAAAAATAATACAACAAACAAATTTACAAAATTATTTTCTTTATGCAAAATGCTTATTTATTCCCTATTTGGTCCTGGGGTGAAATGTGACCTGAACATTGATGTCCATTCTTAATATAATAATCAAAATATAATTTATTTATTTTTTCTGCTGATTTTTGGGATAAATGTGAGCACCTCTGGATGTGGTTCACCCAATGATCTGAAAAGAAAGTGACATAAATCATAAAAGCTGATCAGCAGTGTGTAATAATGACTTGAAGACAGAATATTCTTGTATATAGTAACTGTTTTTAAAACCATGTGAAATGTAATTGCATAAACCGCACACCATTGAGCTGTTCTCAACCTTTTCTCTTGCTACCTTATATAGTAAAGAATATAACCGTAAAAAACATGGCCTACACCGTATTAAATGATATGCTACTATACGTCAAACTGTGAGTTCGATGGTACATTACCGCTACTGTAACTGTTATTGGACATCAGTGTATTAGCTGGTAGCTGCCATAATAATGCAGTTTGGATTGAAGTGTTTGCTTGGAAATATATTTTATGAACCTATTCCGCAGGACAAGGGAGCGATAAATTTTGGCACAAGGACTCAATATCTGTGGTCTGAAGTCAAAGAGACGGTTTCCTCTGAGTCTGAAGTTCCATTTTCTGTGTAGCGCCAGTGCCAGGTGATACACATGGTTGGCCGAGATCACACATTGCGACCTCTACATCATTAGCATACACTAATTAGTGAGGAAAATAAACACAACATCCTAATTACTCGGAGGAATGAGACACAAACAAAGGAAAGAACACTAATTACAGACCGTCGTTATCAAACCTGTCTATTGGTTAGGGTCAAAGATGTTGCTATGCACAGCTTTTCTTTGTAGGTTATGCAATGATATTTCCCTGTCAACGAGGCTGTTTATCTATCAAGCAAACCTGTCTCTAAATTAGGCCATGACAGCTAAAATTTAGCTCAACTTCTATTACTGAGACTTTTCCTTTGTATGTGATGTAAACAAGAGACAACCAGAGACATTCACAAAGAAACTTTTGACAGACAGTGCCATTGCTTTTATAGCTGACTGACTTCACCAGGGACCACACTAGGAACATGAATACAGTGCAATTCCCAGAGGAATATGAACATTCATAAAGTCATATGAACATTCTCCATTTTATTATGGTCGTCTGCACAAGCACACAAATCCCACACATGTGATTCCCTGACAGGTCCCAAGGGTCCGACACACTTTAAACCTCACTGCGCTGTGCTATAAGGCCAGACACGATAGAAGCCGTGACAATCACTGAGAGGTTTTTGTTTTTTCCCGATGTTGTGTTTTCTAATTACGACTGTTTTCCTCGAGACCCCGTGTTTGGGGTGGTGCGAAGTGTGTAGATCATTAGTTTCCTGCCAGCCGCCCGTCAACGTGTCCTTCACGAACCACTGCGCCACTAAGAAGTCATTTACACCGGTTCTCCCCATATGGTTTCATCACTATTCCGGCAGTCTCCGCTGCCGCTCATAAAAACCCTGGGACTGTCAGCCTTTTTAAAAATGGCATTATCCAGCTTAATGATGCAGCACTTTAATAGCAGTGAAAAAAGAAAGAAAAAAAGTAATAAAGAGGCTGTGACTAGAATGCCTTCAATTCCACATAATAAAAAGACTGTTTGTCATTCATGGGCATGTGCAACGCAGATCAGCAGAAAATCTGGATGGGATGCTTTGCACATGTTAGTGCACTGATAGAGATATAAGTACAGGCCTGGGCAAAGGAGGTGCGGTTTTCATTAGATGACTATACTGAGACTGATGGATGTGGAGGAGTCGTGTGAGGAGGAGGAGGAGGAGGAGGAAGCACCGCCTTTACATCGCTATGATTGGCTGATTACTCTGTCAGTGTGATCATGCAAAAAGTAACGCAAAAGTAATGTAACGTATTACTCTTCAAAAAAAGTAACTATAACATAATTAGTTACTTTTTAGGGAGTAACGCAATATTGTAATGCATTACTTTTAAAAGCAAATTTCCCCAACACTAAATATAAAAAGGTGACTATTAGTAATAATGAAAAAAAGTCAAGAAGTAACAAATAAAAGACACATGAAATATGCTTATTACTGCATTTTGTTAAATTTTTTTATGCAATTTTAAAATATATTTTTTATTTTCCTATTTTAAATTTAACAGATAGAAAAGGCTAAAAAAAATCTGGAAACGTATGACACCATTTAAAAATGGCAGCGGCAATGCACTCCTTCGTCAAAAATAAGGTGTATACAAAATAAGTTGAAATTGAAACTTGTTTTTATAAAGTTTGTGTTGATACAAGCACGCAAAGCTACAGTAGACTGTTGATAGTTTAAAGTAAATAATTGTTCTGTATCCCATTAACCGTTAAACAAATTGTGAAATTACTTTGGATTAAATAACCCAAACCCAGAGACTTTGCCTTCTTACTTCAGAAGCCTGTACTAACTCTCTAAGACAAGCAAGGTGAATTATTAGTATATGTGCCGTTGATAGTTTTGGCTTTCAGTTGTACAGAATGCTGTATTGAAGTATGACTCCCTTTGGATATAGGTACTAAGTGAGGCCAAACTGAAATTTGGCAACTTTATCAAGCACAAGCCATATTTGCTATATACTTTTGGCATGCCTATGATCCCAAAATAATGTGAAGTACTAAGGTGAAACAAAAATTTTGGAACTTGTATAATTAATACAGAATAATGATGGACTGGGTCATTCTTAACAAGTTTTGATTTGTGCTGGCACACATAGAGGCATTAGTCTAATGATTCAGACTGTTCTGTACACTTTGTACCCCGGGGGAAATGCCGTCGACATGTAGACAAAGTGCAAGAAACAATGGGGAAAAAATTGTCATCACCTGCAGGCGTGCCCTGATTCTAAGAATAATTTTCTGTTTCAAGTCCAGGCCTGAGCTGTTCAGAACTAACCAACAGAGAGAGAACTAAAGTCCCCTAAGGACATTTCAAATCAGGATAACGACTAGTCACTGTAGAATTACAACTACAGTTTCATTCATTCAACATGGTGGTTGAAAGAAAGAGGTTTTACATGGCAAGGTCTGAATTTAATATTGATTTTGAGTGCTTAAAGGGGCTAAATGGAGAATTCAGAAACCTTTGTTATTAGCAATACAGGTGGCCTTAAAGTACACTGCAGTCAACAACTTACTGCTCGTGCTCGCACTCATGCAGACGTGCACACCTAGCGTACAAAAGACTGAACGTCATTCAATGGCCCGATATTCTCTCGGCTAAGTTTTTTTTAGTTCTTTGCTTATACTGTTAACAAACATCCAGATGCCGACCACACTGCTGAGAGCGACGTTTAGATGAATATGTAAAAAATATGTGCTGCGTGCTTTCCTCTCAATAACAAAATAAACAAAAGTTACAGTGGTAATAAAGCATCTGATCAAAGCAATGTGGATATGTTTGCACAAGCTCTGCAATCCACCGGTATCATGTCAACAGATGAGGTAATACAAACACTGTTATGAAAAATATTTGGGACTATACTGTTAGTTTTTTGCTATTCAAAGGAAATTACAAATTAATGTACAATTATTTATATATATATATATATATATATATATATATATATATATATATATATATATATATATTATTTAGAGTATTTATACATTTATAAATATATATATTAAAAATGAATGGATCAAAATCATCTGTGTAAAAATGGAAAACAAAAAGATTTGATTAAAAATCATGTTAATATAAAGGGGGGAAAAATGTCCACGATTGGCTATAGTGATATAGTGTAAATGCAGGGACAATAGTGATATGGTAACAGTTGTCACTATGTTTTTGAGCAAGATATTTTAAATTAGTTATTTAAAATAACCATGACAGCAAATGGTCAACAAGTTTTCAGTATTTAATCACTTTGGCATTTCCTTAGGGTGATTGCGCCTTTAAGTGACATTTATTTGTTTGAGATATATAAACCCATATCTACATTTCAGTACACATTTCTTTACTCTGATCTACTCTGTATATGTCAAATGATGTCAGTATAGTTGTGCTGCTATTAAAGCAAAAACAAGCCCTTTTTTTACACTGGGTTCTGAGTTCTTAGAAATAGGTTCTGTATAATGCTGGCAGTATTAGGAAATGCTTTTAAGAGTCTGCCTTGACAACGTAATATGTCACATTAGACGTACTGCAGAAGCCAGTAACTCAAGAGTAATGTGCAAGGACCATATTATTGTAATTCTCTCTTCCTCCATTTATTTGTGTGTGTGTGTGTGTGTGTGTGTGTTTGTGTCTGTTTGTGTGTACATAATGCAGGCACTTTGTTATAGGTGTGACATTAAACAGGGTTGTGAGTGCCAATTTGCACCCCAAACGTGAAAAACAGAAAAACTGTGAACTATAAAACGCAAGCAAAGTCTTTGTTCTTCACTTCTTTTTTTAACACATAGCAATCAGCATTTCTCTCATTAAGGAAAACATCACCTTCCCTCCCACGTCACAGTTTTAAAGATCCAACATTCACCGGTAATCTTTTATTCATATGTATAGTTTGAATTTCTGTTTCTGCCAGTAGCTTTTTTTAAAAGCATGTTGCAAAAACAGCATATGCTTATAAAAGTGGGGGGTGGGGGGGATGTAAGTACAGAAGGCATCTATGGGTGCAAGTCAAGTGTCATTTGAAACACCAAGTCCAGGTGAACCCTTTTATATATTTATGTATTTAATTTAAATATTTTATTGTGACTTCTAGGTCAGTACATTTTTGTTATACTGTTACATAGCAATTATTTCCATAAACTCATAAACAACTTTATATAGAAAAAAGAGGTATTGACAACAGTCAATTATACATTTTAGCATGCATCATTATATATTTATATAATATATATGTATTTTATAAACACAAAACATGCAGTGCCAGTTTATAGTTTATATGGAGTGATAAGCAGCCCAACTGTTTCCAACATTGATAATAAATCAGCATATTATAATGATTTCTGAAGGTTTATGTGAGTAATGATGCTGAAAATTCAGCTTTGTATCACAGAAATAAATTACATTTTAAAGTATATTAAAATAGAAAACCTTTATTTTAAGTTGTAATAATATTTAATAAAGTTACTGTTTTTTCTGTAATTTTGATCAAATAAATGCAGGCTTGATGAGCATGAGAGACTTCTTTCAAAAGCATTAACAATGGTAATGTTTCCAAACTTTTGATCGGTACAGTATGTGTGTGTGTGTGCAGTGGCGGAGCCAGGGGCAGCCTGACATGCGATTGGCCACCCCGGGTGCCACCCCAAAATTGTATTTGCTACTGGCAGTTCCCTTTCGAGAGGTCTCTCCTATTGCGTAAGTAGCTTACGCTATGGGAAAACTCCTTTTCTCGAGAATATTGAAGTCTTTATGTAAAACGCATTGCAGCTGCACAGCTGACAGCAATGAACGAAGGAGCTCGGCCATTGGCTGTGCTGCGGCAACTTGCTCGAACCAATGACGGGGCGACTCTGAATGCGCGACCAATGAACGCGCTTTGCGCCCGCGCGCGTCAGAGCCCGCCAAGATGGGCGTGGCCAAGCTATATATTGGGCGCCCCGTCATGAGAGTTCTTTAGATTTAATCTCCTTCAGCGAACACCTTCTTCGCTGGATCCTCCGGATTATTGAAAGCCTTCGCCGCCGTGGAAAAGCATACCAGCGGGATTGCTACGAGGACGTCGGCACCTTCACCCGCCTTCGAACACCATCCTACTGAGCCACCCGGCGCGCCACACACGCAAGTATTTTACATCTGTTCGCCCCGCGACATTTGTAAAAGAGCAATTTTTCTGAGGCGTTGTTTCAAATGCCTTCCTGCGCGTCGTGCAGAGACCTTCTCCCGGACGGGGATCGTCACATCATCTGCGCTCGCTGCCTGGGCCGGAACCACGCAGAAGCTGCTTTGACCAAGGGCGGATGCCCGGAATGTGACGACCTGGGTCTCTCCACACTGCGGGCTCGCTTCGCTGCTTTCGCCGCGAGCGAGCCCATCGCCGCCACCCCTCTGTTTGAGCCGCGCTTAAAAAAAAAAAAAAAAAAAAAAAAAAAAAAAAAACCCCGCTCACAGAGGCTTCCTGAACCTGAGCTCAGTGACGTCACGCCGAGCCAGTCTCCGCGTGCTTCACCGCCACTCTTGCCTTCCCCACCGCCGGTTCAGTTCACTCAGCCGGACCCACACCCCTCTAGCAGAGCGGTGGGCCTTGTGACTTTCGGCGCGTCCGAGGACGACGGGGGAGTGGATGACAGCCTGTCCATCGACGCTGCATCTGACGACTGGCCGGGCTCCACTTTCGACCCCGCCCCGTCGACGCTAGCTAGCACGAGTGCGGGCTCCACCATGGATACGGAGATTATCCGCATCCTCTCGAAGGCCGTGGAGGACCTCGGGCTCGATTGGTGTTCTCCGCCAAGTCATGGAAAGCCCCCCACTCTGCGAGCCTAAAGCCTTCTTTTTCTTCTTCGCTCTCCTCAGTGGACGGCGCGAAGGAAAGAGGCTACGAGGGAACGCCGCCCCTCGAGGAGGTCGTGGCCAATCATCTCTGCCCGCCCTCCACCACCGGATGGAAAGCCAAAGCTTCCCACCCCTCGAAGCCCTGCCGCACTACCTCTGCTCTCGCCGGTCGCGCCTACGCCGCCGCCGGCCAAGCTGCATCAGCGCTTCACTCAATGGCGGTACTTCAAGTGTTCCAAGCCAAGCTTCTCCGCTCTATGGACGAGTCTGGCCCCGAACCCGAAGCCTTCAGGGACCTACGCAGCGCAACTGATAGCTCTGCGAGCCACGAAGGCCACCGCCCAGTCTATTGGCCGTGCTATAGCTAATTTGACTGTTCTCGAGCACCATCTGTGGCTGACTGTGACTGAGATGAAGGACGCGGATAAGGCGCCATTTCTCGACGCGCCTATCTCCACCAGCGGGCTGTTTGGACCGGCGGTTAAAGGTTTCGCCGAACGCTTCACTGAGGCCCAGAACGCTTCACAAGCTATGCGTCATTTCCTGCCAAAACGCTCCAGCTCATCGCAGAGCAGACAGAGACCGCCACAGCCGCAGCGGGCTAGAACAGCTCCCACCGCCTCTCAGCCCGCGCCTCAGGCTGACGCTCGACGCCGCTCGCGCTCTCAAAAGCCGTCCTAGCCACAGAAATGAGAAGAGAGAGTGCGTGTCTCGCAAAAGCCGGACCACTCTCTCTGCAAAAGCTCAAACATTACCCAGTCCCCTTACAGGCGGCTGGATATGTCCATACAGCAGTCAATGGGCCAGTCACAGAGCTCGCTCATCTGCAAACAAACACCGTTTTTACGGCGACGCACAGAAAACAAAAAATAGTCTTTTTCTGCCTGCGTCACTAAGGGTTAACATGTCCACAAAGTGTGCATTCCCAGATACTGTCAAAACAGTGCCAAATTCATTCCCATCTCAGGCTGCGCTTCCCATGAATGTAGATCACGTGCCTACGGTCATGTACGCACCACTACACACAAGCACTGTTCACACAGTTATAAATTCATCCCCAGTAAAAGCGGGAAACATTATAAAGGTGACGCGTGTGCCTAACACTGTTTATGCACCCCCACTTATAAACACTGTCCTTACAGTGTCAAACACAACCTCCGCTCAGGCTGCGAGTTTTACAAACACAGCGCGCGCTGTTGTAATCACACACGCGCCCATTCACTCAGCTGCTCAGCGCGTGCCCGCGCCTCTGAGAGCTACGAGCTCAGGCGATTCGCTGGCCAGGTCCCTACGTCACAGCGGCCCGCCCCTAGCCTGTATTCAGCCCATATCTGTACACGCAGCGGCATGGGAAAACATTCCAGATATGCCGAAATGGGTATTGAATATAGTAAAGCACGGATACTCGCTCCAGTTCGCTCGCAGACCACCACGTTTTACGACTGTGGTCGAGACAAAAGTGAGAAAGGACTGTTCACATGTTCTACGCACCGAGGTGCGCAAACTAATAGAAAAGGGCGCTGTGGAAACTGTTTTCCCCCTCTCTGAGCGGGACAGGTTTTTACAGCCGCTATTTTCTCGTCCCGAAAAAGGATGGCGGTCTCCGCCCCATCCTAGATCTCAGACACCTGAACAGAGCACTAATGATTCGCTCGTTCAGAATGTTAACAACCAAGCATATCCTCGCGCAAGTACGCCCAGGAGATTGGTTTCTCTCAGTGGATCTGAAAGATGCTTACTTTCACATTCCAATAACGCCTCATCACAGGCCGTTTCTGAGATTCGCTTTCGAGGGACAGTCATACCAGTACACAGTACTTCCGTTCGGCCTGTCCCTGGCTCCCCGTACATTCACGAAATGTATGGATGCAGCACTTTCCCCCCTAAGACGAAGGGGAGTGCGAATACTGAATTATCTCGACGATTGGCTGGTTCTAGCACAATCAGAGAGTCAGTTAATAACACACAGATCTTGGATTATCAGCCATTTAGAATGCCTGGGTCTAAGAATCAATTTTGCAAAAAGCATACTATCTCCCAGCCAGAGGATTTCTTTCCTGGGAATAGTTCTAGACTCGATGCAAATGACAGCGCGTCTCTCATCAGAGCGCGCGCTTACCATCCGGCGCCTTGCAACATCATTCAGGGCGGGCGCGCGTGCCCCCGTCAAACGGTTTCAGAGGATGCTCGGTCTCATGGCCTCAGCATCGGCCGTACTCCAGCTAGGATTGTTGCATATGCGCCCTCTCCAACGCTGGCTCAAAGAGCCGCGTCCCTACTCACGCGTGGCGTTCGGGCCACTTTTTAATCAGAGCGAACCACGGCTGTATAAAAGCCCTGACGCACTGGAAAGCCGCCGACTGGTACCAGTCAGGCGTGAGTCTGGGTGTGAACACAAGGAGAAAGATGATAATGACAGATGCCTCCAAAATAGGTTGGCGGGCCCTTTACGAGGGCAGGCCTGTCTCCGGCTTTTGGTCAAACCCGGAGAAGCGCCTACACATAAACTGTCTGGAAATGAAAGCGGTCGCTTTGGCTCTCAGAGCCCTGCTCCCACATCTAAAAACGAACACGTCCTGGTCCGAACGGACAACATGACGGTAGTGTCGTACATAAATCGCCAGGGTGGACTCAGGTCGAGCTCCATGCATTCAATGGCCAGGAGACTCATTTTATGGTCCCAGCACAACTCGCGCTCGCTGAGAGCAGCGCATGTGCCAGGCGCCCTGAACCAGGGGGCAGACATGCTATCCAGAGACAAGATTCTCCCAGGAGAATGGGCTCTCAACCCGCTGACGATTCAGTGGTTATGGAAAACCTTTGGCAAAGCGGAGATCGACCTCTTCGCCTCCAAGGAGAACGCGCACTGCTCTTTTTTTCTTCACGAAAAGCACGGACGCGCTCGCCCAGAGCTGGCCGAGCCGCCCCTTATATGCCTTTCCCCCGATCGCGATGCTGCCACAGGTCATCAGTCGGGTCAGAGAGGAGAAAAACGCAGTGCTGCTGATAGCCCCACTCTGGAAGAACCAAACAGGGCCGCACCCCCTCCACGCTCAAAGTATATGTGGCGACCATCACAGCGTCACACGACCCTGTAATGGAACGTCCATTGGGAAGAAACGACCTAATTATTCGTTTCCTAAAGGGCGCTAGGAGGATGAACCCTTCACGCCCCCCCTCAGTGCCGATCTGGGACCTAGCTACTGTCCTAGACGCTCTTAAAGGGCCCCCGTTCGAACCACTCCGAACCGTGCACCTTAAACAGCTCTCGCTCAAGACTGCGCTCTTGCTGGCACTCGCCTCGGTCAAGAGAGTGGGCGACCTGCACGCGCTTTCGACAAGCGCTGCCTGCCTAGAATTCAGTCCTAACGACTGCAGGGTCGTCCTTAGGCCGAAACAGGGGTATATTCCTATAGTGCTCACCACTCCCTTCAGAGCACAGGTTATCTCCCTAACTGCGCTTTCGTCTCCAGCAGACGAACACGACGCTAATCTACTCTGCCCCGTTAGGGCTCTCAGAGTGTATTTGGAGCGTTCTGCCCTATTCAGACAGACAGAACAACAGTTTGTATGCTTTGGCGACCGTACGAAAGGTTCCGCCGTTTCAAAGCAGAGAATCTCTCACTGGATAGTTGAAGCTATAGCGCTGGCTTACGAAGCTAAGGGACTTCAATGCCCCTGGGGAGTCAAAGCACACTCGACCAGGAGTGTGGCTTCTTCCTGGGCACGGTCGAGCGGGATACCGATCGAGGATATTTGTGCGGCGGCAGGCTGGGCCTCACCGTCCACATTTATCAGGTTCTACAACCTACAGGTCCCGACATTGCATTCCAATGTGCTATCAGCATGATGCTAGTTGAACTGCGAGTTCGCATCTAGATTATGTATGTGCTTGTGTCACACTGAGCGCCTTCTAGCCGCTCTGTATTTTTTCCCATATATAAAGCTCGCCTCTGCCGGCTAGTTGGATGATAACTTTGCTTTTTAGCTCAGGCACCTGCCTCTGGCTATCATAAGGCGAAGTTCAGCACGCACAGCGTTTTGCATGGTGTTCCCATAGCGTAAGCTACTTACGCAATAGGAGAGACCTCTCGAAAGGGAACGACTCGGTTACTAACGTAACCTCGGTTCCCTGAGAGGAGGGAACGAGTATTGCGTAAGCTGCCGTGCTTGTGCTTGGTTAGTTCGCTTCAGTCGTTTTAACCTAAAGAACTCTCATGACGGGGCGCCCAATATATAGCTTGGCCACGCCCATCTTGGCGGGCTCTGACGCGCGCGGGCGCGAAGCGCGTTCATTGGTCGCGCATTCAGAGTCGCCCCGTCATTGGTTCGAGCAAGTTGACGCAGCACAGCCAATGACCGAGCTCCTTCGTTCATTGCTGTCAGCTGTGCAGCTGCAATGCGTTTTACATAAAGACTTCAATATTCTCGAGAAAAGGAGTTTTCCCATAGCGTAAGCTACTTACGCAATACTCGTTCCCTCCTCTCAGGGAACCGAGGTTACGTTAGTAACCGAGTCGTTTCTGATGCTGATTTAAAAAAATAAAATAAAAAATACGTTCGCCGGCAGCGCGCGAGGACGAGAGATGGTTGCAAGTCAAGATACTTCAACTTCACAGAAGAAACATCATATTTGAAGTAAGTTTTTAAGTTTTAGCATCAGGGTTGTTTGCTCCGAATACATTAATACACGCATATACAGTAGGCTACCATGCCGTGTGTAACTTACGTTACAGTAAACGCAGGCAAAGAAGAGAAGAGCAGAAACAAGCGATATCATAATGCAATCACTATAAGTTACACTGTGAGGCTAATATCTAAAGTTACTGTGTTTTGATCATCATTCTGAATCTGATCTAGATGTAGTCTTTGATAAAAATGCGATTTTCTCAGCTTTTTGCTCATGTTGCTTTTTATGAAACTTACCAACATTCAAGTGTTGATAAAAAAGGATGCAGAAAGCTATAATAAAACAGTTTTTTTTAAAGCACAGGGTCTGTCTGTTCTTTCTTTTGACATGTTCAGATATTGTGAAAATTACCAAAAACGCTAATGGTGGCTGATTTTTATTTTTTATGCTGGCGAGAGAGTTAAGATAAAAATGTTGGTAACTTAATTGGATGATGATTAGAATATGAATTTTCCAAGTACATGTCTGCTTGATGCCTGCTATATCTAATTAAAAAATGTTTGAAAATGTGATTTTTTTTTTTGTAAATAAACATAGCAGTTCAGCATGCTACTGTATCTTATCTCCTTGGTGCTTCAGCTTTGTTTTCTGCAAATATTTTGGATGTTCAACACTTATAGTTACAAACAGAGTGACCCAATTCCTTCCACTGTATGTGTGTGTGTGTGTGTGTGTATAAGAACTGAGTGAGTCAGATGGGAAGTACAAAGTGCTGAGAAGAAAGTAGAAGTAATCAATAGTAGTGCTATTTAGAAGAATCACAGAACCATTAGGTTTAGTATTTGCACTGGCAGTTAAAAGCACTTTGAGCACAATCAAAAAGCATGGCTCGACATTAAACTTGTCCAGGTAGGCTACTTATTTGATTACTGATCATTTACTTGCATGAAAACTTGCTGAAAGTCACTTGTCCCAAAGCATTTTAGCAATACTGATTCAGTGCATTATTTTTTTAGCAAAATGGGATGAGGCACTGAGAATATCAAGTCTGCATTAAAGTCAACTTAAATTTTAGCTATACAACCCGACTTGTATGTCAAATGTACCTTCTCCCAGGTCAGATGTGAGGCATGAAGTCAAGGACCTGACGGTTGGGACGGAAGACATGAAGGGTCTCTTTCCATCTCTGTCCCTGTCTCTCTCTTACAGGTGCTGGCCTCCTGGGTTCCAGTTTTAGGCATGGAACGTGACTGTCACTTAACGGTCCGTAGCTGGCTGGGGCTGGGGGATGACAGGCGTGAGTAACACATTTTTTTTTTTTTTACTGACTTTAATATATAGTGACATGCGGCGCCCACATTCACTCAATCAGAAACATAGACATCTGAATGCCCATCTGAAAACAAAAATGCACATATGCATTCTATTTAGGTACAGACAAATATATGAAGACGTCTGATGGACACACGTATGTCATATCTGACTGGTCTTCTCATATCTGCATAATGTCAGTGTGTGTGTGTTTTATAGGCGTTTTATTAATTTATCTGATTAGAGGAGAAGAATGGCAGAAAAAATGTATTATTATCCCAGCCAATAGAAATTCTGTCATTATTTACTCACCCTCATGTTTTCCAAACACATATAACTTACTTTCTACTGCTTATCGTTTTTTCCCCATGCATGAATAGTTAATTCAAATTTCAAACTGCAAAATGGATGCAAACACAGGCAATTTTACTTCCCAAGTCTTGTCAAATAACTTAGTGCCCATGACCAGATCCTTGAGTGAGTCAAAGAGTTCGAACTCGAGAACTGCATCAGGCTGATTCCTGAATGAATCATTCAGACTGATTTCATAAACTGGATCAGCTGATTTATTAAAAAGATTTGACTTGACTTTTTCCATAATATGCAGATTTAACTATAAATGTGTTGGCTAATTCCCCTAAAAAGTGTAAACGCCATGACTCCTGCACTACAAAACTCTGCTCTTTTTGTCTCTGAGCTAGTAATGAGTCAATTAGAGAGCAGATGGCTCTGATCGGTGTGCGCAGAGCCACTTCAAGTCGAACACACCTTTTCACAAATCCTCTCCTGTGGCCTCATGGGATCTGTCATATGCACACTTCAAAATCTCACTGGAAGTAGTAGGTCTTCTGGGTACTTTTTGCCTACTCTTTTATGAGTATACTGTGAATTCAGATAGTCTACACTTCTTTTGTCACATACTGTTTTTTGCCTACTGTATATATTTCGGATGCAGCCAAACTGTTTCGAACCTTGGTTATAAAACGTTTGAATTCTGATGGTTCGCGCAGCTAGAGGCCATAGATCTGGTGAATTCGAATCAGTGAATCATTTTGCAAACCAATTGGTTATATTGATTTAGCGTTTCGAAAAGCTTCAGGTTTTCCATCACTAATCTGAGCATCTGCACTAGCCTGTCATTGACTGTGAGTTTGTTTGACCAATGGAGAATTTGGGGGAAACCTGATTGAAACCATTCTTTTTCCAATACCATTTGGTGACCCTTTGATGCAGAGATCACACAATTCTGACCTCTTTTGTTCAGTCTTATAAAGGTTTATAAGCTTGGCTGAGCAAAACAGATCATTTCATATAATCTTGGATGAAATTCAGCCCTCTGTTTTTATCAGTTTTGGCTCATTATCAGCTTTGTTTGTTTTGTAGAGTGTTTCATATTCTCTGTCAGAGAAAGGGATAAGTGCTGTAGTCGAATAATGGAGGACCCGAAATGTCTCATGTGTTTAATTTTCCAATGAATGCAAATTAATGAGCAAATAAACCCATGCATAAATAATTGAGATACATAAATGACCAGCGCAGCAGCCTCTGCGGCACAACAGTGTCTCATTAAGAGTTTATAACAATGATACAGAGAGAGAGAGAGAGGACCTGGCAACGGTGTGGTAAAAAGGACTCGTCAGCCCCATCCAGGGTCCGAAATTAACTTTTTGGCTCACCTGCCACGGGGACTGGTAGATGAAAAAATCCTCCAGCCAAGCATATTTTTTACCGGCCAAAATAATAAACAGCCTTTTTGTGTCACATATACATTCATTTCAGTACATTTAATTGAGATATGTATTATGTTGATGTGAGCATCGAACTAGTGCTCATAACAGTACATTTGAAGGTTTTGTAAAACTATCAGATACTTTACCGAAAGTAAAAAAAATTACCGATTAATACTATCAGTTAAACGGTTTAAAAGTATTTACTATATAATATTATAATATATTATTAATAATATTACTATAAATATATATATATATATATATATATATATATATATATATATATATATATATATATATATATATATATATATATTTTTTTTTTTTTATTTATTTAGCTTTTTTGTTTGTTTGCTGCATGGTTAAAAAAAAACAGTATGTAGCCTATATTTGTTAAATCCTATTTTTTTATAGTCTATGGTTAAATCACGGGGCACGTCCGTCGACACGCGCAACGACACGCGCCTAAAGACATAAGTTATTTCGCAAGCAAGAAAAATGAACCAAGCGAAAAGAAGTAGCTACTGTGGCACCATTTCGACAGAAAGATCGACGAATACTTGGAAAATATGCTACGCGGTATTAAAATAAAGCAGTAGGCCTAGTGCAAGTAGGCTACAATGCAATATCACTTGCGACGCAAACATCCACAAGCAAATGAAAGGCGCTTTCCGAAGTTGGCCACTCTTGCGAGACGTTATCTCTGTATTCCTGGGACATCTGTGCCATCGGAGACCCAGACTAACCCCACATCATGTAGACATTTTACTTTTTTTAAGTAAAAACTAGACAAGCTGTGGATTGAGGTAGGTGTGCTATTTTTATTTGACGAAAAAAAAACGTAGTCTGATGAAAAAAAGCAGTTTTTTCAAAGCTTCAAACTGATTCAGTGTTTTATTTTTGTCATCTTAATTTGTTAATTATTTAAGTTAAAGAAATATATTTAGTGTAGGTCTATTTTAGGTGTGAGGAAGGTTCACACACGCTTCTTGAGGCACACACGCAAGGTCTCTCGCTTTCTCCCTCTCAAGCGTGCACGCGCTACACGGTTTGGAGCTCAGTATGTGCGCGCTCTTTCTCGCTCACTCTAGATTCCAGGAGATTTGAACTAATTTGCGGACATCAGGGAGCCGCTATCAATATGCGGGAGACTTGCGATGTCTGGAACATTCACCCGCCAGTGTGGCGGATAGCCTTTTAAGATTTACTCGCCAAACGGAAAATCTACCCGCATTTGGCGCTTGGCGGGTGTTAATTTCGGACCCTGGGCCCATCTCTTAACGTAATGATGGTAATGACAATGCTTACTGTTGCCCGAATGTACATTGACCGGTCACACAGAGCAGGGCCGCCGGCACTGTCGAGCATAATTAAAAATGTGTGTGTATGTTTGCAAAGAGAAAAGAAAGAGTGATTGTGTGGATGTGTGCACTGTCCATGTGTCTATGGGGGAATAGAAAGAAAGCTTATTACCCATCTGCCATCCAATTTCAATCTCTTTAAAACAAATGAAACATTCACAAGACCAGGGACTTTTCATTATCTCTATCCTCTGCCCTAAAAGGAGCCTTTTTACTGCCACTGACTAAACACCAGCAGTGGAGGAAGTGGAGGTGAAATGAAGAGCGAGAGGCAAGAGAAATCTGAACTTGGCAAATGGCATTTACATAGCCTTTACCATGCAGGTCACACCGCCAAAGCAGAGCAAATCAGCTCGTAAATGAGGCGAATTAAACAAGAAACCTGTTGCTAAGCGGAACGGTTTGGATCACAGAACATTCCACGTAATCTCTGAATCATGATGATGCAGTAACTTGTTCTCATGTTTGAAACATCATTCCCAAGGTGCATTGTCTTAAAAAGGATAGCTGAGATCCGACAGCACTGAGCAGGGCAGTTAGTGAGCCATGGTGTGCTGTTGCTTGATCTATTGTGGATTGTTGGTAGCATTAGCATGCTGTGGGCTCCTTACAAAACTTCCTGTCCTGAGGTCACATCTAAATGGAAGAGATTTGAGAAGAGGAGTCTGGGTCATGGAAAAGGTCGTCGCCATTAATCATGCCAGACTCTTTTTACCGCCAGTCCCAGATAGCATCATTGATTGAGGCCAGTGATTAATTCCTCGGTAAAGCAGGTGGAACTTGTGAAATCACATCTTTAATTTGTTTCTAATCACTGCCTGGATGGTCACATGGCAACCAGGACTCATGAAAAAGGATGAATGTCTTCCCTGTGATAAGCCGTTTTCTGCTTAATAGGGTCCCTGAGCAGTGTTCAAGGTTTCCTACATGCCAATCAGGAGATGTCTAGCTTCACATGATTTGTGTGTTTAGGCTGCAACCGAAATCGCATACTTATACTGTATAGTAGTGATGTATGTCTCGAGACCGGTCTCGAGACCACTTTTACGTGGTCTCGGTCTTGTCACGGCCTTGACGGTCTTTGGTCTTGGTCTCGGACCTCTCGGTCTTGTCTAGGTCTCGCTGTCTCAGACCGACATAGTGGTCGGGGGATTTAGCAATACAATACTACAATATCCACGACAACACAACGTTCGAGATAATGCAACAGTATGAATTTTCGTGTGACTCGTTTCGCCTATTTGAACAATGTATTATCTTAATGGTCCAGTGGTAGAATTTTCGCCAACCGTGTCAGAGGTTCTGGGTTCTAATCCGCACTCTATAGTTTTTTTTTTTTTTCTCTTCTCGTATAGTTTTTTCTCATCAAAAACGATTATGTTCATCAGTGGTTGTATATCAAGCAGGAACACGTTTGTGTGCATTATGTTTTGTGATTTCACCAGAACGAATAGAGAGTACACACTAGTCTGTTTTTTTCCCCCCGGTCTCGACTTGGTCTCAGTCTTGGTCTTGGTCTCGACTTGGTCTGTCTTGGTCTTGGTCTTGGTCTTGGTCTTGTCTTGGTCTCGACTTGGTCTGTCTTGGTCTTGGTCTTGTCTTGGTCTCGATACCCTCTGGTCTTGGTAGTGTCCTGGTCTTGGTTTAGGCGGTCTTGACTACAAGTCTACTGTTTAGTAGGCGAAAAACTATGAGACAATAGTAGCATGTTCGAATTCACAGTAATCATACAAGAGTAGGCAAAAAGAAGCCAAATTACCTACTTCTTCCGGCGAGAATCTGAAGTGTACATTCGATGGACACTTTATTATCCCATGAGACCACAGGAGAGGATTTGTGAACGGCGTGTGAAGCGACACAACTGATGCTGGCAACACATGATAATGACAACATGGTGAATACAGAACTAGTTTGCATTCATACTATATAGAACATACTTTTTTAAATCTCGCAAAGTACTTATTTAAAATAAGTACCTATTTAAGAGAATATTCGATTTTGGATGCAGCCACTGTCTTTATGAGCCAGTCATTGACTCTTTTATGCAACCGATTTGTTCAACAGCACTGATTCATTCAGGAACAATACAAGAGTACTGCCTTTAAGAGTGAGAAATTAGCGTATCCCAATTCAGAGGCTGCATCCTTCGAAGGCCATGAAGGTCGGACTGAGTGTTGTTAAATGGGATGGTCTAGCCTATACTACAGAGGACTGTTCTTGTCGCCTATCAACTGTAACAGCTGCCGTTGATGAGTAATGTTTGTACTCGACTTTTTTGAAAGTTATATTAAACTGTATGAAAACAAAACAGGGTTCACAAACTGTCTAAATATTAGTGCTGCACGATTAATCATATCGCAATCGTAATCGCGATGTCAAGCCTATGCGATTATATGATGCAAAATGCTGCGATTTTATGTAAAATAAACAAATTAGGGCTGTTAACGCAATTAACGCAGCATCTGTTATTTTTTGTCATCCTTTGGCTAGTGTTACATGATCCCGCTCTTATTCGTGCGAATGCTTTAAAGTTCAAACCATTAATGCGCGACAAGTCAAAAGAGACGCGCCCATGCGCATGCACAGACCGGAATAGTTATCTTTCCGCTTGAACGAACAATAACACACAAAATTATGCCAAAATGTCGTTTGTCGAGTATCTTCATAACATAAGAGCAGTCTTATGATGGACGTAAAGAGTTGTGAGAGAATGAGACGCGTGTGAGATCCGCGTCTCTACAACGGCTGCTCTTAAAGGGCCAGCAGCCAAAGCTTTCTGTCAGTAAAGTTAATCAAAGAACAAATAAAATTACTCACTGCTCTTGACTAAAGAACTTGTGTAGCTTTAATAAGGATTAGTCTATATATAATTTATGCAGTGCAGACTGTTTGATAACTTAAATTTCTGTACATGTCCTACATGACAGGAAGGGCACAGGTAAATAATACTTTTTTATGGGTTTATGTGAGTATTATTAAGTTCACTTAAATTAAAAGCTGTTATATTTTTTGAAGCCTAATAAATGTTTTTGAAAAAATTATAGCTTTCAATTGTGGAATCACTGTAATGGTGGATGGCTATAATTAATGTTTTAAATGGGGGTGGATTCATTTTTATCCAGACCTCAATGTCTTATTGATCATTATAGATGTTATCAATTATTTAGTTGTTGTTGCTAGTTTGAGTTGAGAAATTTCAATTAATTAAAATTATCACTAATCTGTGTGTGCATTTTGCTTTAGAATCAAGCAAGTTGACTCATGAAACCATTTGTTTATTAAATCGCAATCGCATATCGCAATCGCAATATTGACCTCAATAATCGCAATATGACATTTTCCCAAAATCGTGCAGCCCTACTAAATATGTTCACCATAGTCCATTTCTGTATAAGTAAGGGATAATGTATGGGACATTCTACCAGAAACGTACATTTCCACTTATAAAAAATCTTGGGGGAAAAAATATTTTATTCTTAAATCTGAACACTGAGTCATATAGAGGACATGTTAAACTATGAGAAACACATAGCATGCCATCTCAGCATGTTTTTATGATTGAATAAAATACATTTTAATACGCATTTCACCCCTAAAATGTCAGGCCCTGTCACAGACAAATCTGTATATGTTAGAATGGTTTCCTAATGAATTTCTTTGATACAAATAGCATTTTCTTATTGGTCACATGTCCCTGATTGTATCTAACATGGTTTTGTAATTCCTTTAAGAAATATTTAGCAACTTTTCGGTCAACTGTAGTACTCAAAATCACAGAATACCCGCCAGGCACTCATATAGTTGTAAAAAATTTAAATAGGAGATTTTTACAAAAACATAGTGGTGGATTTATACCCCCACCTTCATCTACACAATTAAAGAGATTAATTCATCAATATTTCCTCAAATAGTACATTTTTATATCATAATTTCCTGTGTGACAGGACTGACCGTGGCGTGACTGGACACGGTGCTGTGACAGGACTGACTTTATGGATTTCGTTGATGCAGAAAAAGTTATGTTTTGTGTTCTTTATTTAAGTACATTTCCTGAAGAAAATGTGAAGTGATGCTTGCAGTGGCAAAACTCACCACTCGGTTGCTAGGGTGTGGTACATGATTGCATACGAGCCAACAAACCTGTCTGTACGATGTTCTGGTGCTGAGATATGGCTTATTCATGTGTTCAGGTGGTTGCTAGGACGTTGCTAGAGTGTTCTGGTACGGTATACAGTCATATCACTTATTACACAGCATTTCGCGACATAATTAATTATGAGGATAAAATATATTGATTTCAGATTAAACTGTTTTAAAATCGTACCTGTTTGTATCTCATAATCTAACAGTGTACAAAACGATAACGTTAGTCACAAAATGGCATCAGCTGCGTTTGTTTGAAACAATAGGGAGCGAGTCCACGATACTGGATGGCATAATTTAATAACTGTACACTATTGATTCGACTGAGTTTTAATATTTTATTAGCTCACCAAACTCAAAACTTCCGCGAAGAAAACCCGTTCCTAGCAGAAATGAGGGACGCATTTGGAGTCCGCATTTTAAGTATTTGTTTTTCGTAGGGAAGTATGCGATTTTGGATGCAGCCTCTGATTCATTCAGGACATTCACGTGCAAGTAATCAATTTCAAAATCTGGGAGCCTTCCGATTCATTAGCCGTATTTGGTAAACAACTAGAATAACAACATGCAGTAAATGGTGAAACAATTTGCACTACAAACCAGTTTTATTTTGATTACTATGATAAATCAAAATAAAATTATAACAAACTACATCAAGCAGCATAACGGACTGTTTTTGACACTGGAAGCCTTGCAAGTTGCAATGTTATAATTTTATGTATGCGTCTTAACTGTTATGTAACCAGTTGTCATTTAGGGTTTAGCCACATTTCATGTAGTAGCCTAATGAGCGCACTGACTGATGGGTAGCCTACATTCCCCTCTTCATATCCTGTTACTTTCGATACAGGCCATATGCCGTTTGCTGTGTCTTTCAGACTGAGCATAAAAACTCCCTTGGATTTGGAATCTCACTAGACCGAATAGTATCTGAAGTCCACTTCACAGGGCATTCTCAGGTGATTGGAACGCACTCCAACATAACCTCTAGCCTACTTGTTTCCTGCATCTCTCAGCTTTTCCTTTGAATGAACTCTCTCTCACACATCACATCTAAATACACAAGACCTGAAAAAAGGATCAGAAATGCCAGTCAAGCAGTAATTTTCTAGACGCAGAACGAACTGTTGATCTGATTACAAGTGGGATTTTAACAAGTGAAAATAATGAATGATTTGTTTGTTTGTTCTAACCCCTCTATATGACTGCAGTTCCCCATAGGCAAGCCAGTCATCTTCAATGTCCTTCTTTTACAACAGAACACGGAAAATGTCTAAATATGCACTAATATGAAATCTCATGCTATTTAAATTATTCATGATTTGAGAGGCAAACTAACCTGACACACTTCTTCCATTCTCCGAACTCTCTTTAGAGAGAAAGTGGAGTAAATTGGGTTGTTCGAAGAAAAGACAAAGATTTGATACAGTATAAAAATGTAATATATGGTGAATACACTGCAGTTTAATTTCAGTACATTGAATTGTCCCTTACTGGTTTGTGATCCAAAAATGTGTTGCATTTCTGTTCCGATAGGGTATGAATTAAATGCAAATCTAACATAGATTGCAAAATAAATAAAAAGGCTTTTAAAAGGGAAGCAAAAACACTACTCATATATTTTGTTGTGAATGTCAGAACACTGTAAACAAAGTTGCTGCCAAGTTGATTGTACATAAGAATTTAAGTCATTTCAACTTAAACGGTTAGTTCACCAAAAAATGAAAATGATCCTACTCACCCTCAAGCCCATAGGTGTGTGACTTTCTTCTTTCAGCCCAAGGCAATTGGAGTTATATTTATAAAAAAAAATAATCCATACAGCTCCAGGGGGTTAATAAAGGTCTTCTGAAGCGAAGCAAAGCACTTTTGGAAAAAAAAATATCCACATACAACTGGCTTTAAATTTAAAGTTGCGCGGATGGCCGTTACTGGAAGCTAGTTTGGCTGAAAGAAGAAAGTCATATTCACCCGGGTTGAGGGTAAGTCAATTATAGAACAATTTTCATTTGTGGGTGAACTAACCCTTTAAATTACATTAAACTGACTACAAAATTAGTCGAATCTTGTGTAACTTAAACAAGTTGCTTAACTTATTTTGATGAGTTTTAGCAAAGTAAAAACATATGTTGTCATAACTTATTGATCATATGATTTTTATTTTTATTTTTTTACAGTGAAGGCATTCAACTGAGGTGAATTAGTTCTAATTTGAAGCTATGACAACTTTTATATGTAAAATCTTGGTCCTCCTGAAGAAAAGCCAGTTGGGAACCACAATCTCATACCTGTCAAATTTTCTCTGTTCAAAACAGTCTGCAAGATTTAAACCCTTTAAAACCTACACTGAATGTTTTATTAAGACTTCTGAATGCATTATTATAGTGCATTAGTAAGGCGTTCCAAGGAACAAGATAGAAGAGCCTAAATGTATTCATTTTTAAATGATTTGCAGATGTCAATCCAGGTTTAAATGTGTATTTTAGCTTGGGTTTACATCACCACCCAGATCTTTTAATAAATAAAACCCCCTGTGTTATGAATACATATTAGAGTGACACTACTGACATTTAGATCCAGTGTGATTATTCAGATCGGGGATAAAGAGCCCCCCACCCCCACAACCGTTAGTTCAGGAAGGAAGATCCCTCCACAACGCAGTCTGCTGCTAATGAGCCAATTATCTCTGCACTGCAACACAGGAAGTCGTGGCCGTAAAAGAGTGACTTCTTTTTTATTCATCATTTTTACAAGAGCATGTCAGCCAGCTCTCTGACACTGAAAATGTTAGACGGGTATAAGGGCTTATTAGACAAGCCTAGTTTTTAATGCTTTTATATTACTTCTATACCAACGCATATTAATATTAATTTATTAAACTTTGTGACCTTATAAGTTTTCATGGGTTCACAACCTAAAAGATGGGAAATGCAGTAAAGTTGGGTCATGAATCACTCATATATTTGTGATGATGGCGTTATGACTAATGTTACACTGCTGTGATGCTGCTGACATTATGACTGTCTGACAGTGCCATCTGGTGGATAACAAATGTTTAAATAAATAAGCTTTCATTGATGGGCCAGTGGAGAGCCTGTAAGAATTTATTTTTGTCTTTCACAGTTATAGCCTTCCAATAATTGAGTGGTTCAGTGCCTGTAAAAACTGGTAGAGAGATGTATATGCCCCAGAGGGAACATCCAAGAGATACTCCCAGATTCTCTACTGCATTTAATTTTGTGATGGCTCACTATAACCTTTACTGTACTATCAATCACATTAGTATAACTGTCCTGATATACCAATAGGACAAGTCAGTTTCCATTACAGCCAGGCCGAATATCTGCTGATGTCCCACGAGTGAATTTGAGCCACCAGATTTGCTTTTGAATGAATATGCATTTCTTCTTTGAAAAAATATCAAAACACAATTTTAACCATTTCACTTTTAAAGGGATAGTTCACCCAAAAATGAAAATTCTGTCAGTATTTACTCACCCTCATGTTGTTCCAACCTTGTAAGACCTTCGTTCATCTTCGGAACACGAATTATGATATTTTTGATTCAATCTGAAATCACTCCTCCATAGGCTTCTTAAGGGATTGAAGCTTGCCAGCCCCTAAAAGTTATTAAAGATATCATTAAAATAGTCCAAGTGACTACAGTGACTCAATCTTAAGTTTATCAAACGACGAGAATACTTTTTGTGCGCAAAAAATAAATAAATAACGACTTTATTTCAACTATTCTTTTCCGCCTCTGTAGGCCTAGAGGTTGGAACAACATGAGGGTGAGTAAATACTGACAGAATTTTAATTTTTGGCTGAACTAACCCTTTAACTATGTGTCACGAACACACACAGGAAAGAGAGAGATCCAATAGCAGTAGTTTTTATTTAAAGGGCAATCCAAACTCGTAGTCATCCAGGCAGGGGTCAAAATCCAATAAGGCAATCCAACACAAGAAACAAAACAAGAAACAGGCAAGAACAGGCATCCGAAGTGTGGTGACATTAAACAAGGACTCCGTGACACACACTGAAACAGACAGGGTTATATACACATATTTAACAAGACTAACACAGAACAGCTGGGAACAATGATTATGGGGAACAGCTGAGTGCAATGAACTGATGAGTGACAGTGACAGACAGAATGCTGGGAATTGAAGTCAAATGTGAAGGACACCGTGAGAACGAGGACCTCTAGTGATAGACAAGGGAAACACAACCAGACACTGTGACATAACCCCCCCTCTACGGAGCGGCTACCAGACGCTCCACGACAACACTAAAACACGATACAAGAGTTCAGGAGGGAGGTGGAATGGTGGAGGATCAGGGGGAGGGATGGTGGGCCAGGTCCGTGACGGGAGACAGGAACAAGGGGTGAGGGCTTAACCGGGAACCAGGGCAAAGTAGACAGTCCATCGGGCGGCCAGGGCGGTGAAGACCCCTCGGGCGGCCAGGGCGAAGCAGACAGTCCATCGGGCGGCCAGGGCGAAGCAGACAGTCCATCGGGCGGCCAGGGCGAAGCAGACAGTCCATCGGGCGGCCAGGGCGAAGCAGACAGTCCATCGGGCGGCCAGGGCGAAGCAGACAGTCCATCGGGCGGCCAGGGCGAAGCAGACAGTCCATCGGGCGGCCAGGGCGAAGCAGACAGTCCATCGGGCGGCCAGGGCGAAGCAGACAGTCCATCGGGCGGCCAGGGCGAAGCAGACAGTCCATCGGGCGGCCAGGGCGGTGAGGACCCCTCGGGCGGCCAGGGCACAGGAACAGCAACCGGCTCAGGAACAGACACCGGCTCAGGAACAGACACCGGCTCAGGAACAGACACCGGCTCAGGAACAGACACCGGCTCAGGAACAGACACCGGCTCAGGAACAGACACCGGCTCAGGAACAGACACCGGCTCAGGAACAGACACCGGCTCAGGAACAGACACCGGCTCAGGAACAGACACCGGCTCAGGAACAGACACCGGCTCAGGAACAGACACCGGCTCAGGAACAGACACCGGCTCAGGAACAGACACCGGCTCAGGAACAGACACCAAAACTGTAACAGCCACAAGAACAGACACAAACACAGAAACAAACACTGGCTCTGGCGCTGGAACAGGCACTGGCTCTGGAACAGACATTGGCTCCAGCTCTGGAACACGCACTGGCTCTGCCTCAGGAACGGGCACTGGCTCTGCCGCCGGCTCAGGAATGGGCACTGGCTCTGCCGCCGGCTCAGGAACGGGCACTGGCTCTGCCGCCGGCTCAGGAACGGGCACTGGCTCTGCCGCCGGCTCTGGAACGGGCACTGGCTCTGCCGCCGGCTCTGGAACGGGCACTGGCTCTGCCGCCGGCTCTGGAACGGGCACTGGCTCTGCCTCCGGCTCTGGAACGGGCACTGGCTCTGCCTCCGGCTCTGGAACAGCAGACACGGGCTCCGGCTCAGGGACAGCAGACACGGGCTCCGGCTCAGGGACAGCAGACACGGGAATATCCAGGATCCGAGCCAGACGCTCCAGATAGTCCGTAACTGCCTTGGCGGCCACACAAATGGGCATTTCCGGATCTGTCTCAGACTGGGAAGACTGGACGTGCTCAGTCTCAGACTGGGCAGACTGGACGTGCTCAGTCTCTCGCTGGGCAGACGTGACGTGAACAGTCTCTCGCTGGGCAGACGTGACGTGAACAGTCTCTCGCTGGGCAGACGTGACGTGAACAGTCTCTCGCTGGGCAGACGTGACGTGAACAGTCTCTCGCTGGGCAGACGTGACGTGAACAGTCTCTCGCTGGGCAGACGTGACGTGAACAGTCTCTCGCTGGGCAGACGTGACGTGAACAGTCTCTCGCTGGGCAGACGTGACGTGAACAGTCTCTCGCTGGGCAGACGTGACGTGAACAGTCTCTCGCTGGGCAGACGTGACGTGAACAGTCTCTCGCTGGGCAGACGTGACGTGAACAGTCTCTCGCTGGGCAGACGTGACGTGAACAGTCTCTCGCTGGGCAGACGTGACGTGAACAGTCTCTCGCTGGGCAGACGTGACGTGAACAGTCTCTCGCTGGGCAGACGTGACGTGAACAGTCTCTCGCTGGGCAGACGTGACGTGAACAGTCTCTCGCTGGGCAGACGTGACGTGAACAGTCTCTCGCTGGGCAGACGTGACGTGAACAGTCTCTCGCTGGGCAGACGGGACGTGAACAGTCTCTCGCTGGGCAGACGGGACGTGAACAGTCTCTCGCTGGGCAGACGGGACGTGAACAGTCTCTCGCTGGGCAGACGGGACGTGAACAGTCTCTCGCTGGGCAGACGGGACGTGAACAGTCTCTCGCTGGGCAGACGGGACGTGAACAGTCTCTCGCTGGGCAGACGGGACGTGAACAGTCTCTGGCTGGGCAGACGGGACGTGAACAGTCTCTGACTGGGCAAACGGGACGTGAACGGTCTCTGACTGGGCAAACGGGACGTGAACGGTCTCTGACTGGGCAGACGGGACGTGATACATCTCTCTATCACCTCCTCTACGGCGGCCTCCACGGGTCCCGCGGAACTTTACCAACCGGGTCCCCTTAAACAACTCCCTTCTCTCCCGCTCGGTGGCTGGGGAAGAGATGTTGCAAAACATACCGCTGAATCTCTTAGTGACGGAGTCCTTCTGTCACGAACACACACAGGAAAGAGAGAGATCCAATAGCAGTAGTTTTTATTTAAAGGGCAATCCAAACTCGTAGTCATCCAGGCAGGGGTCAAAATCCAATAAGGCAATCCAACACAAGAAACAAAACAAGAAACAGGCAAGAACAGGCATCCGAAGTGTGGTGACATTAAACAAGGACTCCGTGACACACACTGAAACAGACAGGGTTATATACACATATTTAACAAGACTAACACAGAACAGCTGGGAACAATGATTACGGGGAACAGCTGAGTGCAATGAACTGATGAGTGACAGTGACAGACAGAATGCTGGGAATTGAAGTCAAATGTGAAGGACACCGTGAGAACGAGGACCTCTAGTGATAGACAAGGGAAACACAACCAGACACTGTGACACTATGTACACGTCACTCATGTTTTTCCAGAGTGTTTGTCTTAATTTTGACAGTTGTGTTCTATATTGTGTACTTTAAAACATAACAAGGTCTAGTATCTCCCAGAGATACTAAGAGTAGTATCTCTTTTTGTGAAGTGTGAATATATGTTTTTATATATATGGGCCTAGCACATATTTTTGTTTAGTTTTTAACTGTAATTTTTTTTGTTGCTGAATTTCTCAAATATTACTTTTTAGTTTCCCCTCAAATGCATTTATAAAACTGTAAAGGAAAGCATTCTTTGCTCTTTTTTTTAAGAGCTTAAAAATCAAGTCAAGTCACCTTTATTTATATACAGTATAGTGCTTCTTACAAGATTGTTTCAGCAGCTTTACAGTGATAACAGGAAAATAATGCAACAAAGTTAGTTTTGGTTGCACAGCAGCTATAGAAGTGTCATTGTCCAGCTTAAAGGTGCTGTATGTAAATTTTTCACTCTACTAAAGCATAAAAATACCAGATATTTATAAAAAATATCACATTTCACATTGAGTTCACATTTCTCTGAAAAACACTTCTACATCCAGTTGTTTTACTTTGAAACATGGGTTCCGTGTTGGCATGTCTGTTTTTGTTTTTGTTTGTGTGATCTCGCCCACTTCCAGTTCACCCAATAGTATTTCGACACCCCAGGATGCCAGTTGGCAGGAAACACAGCGTATTGCAGTAAACAAACTGGGTTAGAGATTGCAAATTCTACCCAACCTAAAAAGCCTCTGTATCCATCTAAAAATCTCTATGAACGAGAGCATATTAAAACGTGGATAAATCAACTCATTAACTTAGTCTGAAAGTCTCCTCGGCTTTCGTTGTCAATTTCGCTCGTTAGCCCATGATTTACTCCCCCTTAAGTCATCCAAGGTGAATATGACATTCATATTAAAAACTTTATAAAGTCAAATAATTAGCTTCCGGCCAAAACGAACATACGGATTCCACTTACGCCTAAAGCGCAATTTAAGGAACTTGTAACATAAGGCTACGTCACATATTACTCGCAGGTGTAAGTGGAATCCATATCTTCATTTGGTCGTAAGCTCGTTATTTTACTTTATAAAGTGTTAAATATGGATATTTTTCTTACACAAACGCATTGCTTTGCTTCAGAAGGCCTTTATTAACCCCCCAGAGCCATGAGGATTACTTTTATGATGGATAGATGCACTTTTATGGACTTCAAAATAGAAACGGCCATTCACTGCCATTATAAAGCTTGGAAGAGCAAGGACATTTTTTTTTTATATAACTCCGATTGTATTTGTCTGAAAGAGGAATGTCTACACCTAGGATGACTTGAGGTGAGTAAATCATGGATTAATTTTCATTTTTGGGTGAACTATCCCTTTTCTGCTGTAAAAAAAAATCCATATATTATATTTATTAATTTAGTTAATTTTTCTTTAAATCATACATTTAATTCGGTTTCATGTTAATATTTTTTTTGCAAAGAATCATTTCAGAGAACAGGGGTCAAGGGAGATACTTCAAAAGAGTTTATATCATTATATGATCAATCATAATGTCAATCATAGAGCAGAGGGACAGTTTGAGCATAACAAATGTCATTTATTTTTTAAGAATTAGCTTCTTTTTTTTACATTCAAAGTTCATTAGCTCACACGTGCTGCTAACCCTACGGTGCTAAGTAACTGAACCGCCTAGATATGCGTTTACATGAAGGTGAACAGCAGTGTGTCAATCAAACCTGCTGTTGCTTGAATTCGAAAGTGGGCGTGTGCGGGGATCATGACGTCAACGTCAGACAGATCTCAGCGCGTTCGATTACAGCCAGCTTTTCAAAGTTTGGATGGATCGTGATTTAAAACGTCGATTCTGCGGCCGCTCCGCGCTACATAGAACCAGATAAACGGCCGTTTTATTTTGGCGTGAAACAGAATCGTTCCTACGCAGTGACCTTTTGGAGCTTGAATGCAGAATATCGCGTAGGAGTCGCTGTGTGCGCGGTGATCGTTTGATTTCTGCCTGTTTTCCTTCACAGCTAAATGGAGTCACGGGTGGAATTCAATCGAGAGGAGATCAACAGTACGGTATGGGAAGTTCCGGAAAAGTACATTTGCTTGAAGCAAATAGGAACTGGAGCGTATGGCAGCGTGTGGTGAGTAAGTTCCTGACATACAGGTAGCCGCACATGAACTGCATCTCAACAGGTTACCACATGCATGAAGATTAGAAAGACGCCGTGTGGCAAGCCGGATTAGCATTCATTGCTTTCAACGAACTGCTATTTTGTTAGCATTCATAGTGATTATTATTTCTATCAGTTATTAGTACTTGCTACTAGTCACTATTCTAATACTGACAAGTATTCCATGCGTAATCTTTAGTTACTCATTACTAAACAGTTTATAAGTACTAATGTCACTATAGTATCTAATGAATGTTAACCAGTAAAAGCATAGGGTAACACAACAACAATATCCCATTACTTAATGAATGGATTAAGTTATAGTATCTTGTGAATAATCACTTAGGGAATTTAAAAATATACTTATACTGGTACTGTAATTTTATACAGTAATTCCTTCCTATAGCTTGGTTATAGCTTAAATCCTTATTGATCAACTTATAAAATTTTGTGGAGTTATATAATACACACATGTAGGGGCAGTCTGAAATCAAACATTGGCCTGATACAATAACCAATTATAATTTTGTTATGAATGATAACAGATATGGTAGAACTCTATTTTGTTTAGATTGTTTTTAAACATGTGATTTAAGTGGAACCCAGGTGTCAAATGTACTGTGCAGTTGAAAAGATGAATAAAACTGGATGTTTTGACGTTTTTTAAACTCTTTTTTTTTTAACTCTAGTTAGAAATTTTCAACAACCAGTAATGGGCAAATGGGCTGACATTGCTACTGATGTCACCAATGTATCATGCATTCCTAATTTTGCTGGCCTTCTGGTACATTTATGTTCATCTGTGCTACTGTATTGTGCATTTACTATGGCAGTCACATTATTGCTAAAATTAGTCATGATATGATCTATCCCAGCAGCATTGACATTTCCTGTTGAGGGTTTTGATGCCACAAAACCTTCACAACTGCTGTAAGATCAAACTCTGGTGAAAGTGGGCGACTGTGAAATCCACATGCCCTGACAACTTAGTCTTTACAGCAAAGCAGTTGTGTGTGTGGATTGTATCAGAAAATATGCTTGTGTAGTTTCTTATTTGAATATTGCACTTTCTATATCAGTTCCTGAATCTGTTACAGTTGCTTCTTGAAACATTAACCTCAGTTCATAATGTTTGGGTATGATAGTGATTGTTCTCCCTATCTTAGCTCGGCTATCAACAATAAAACCAAAGAGAAGGTGGCCATCAAGAAGCTGCACCGACCCTTTCAGTCGGAGATCTTCGCAAAGAGAGCCTACCGTGAACTGAGGCTACTCAAGCATATGAAACATGAAAATGTAAGTGTTGTCTATGCCTGACATGCCTTGAGGTCAGATCTTGTTGCTTTCATTGTTAGTGCTAGATTTCAGCACAACCAGAAAGAAGTTTCAATGGCTTGAGTGGCTTTTGCAAGGCACAAAAGACTTGTATCACACCATACTCATTGTTTTCGTTGAGAATGGTGCGAGGATCAAATGTTTAGCTTAGTGGACTGTGTGTGTGTGTGTGTGTGCACTGTACAGGATACTTGTGGTGCCTGGAGACAATGATGATTGATTGCAGTGTCATAAACTGTGTATTATATTAAGCCCCTTTCACACAGCGCGTTGATCCCGGGAAATTGCCAGAACGCCTTCTGTGTGAAGGCAAACACGACCCGGGATTGATGCCGGGATCGATGCCGGGTTGGGGACTTAGTAATTAGACATTGCCGGAAGTAACTTAGTAACTGATCCCGGAACGCAATCCGTAATCAATGCCGTGTCGTAATGACGACGCTGAAGTGAAGTGAAAGCAGGCTAGTGAAACGGTACGTATTGCGCTAGTTTATGATCGAATCAGAGAAAAAAATGCATAAGCGTGGTTTCTCCAGAGAGTAATCGCAGCTCATAAGCAAACTATAGACGCTGCTGAGACATTACATGTCACATCGATGTCACGTGTCTTTACGGGATTTTTACGGGTTGTGTGTGGACGCACTCTCTGATTCCGGAAAATCACTGGCAGTGTGAATGAACCAAAATCAAACGAACCCGGGTCACTTTATCCGTGTATTTTCCGGAATCTCTGTGTGAAAGGGGCTCTAGTATCTAAAAGATACACAGAACAGTGAAACCCAGGCAGCATTATTCAGTCCATCTAACACCATTATAATATCTTGAAGAGACGGTGACTCACTTCTTGCCTTTCTGTTGTCCAACCCAAGGTAATAGGCCTGCTAGACGTCTTCACTCCTGCCTCCAGAATGGACAACTTCCAAGACTTGTAAGTCTTTAATGAGGCCTGTGTATGTGAAATCTATCTGTTAGCCATATGTCCTGAGACAGACTTAAAGAAATAGTTCAGCCATAAATAAAAATTCTGTCTTTATTTACTCATCCTTTATCTCTTTTTTTTTTTTTTTTTTTTTTTTTTAATGACTTTCATAGTGACTTTCATTTCAGTCTGATGTAAAAGATCCTTTTCTAATGGAGAGAATAACTGCTTATGGGTTTGAGACAACATGGCGGTCATTATATAATGACAGAAGAAGTTTTTTGGGTGAACTGTTCCTTAAATAAAAAGATAAATAAGCAATTCATTTCTGTTCTAGCTACTTGGTGATGCCGTACATGTACACAGATCTCTCTAAAGTCAAGGGCGTCCTTACAGAAGACCGGATCCAGTTCCTGGTCTATCAGATGCTGTGCGGACTAAAGGTTAAACCGAAATAGCATCTCACAAAGAGAGGGCAAATTTTCCAATAGTTTCTCCTCGCATGGAAAATGAAAGTGCCGTGTTAATACATTTCCATTCAAAGTTTGGGGTCAGTAAGATTTTTAAAAAATAAATCTTTACTTTTATTCAGCAAGAATTCATTAAATTGCTCAAAAGAGACATTAAAGAGATTTATAATTTTACAAAGATTTCTATTTCAAATAAATCATGGTTTCCACATATTAAGATATTAAGCAAGCAGCACAACTGTTTTAGCATCGACAATACTATGAAATGTTTATTTAACACCAAATCAGCATATTAGAATGATTTCTGATAGATCATGTGACAGTGGCATCATGTGGCTGCTGATTCAGCTTTTTCATCATGAATTACATTTTAAAATATATTGTTATAATATTTCACAAAAATTTTACTGTATTTTTGATCAAATAAATTCAGCCTTGGTGAGAATAAGAGACTTCTAAAAACATTTGTAAAAAATCTTACCAACCCCAAACGTGTTTGTGGATTTACTGTGCATCATACATCCTGATGATTAAAACAGTTCTGCTTCTTTTATTTTCCTTTTTGCAAGAAATGCATTACATTATGGAAGTAAGAATTGTTGCGAATGCAGTTTCCTGTTGACTAAACGTCTCACAATAGTAAAGTAACTGAATGTTTGAGAAAAAAGACCAAATATTTGGCACTTGTAAATCACATGAGGCATTCACTATGTCAGAAAAGAAACGTATCCACCTGCAAACCCTTTAATTGATGCAAAGCAGTAGTACTGCAGGAAACCAGACATACACTTAAGATCATAGTAAACATCAGTTTTGATGCGAACGTTCAGCGTATGCATACAGTCAAATGCATAGCCTTTCAAAGTATACTTGATATGATAGTGTGGGTGAACGGTGTACATTGCATGCTTGGTTAGGAAAAAAATGTTCTGTATGCGCTCAGTGAATTGTATGTGTAAAAACAGAAGTATACTTTGGGTTTAGGATCATTGTCTTTCTGATCAATCCTATTAGTGTAATCAAATACTAAAACATAACACTGTGAAGAATCTCATAATACTGATTTCTTTTTTCTCTCTGTCCCTCTGTTTTTCTCCACTCCACAGTACATTCATGGTGCTGGCATCATTCACAGAGTAAGTGAGAGTGGCAGTGAATAAACGGCATCTGCTCATAATTATCATTTCCACACTGTGCTGAATTAAAGGCACATGGCATCTCTTGGGATCGTTGTAGCTCTTCACTCCATCTCCATGAATTACATTTACTTCCAGCTAATTCGCTAATATGTATTGATCAGTGGGGGGTCAAAATTCCAAATAAAGAAAGGTAAATTAATGTACAAATCTTTTTTTGTAAAACTGGATTCTTAAAATTAGCATATAACCCTACTGTTAAGACTTTTTAAAATGTTTTTGAAAGAAGGTTTTTATGCTCACCAAGACGAGGTATTTGGTTACAGTAATATGTACAGTAAATACAGTAAAAAATAAGTAATATTGTAATAAGTAATACAGTAATATTGTGAACAGCGCTGGGTAGCAACTGATTAAATGTAATCATATTCCTTGTAATTAGATTACTTTACGTTTTTAAAATGTGCATAATCAGACTACTGTTACATTTTTGATTACATGATTGCTTGATATTCACAAAATAGCAGGCATTTATTTATAATTGATTCTCACTAATTCTTCTTTTCTATTTTTTAAATTGTCCTTTCAAAAACAGCCTATTGCTTGTGCAATTCCCCAATACTATAAGACTTTCTGAATATACATAAGTCAGAGGGAATACAGCATAACAAATAAAATATTGAATCTTTTTTGTTGCATTTCGATTGTTCTAAAATGTAAATTTTTTATGAATTAATTATGACCTTTTCATCAACTTACGAACCCCCTGCAGTTCCTTCCCAAACTCCAGTTTGGAAAACCCTGACATAATGTAATGTTTAATGCACTTCAATTTGTTGATGACAAATTTTCAACATAATCTTCTATAAAACAAGATTATCTTATTCAAATCTATGTAATAAACAAGTTATGACTAAAAGTAAGGTTGAATTAATCTAACAGTATTCAAAAAGTTGTCTGATTATATTACCTAAAATTTGCAATATATTAAGTATATATATATATATATATATACTATATAAGGATTTTCTGGAGAAGTTCTGACAGTATGTAGTAGATGCACACTCCTTGTTGCCAGATTGAAATGTCCAAAAAATAAAGGTATGCCAAGCTAGTGATTCATCTAAACTTTTTACATGCGAGTTCTGAAATGTACTTTATTGTGTCTCTAATTCTATTCATATCAGTGAGTTCAAGGCTTTTTGCTTTGGGTGAGCTTTCCTTTTGTGCATTGTCCTACGAGTTAATGCCAGTGGTTTCCTGTTAAGTGATGCAGTGCCTGTACATGCTTAGAACTGTTTGAAGCCGCCCAGCTCATTTTAAATGTGAAAAATACAGCTTGTGGAATTCAGATTAAAGATTTGTTAAGAAACCCACTATGGTCTTTTGTGATTGTTCAATAACAATGTCCTTGTAGGAAGATTAACACCTTTCTGCATTGCAGGACCTCAAACCAGGAAACCTGGCTGTGAACCAAGACTGTGAGCTGAAGGTCTGTGCCACTATTCTTTTACCATAAAAGAGAAAAGCGTAAACCCCAGACAGTTGACAATAACACCTTCTTTTGCTCTGGCTGCAGATATTGGATTTTGGCCTGGCGCGTCATGCAGAAGCAGAGATGACAGGTTATGTCGTGACGCGGTGGTACCGGGCCCCTGAGGTCATTCTAAACTGGATGCACTACACGCAGACAGGCAAGATGTTTGTCATTTTTTAATATCTATATTGCTACTCAAATTATCAACAAGAGTTACTCAGGTGTTTCAGATTAGGAAAAACAATTGTTCATAAAATATGAGGTAAATAATTAATTGTTGATTCAGTCATCTGTTATAGTCCAGTTAGTTTCTTGAAATCTGTCCAATAGCACCTCTATTGGTCTATATGAGCATTTATAGCATTCTCTCATTAGGATTCATAGGTATACAATAGTGGCCAGAAGTGATCTCCAGGCTAGGCAAATTGACATTTACATCCTTTATTCCAAGCATTTGTAAGCATATTGCATAGTTGTGCTGGGAGTCAATTGTTGTTTTTGTTGTTGTTGTTGTGATAACGCAATGAAACATGCCAAATTCTGTGGACAATTTTTGGCAAGGCTATCATACAAATAAATTATAAACACATGCTAAAACGAGAGGAAACCATCAAAATATTAAGTGATTATATTTGTAGTCAATATATGCTTTTCCTTTGAGCTTTTTGTTTTTCTATGCATTTTTTTTTTCATCTTTAGTTTGCTTTTTTTTGCCAAATAATTTTCAGATAAATACCTTAACCAAGTTTAGTATTTTGTTATTTCCTTATGTTTAAAATATTTTAAAAAATATTAAATATTTCACCATATTTTAATGATTTAATCAAACTTGTTGGATCATTATAACAAATATCCCCTCCATACTTCACTTCACTTGGCCACTACTGTAGTTCTAACACAGAATTGTTTGGATAGACATGCAATATCAACATATGGACAATTTATTTCTAACAAATTTACATATGTAAATCTTTACCAATCTTCCTAAGATTCATAGAATATTGAATTGATTGACTGGCTTTTTTCTTGTATTTACAAAAAATTAGATGAATTAAAATGCCATTAAATGTATTTAACATATGGTAATGAATTGTAATTAATAAAAAGTCAAATGTTTCTGCATTTGCTGGCGGTGGGATTGTTGTCTAAGGGGGCTTTTACACTGGGCTCGTTTGCTGCGGTCCGAGGCCGAGCGCGATTGTTCCCGGCGCCCCCCGCAGCGTTGGTCTGGTTTCACACTCAACTTGATTCTATCGAACGTATCGTTTGCACGCATCTTACGTCATCGCAAACGTGCACGGCGCATGATAGAAAACACGACGCTGGTCAATATCTTGTTTTTTTATTAATTTGGTGCTATTACGCATAGCTGAGTAAACAACACAGGTTTACTGTGTGTGTGTGTGTCTGTGTGTGTGTGTGTGTGTCGCATAAGCTGTCTTTCCGCTGCTTGCAAATGGACTCTTTTGAGGAGACAGTGGATTTCCATTAATTTGTTGCCCTGATTGCACGCACTATGCATGAATACACTGCAGACTCACTCTTGCTCGTATCCAATGTAAATCTGCATCCCTTATGTGTGTTTTATTTAACTTAATACATCATAATCGGCTAAAACGCATGCGCAGGATACTTTACTTCCTGAACAAGTGCGCACCCGAGTCCGTGTTGCTTTCACATTCACGCAAACCGCAGCACGGTTCGGCAGCAACCGAACTCAGACCACCTCCTCCAGGTAGTCTCGGGTTCGGTACCCCAGTGCGCACCCGGGTCCCATGACAGCGTTCACATTAGCGATTTTTCATGCGAACCGTGCCCCGTTCCGAACTAAACTGCCAGTGTGAATGCCCCCTAAGTACTGAACTCAGTCACCTGTGATATTATTACACTTATATGTGCTCTTATGTTGGGACTGACAGAACTCGATAAACAAGCTCCTCCTAACCTTTAGTTTAGAACTCCGTGTATATCTCTTTTTCACATGAATATTAATGGGATAACATTAATATTTACTGTGCTAAAATATGTATAGTTATGTTTGCTGAATAAGGATAACACGTCACTTAATGTAGATATCAGTCTTTAATTGCCAGTTAGTCTGAATGTGCTCCGATCTTTTTTTTTATTACTTAGATCAACTATATTGCTGAGTTCAGTATTTCTGCGTGAATGTATAGTATGTCAAATGGTTTGCATTCTTTTAAGGACTGGTGGTTGTAATGATTATTATAGTTCAATATTTGTGATTGTTGCCTTTTTCCTCCTTTCTAGTGGACATCTGGTCTGTTGGGTGCATCATGGGTGAAATGTTCAATGGAAAAACACTCTTTAAAGGAAAAGACTGTATCCTTCAGCATTCACTTTGCCAAGATTTTTACTAAATGACCACATTCTGAGGGCTAGATTAAAGATATTTTAAAGGAATAGTTCATCCATAAATTAAGTTCTGACATTATTTACTCATGTCCTTCCAAACCTATATGTTGTTACATTTGTTTTGTTTTTTGTTCATTGTGTAGCTCTTCAAATATTCTACTTGAAAAAATAAGAGCATACAGGTTTTAAATCATTTACATTTTTGGATGAACTATCCTTTTAACATTCTGTTTCTTAAATTTCACTGATATACAGGCACTGTTATTTATTTAATTGTGATTGCATTTAGAAATGCTGTGCTCACTTATTCCCCTTTGTCTTGCTTGTCAAGAACAGACATAACTTGGAGTTGGAAATGACATGCTGTGCATTGCCTTTAACTTTTGACATTCAGACATGGATCAGTTGACTCAGATAATGAAAGTAACAGGAACACCAGGTCCAGAATTTATCGAGAAACTGGAAAGCCCAGAGGTAAGAAATTTTCAATGCAACCAAAATTGTGTATTTAATACGTGGTGTGTCTGGATCTTGATTAAATGTGTGACTCTGATGCAACTCTGAATGAATTGCTAATGCGATGCGAAATAAGATGGTCTTGAATATTTTGGGGGAAATTTTCAATTTGAATTATATTGTGTGACAGTTGCTGTAGCTACTGTGCTCAGCTGTCATTCCTGATCTTGATAAATGTCAATATCTCTTCACTGCTGTTAAATAGGCTAAGAGCTATATCAGATCCCTGCCCCACTACCCACGCAAAGATTTCTCTACATTGTTTCCCAGAGCCAGTAAAAAAGGTAAGTAATACCCCAATAAAATTACTCCTTTGTCATGTTGTCACATTTCATGCTTAGCAAGAGACTTTTTTCAGTGTAAAACTTATGATTTAGTTTGACTGCATAGTTACTACCTGTCAATGTGATGCATCATTATTTCTGACAAAAATGTCAAGATCCTGGAACAATTGCAACAGGGTTTAATTTAAGCAAGTTTTTACATTTTTACACCAAACTTCAGGTAGAATGTCACCAGAATAGATGGCCACACATATTCTGAATTTCTGCACTATTTCACAGCAGCGGAAACTTCTTGATTAGTTATATATTGCAATTTGGAATTCAATAGGCATCCCAAACAAAATATAAAATGTCAGCCAAACATTTTAATGACATTATTCAATGTTACGTTTTCTGTAACAAGCTTTGTTAGCTCTGCAGATATTTATAGATTTGGTAACACCTTACAATTAGTTAACATTAGTTAATGCATTGGGTATTGTGAACTAATGATGACCATGATGTGTTTTAAAACTTGACTCTAATTTTATACTGACATATTCTAGTACCTTAAACCAAGCTTAATTAGACCTGAGTCACCGACTAGCCCTAATCAAGGATAAAAAAAGACAAAATAACTATAGAGTGCAACTGTCGAGTTTCAGAAGTAAAAACTCCATTCAGTTTCTCCATAGGGAAATTGATTTTTATTGATAACTTATTAACCTTTAAAGACAGACTTACTGTGAACGATGAGGTTGTTAATATACATTACTACATTACCCCATAATACAGAAAATTCCACCAATCAGTGAGTCGAAACAATCACTATTTGCTAAAAGCCAGAATAGATGACTAGTCTAGGATTAGTTCACTTCAGAATTAAAATTTCCTGATAATTTACTCACCCCCACGTCATCCAAGATGTTCATGTCTTTCTTTCTTCAGTCAAAAAGAAATTAAATAAAAATTTTAGGATTTTCCTCCACATAGTAGACTCCATATAGGTCCAAATTTTAGTTTCAATGCAGCTTCAAAGGCTCTACACGATCCCAGCCGAGGAATAAGGGTCTTATCTAGCGAAACGATGTCATTTTCTATAAAAAAAATATGTATTTACATACTTTTTAATCACAAATGCTCATCTTGAACTAGCTCTGCAATGCGCCACACATTACGTAATCACATTGAAAGATCACCCGTGACGTAGTCGGAAGTACCGACCTAGTGTTTACAAAGTGATCGTGCAGAGACTAAGTCAAATGCCATTTACAAAAGAATTTTATAAATAAAAGGTAAAACAACGATGTCAGACGATTTTGAAGTTGGAGGAGTAAATGAAATGGAGTTTTTCACCCTACCCTTTTGAACCGGAACACTCGTGACCTTTCAGCGTGATTACGTAATGTGTGGAGCTAGTGCAAGACGAGCATTTGTGGTTAAAAAGTATTTAAATGCCTATTTTTTTTTTATAGAAAATGACAGATAATTTCGCTAGATAAGACCCTTATTCCTCGGCTTGGATCGTGTAGAACCCTTTGAAAATGCATTGAAACTGCAATTTGGACCTTCAAGCCGTTGTACCCCATTAAAGTCCACTATATGGAGAAAAGTCCTGCAATGTTTTCCTCAAAAAACGTAATTTCTTTTCGACTGAAGAAAGATAGACATGAACATCTTGGATGACGTGGGGGTGAGTAAATGATCAGAAAATTTTAATTCTGAAGTTAACTAATCCTTTACGTACTGAGTTTCAAATACCTTTATGCTTCAAATCAAAGTAATGTGATGTTATAATTCACCTCGTAGCTGGTTGGCTTGGTTCATGGCTTATAATGCCTTAACAAAGACTTTTTTGAAATCCCTATGGAAGAAATTAATAGCCAAAATACTTCCGGAACACCAAACGCCGTTTAAAATGTGGATGGGCACTAATGCACTCTATTGTCAAACAATAGCTCAGCTTGCCCTGTACTAATACAATAATGCTCACATAATAATACATGTTTCAGCTCTTGTTATTCTAATGCTGTCACTTTGTTTCTGACACATTGTGTCCCACATTGCCACTGTAACTAACCCCAGCGGTAGAGATGCTTGAGAAGATGCTGGTGCTAGATGCTGACGCTCGTCTCACTGCTGATGGTGCATTGGCTCACAGTTATTTTGATGGCCTGAGGGACCCAGAGGACTGGCCAGAGCCCACGTCGTACGATGACAGCTACGACAATGCCACAATGCCCTTAGAAGAGTGGAAACGTGAGCAACAGATATTACACGGATAGTTATGGCCACTGTACTTTATAGTGACATAAATTTTGTATGCAAATGTAACGTGACTATTTTTTTCACAGGTTTATCATTTAAAGAAGTGAGGAGCTTTGTTCCTTTCCCAAGAAGAGATTCAAAGAGAAGAAACACACTCACAATGTCCCAGTGTTAGTGGGTCTGACATTAACGCTGTACTGTATTGCAATTACGCGATTTAGTCTCCGCCTTGAAACAATTTAGAATGTTTATTCACTCCTTATAAAGTAAATGAATAGCAGTATTTTGTACAATAAGCAACTTCTTTTGGACAGTGGGATATCTGGGCTTCTGGTGAATGAGCATTTTATATTTAGTGACAACTGTGGTAATGTAAAGTTGTACGATAGCTTTGTGTGGGGAGCAAAACAAACCAAAATCTTCATTCTGCTAAATTTTCTTTATTCTTTCCACAAAAAATAATTTATTTTTTATTTTTAAATAAACTATCCCCTATCTGCTATTAGGTTAAAATGCTCCATAAAAGGACAGCCATATACAATTTCATGTATTTTAGTGTTATGGGGCTTATTATTTCACAATCTGTATACCATTCAAATTTTGAGTTTAGTAAGATTTATTTTTTTAAAGAAATTAATACTTTTATTTATCAATGATATTAAATAACATTGATAATAATAATAAGAAAGACTTTGAGCTGCAAATCATCATATTATAATGATTTCTGAAGGATCATGTGACACTGAAAACAGAAGTAATGATGCTGAAAATTCAGTTTTGCATCACAGGAATAAATTACATTTTAAAATATAATAACAGTAATATTTCACAATATTAACTGTTTTTTGGTCAAATAATGCAGCCTTGGTGAGCATGAGACTTATGTCAAACATTTTTAAAAGATCTGACCAACTCTAAACTTTTGAATGATGGTATATATATAAAAAAATAAAGAAAATGTTTATATATATATATATATAGATGCCGTGTCTAAAGCTTTCAGACACTGTAACCACTGTTACTGACTTCAGTTAAACACTTAAAGAAAGCTTTAGTATTGTGAAATGTTTACCTAATTAAAGTCAACATGAAATAGCAATTACAACCCATTTACTTTGATAATCTGGTATATTTCTGAGTGAAACGGGATATGCTACTAGCAAATTGTTTTCTGGCATTGCCTGTTTTTCTAGTGAGATTTTTATCCAGTGGGAGTTAAGAATAGTGAAATAGTGGGTGTTAAAGTTACATTCATAATGAAGACAGATGGTTAAAGGGGAGAGATTTAGAAATAAGAACAGCTGTTAAGTACAGTTTGCATTTTGTTTAAAGATTACAGAGACATTTTTATTTGGATTAAAAGTATTCACATTAAGACCAAGAACGTTTATTAAGACAGTACATAGGGTCAGTTCTAATCTCATGTTGACTTTATGGCTTGTTTTTGCTACCTTCAAATCCTTTGAAAGGTGCTACAGGATGTTTAGCTTGTGGAAGTGATTGATTGGCCATGACAAATGGCACCATCAAGGTATAGAGTAGCACATTGGTGTTAGAGATAGAGATGTTATAAAATGTGGGATCTGACATAAAGACTTGTCGACTTATTTTTCTTTTTTTTTGTGTCGTAATTGTTTGTTGTATGTGCATGCATTAATCAACTGTACTTGAAATATACTCATGTCTTGCGTAACCTCCTGGAAATGTGATTTTTTTTCCTCTCTCTCATGCAAACTGTGTTTGTACTCGCCTGGGTTCTTGGTTATATGTGTTGACATACTCTTGTTTCGTTAATCTAGTAAAATATAGCTCCTCTTTGCTCACTGCCGTAATATCTGCATCCCTCCAACCAATCGAACTGTATGCTTTAAGGATGACAGGTCGTGATGAACTCTGACCATAGCATGAACTGTGTGGGAAGCACACTTGCACCTTAGCACACTCAAGTGTCACAAACTTCCAGCCCTTAAGAGTTTAATAAACACTAAACGTTATGCTTTATTAAATTAGTCGTATAGCTGACATAGTAGATGGCCTGCTTTTCCGAAGGGGCGTGTTCTTACTATCTCGACTGAAAAGCTCCGCTCCGTTCTGCCTGTGTATCTGGCGAGCTACTAACTATCTACCCAGGCAGCGAGCGACGGTTGTAGTAGTCGAAGCTGAAAATAGCCAGCTAGCTTTGCTGCTCCCGTCTAATCCAACTCAGAGTCGATCAGAAGTTAAAATGCTGGAAATTAATCCAAATTCATGAGTGCGCAGAAGACATTTGCAGGAGGAAATTATGGAAGATTGAGAGACGAGGGACATTTTATCGGTGAATTTTTACCGGCTTTTCGGCCAAGCCCCCAGCTTAAACAGCGTTTCGCAAAAAGCTTCTGCTTCTCTGCGGAAGTTGTGGTCGGAAAATACGGTAATTTTTCTTTTTTTATGGTGTATTTTGTGTGTTTCCAATTCAACTTGTGAAGTCAATGTCAACGGTTACTTAGCTGAGCCGGCTGGTTGGTTACCGCACGCGGGGTTACTGTGCTGATTACCCGGGCTAGAGCGGCTAACTACCCCGCCAGCTTTAGCCGCCTCGGCGTTTCGGTCGTCTCGGAGTTAATCATTAAGCATATTCGTATATACGCTGTCTCAGAGGAACAGTATTATGATTTGAAGTGGTAACCAATTTGTCATTGTTCATTTTTGTGTAAGGGTTCCTCGTGAAACTTAGCTGAATCTGAAGTTCTGTTTGGACTGTAAATATGGCTGACGTTTCGTTCTAGAATCGAGGACGCTCAACCTAACTATTAGCTTGTGTTATACTTTTTCTCGCCGCTGATTGGCTAGATGGAGAGGGGGGACGGCTGTGATTGGTTGTCTAAGTATGTGGGGTTGCTAAACTTCGCAGCCCATGGTGGTGGTCTCACTTCAGTGACAAATTCCCCAAAACTCCACATTAAGTTTAGTAATATCTCTCTTAACGTGTTTGAGGCAGCTGTTATACGGATGTATAACGGCGATGTGACCCTGTATTACAATTTTAAAGCGGTTTTAGCGTTTACAGAAAGAGTGCGAACTGCTAGAGGCCTTGAGATCAAAAGTCCCGCCCATTGGACAGCAAAAATAAAAACATACTAAATTGGCGACCAGCCTGAACTTAATTCTTCCAATGAGTTTGTGTAATCGAATGTCGTATGCTGAATTTAACTAGCAATGCATTTACATACATTTCCATTCCTATATATTGATTTCATTTTGAAATGTATGGATTTATAAGTTTGAATAGCACATGATAGTTGACAGAACTTTGTATAAACATACAAACTTCTGTTAATGTTGTATAAACATTACTGTTTTAAAGAATTGACCAATACTTGGTCACAATGAGTTTTTCGTTTAATTCTTATGTGGTATTGTTAATTCTACTTTGTTAATTCTACTATTTGACATTTTTCTATATGCTTTTTTGTTTTTATGCATGTTAACATAATACAAATACAAATGTTCTTTCATAAAATATAAGGAGCAATTTTTTTACTTTATTTTTTTTACAAAATTTCTGGTTCAATTATGCAAAAAAAAAAGAAGTGTGGCAGAGTATAATAATAATAATAATAATAATATAAGTATTATAATAACCTTTTTTTTTTTTTTTTACATTTATACAAAACACTGCAGTGTAGTTTAATTGGCTTCTTTGCTCTTTTGAATAGTTTGTAACTTGTAATTTTTTATCATATTGTTTAATCTAGAATGTAACAAAAGTATGACTTTTTAAAATATTTTTTATTAACATAATGCACATGGATTTCTCGGCGACGTCATCACTGCTTGCGCACGCAACCAGGAGGCAAAATACCCGCGGTCTTCGTACCGGAGTAAAGGACTAGGGAGCACATCTGACCTCAACACGCAAAAATCCGATGCAGCATCAAAGTATTTGACGAGCTGCACATGACCACATAGCACGTAGTTGTATGCATCAAGGGATTTGTACGCTCTAATCATTTCTCTTGTATACACACTTGGTGTCTGAATTAGATAATTATATATATATATATATCAGGCCATACAATTGCTGGCCACTTCTTGTCATCCAAAAATCATTTCTCTTGTATACACACTTGGTGTCTGAATTAGATAATTATACAAGTCCTTCTAAAAAAATTAGCATATTGTGATAAAGTTCATTATTTTCCATAATGTAATGATAAAAATTAAACTTTCATATATTTTAGATTCATTGCACACCAACTGAAATATTTCAGGTCTTTTATTGTTTTAAAGGGGTGATGAACTGAGAAATCAAATTTTCCTTGAGCTTTTGACATCTAAGAGGTCATCATATTATAAGAATATCCTGTAAATTTCAGAACTGAAAACGTCCTTGTTAGTCCAATAAATGCTTTTATTGACACCAGGCTCAGCAAACGACTCGTTTTTCAAAGTGGGGAACTATGACGTCAAAGAGGATAAAACCATAGACATCATATAGATAGACGCCCTATCGACCGCTACTGCCACGTACACAAGCGTAGTTTCGAACTTCCGCTATTGGCAGAAGTCGGCATATCAGTTTCCGGTTTACGACTGTTCATCCGCATCCGCTATAAACAAATAAGATGAGTGCTGCTGTTGTACGAAAAAGAGTTCATCTAAGTTTCTAATAACTGTAGGTGGATCTAACGCCCGTTTCGCACATAGCCTACTCCGTTTGCAGTGCAGGAGCAGCGCGTGCTATAGTGCTTTATCATATGATGCGTTTGCAGTGAATAACTGATCCGCGGCTGTACCACAAACACATACTTACTATTTTTATTTAAAATCCAGAAGTTATGGTGGAACTTTTATTTTAAAAAAGCGATTCTCTTGTATACACTCTTTAATGGACGTATGCACGTTTAAACACAATTTAAACAACGTAAGTTAGGGCTATTATTCCATGCATTACTTATAGTAAGTTGCTCAAGCAAGTGGTCAAATATTTACCATATTAAAATCGCAAATATTTTAAATAAAAACTTAAAATTGACAAAAACAGCCAACTCACATGCCTTTTCTTTTGCATTTAAATTGTATTACAATAGATCTTGCGTATCACAAAGAACTTGTTGTTCCACCTCCACGAATGAGACGAGTGTTGTTCATGTCGCCTTGTTGAAGTTTTCCTTGATTTACCCCGGTCTTTACAGTCTTCAGATGACTGTGAAAAATAGTAGTACCGGTATATAATTAATGCATTTATGGTGAGATTACTACATTTTATTTAATGAAACGCATTTATGGTGAAATTACTACATTTTCAGGCATACGAGCCGGCTGTTTTTTTTTTTTTTAGTTTTTATTTAAAATATTAGCTATTTTAATATAGTAAATATTTTACCACTTGCTTGAGCAACTTAATATAAGTATAAGTAATGCATGGAATAATAGCCCTAACTTACGTTGTTTAAATTGTGTTTAAACGTGCATACGTCCATTAAAGAGTGTATACAAGAGAATCGCTTTTTTAAAATAAAAGTTCCATCATAACTTCTGGATTTTAAATAAAAATAGTAAGTATGTGTTTGTGGTACAGCCGCGGATCAGTTATTCACTGCAAACGCATCATATGATAAAGCACTATAGCACGCGCTGCTCCTGCACTGCAAACGGAGTAGGCTATGTGGGAAACGGGCGTTAGATCCACCTACAGTTATTAGAAACTTAGATGAACTCTTTTTCGTACAACAGCAGCACTCATCTTATTTGTTTATAGCGGATGCGGATGAACAGTCGTAAACCGGAAACTGATATGCCGACTTCTGCCAATAGCGGAAGTTCGAAACTACGCTTGTGCACGTAGCCTATTGGCACGGACGAGAATTGGAGCCGCCATCTTAAACCGGTCATCCGCTCCGCTCAGTGTAATCTGAATGGCAGGTGAAATGAGCTGTCAGCGCATTAAATTAATCATATCTCACTGAATATTGAACTGATTTTCACGCGGTTTTTTTGCTGCAAAGGTCATTCATGTAGCTATGATACAGGACACATGGTTCGGCGTATTTTAATATCCATAGTAGGCTTAACAGTAATATAATATTCTGATATAAGATATAAAGTGACCAGGCACATTATGTGTGATGAAGGATATAATGTATTTTATAAATCACACACTATAAATATAATAAAGAAGCAGAAACAGATAGTTGCAGTAAAGTAAGATATTTTAATAAGTTGAAGAAACAATTTATGATTTGTGACACGCACATACACACGAACAGACACACAAACAAACACGAACAGACAGACACACACTCTCTCTCTCACACACACACACACACACACTTTCACACACAGAACGCAGCCACCTGTAATAAAAATTGAGAAAAAGCTTTTCAACGTGTTTGCATCAGTAATTTCTAAAAATTAAATTCGGACAACAATAAGCCTATAACGTTACTTTTTTTATTGTATGTGGATGTGGGAGGGGAAAATGTCGAGACTAAAGCCCTATTCGGATTAACTTTACAAGGGTAGATGGAGTAAGTTAATAATGTATTTTACCACAGGACTTCTGTAATATCAATAGCCAAATCGCATGTGATAAGATATAGGTTATCAATAACACTAGAAGTTGGAGGGGTAACTCAATTTGCGCATCGCTGTCATGCGTGTATTAGGCCTACATTGCTTCCTGATATCATGTGCGCAAACACAAATAACCTATACAACAGGGCAGTTGAATGCTTATCTGATAACCTAGAAGATCTTGTAATTATTGCTTTAACAGTTACCCCACCTCTCCATGCCGGGTGAACACCGGCTGATGCAGTAAACAGCATTTCACAACGATTTCAGTACAGTAATAGCAAATATCCTTGCTCCTTCTCGATTATCTGGTAATATTCTATTCACAAAATACAACCAATAGTACGGTAATGTTAAGACTTACTTGTGAAAAGCCCTATTTTCGATGGTCCGGCGATTAGAACAGGAAAATGCTCCACAATGCTCTGGCATCTTATCTGCTGCCACGCAACGAAACTAGGAATACGACCGGTTCAAGATGGCGGCCGGATTTCTCGGTTTCCAGCGGCCAATAGGGCATCTAGTCTCTATATGATATCTATGGATAAAACACCACCCCCGCTGAAGAAGATCAACGCCTACTTCAACACGGCTACTTTAGCCCCGCCCACCGATTCGCGCATTACACGCATAGCTAAATAACATGGGCCTACCTCGTGATGACAAACCGGATCGAGCTACCGAGCAATAAACATGACATTTACAAAATATTGTGCAGTGCCTGGTTGTGGAAGAAGACAGTCGCTGCATTGCTTCCTCTGGATTCCAATAGGAATGCTTGGTTAAACTTTATTTTTAATGACGTTCCAGCAGATGTGGGTAAAACATTGTCCGTTTGTTCGCTTCATTTCACTGAGGATTGTTTTGTAAACAAGACACAGGTTGAGACTGGATTTGCAGACCGATTAAGATTAGAAAACGGTGCTGTGCCTTCTATATTGGATCCGACAGGAATGGTGCAACACACTTATGTGAGTAAAATTTTTATTTAAAAAATAATAATAATCTGATAGGCTAGTATTGCATTGTTACAGATCGTTTGATATCTAATAATTATGTGTACATGTGTATCAGTCTAATCGTTACTGACGAGTGAGTTGAAACTCCTTATAATATGCAAAACTGTTATCCACTCACAGCAGTGGGCGTTTACTTCCAAGTCTTCAATGCGAGACGCCCATAAAAACCGAACGTTTTTGAGCAAGGCTCAAAACTAGGGTAGAAAATAGCCTATTACTTGTTCATTTTGATGTTTTTGAATGTAAAAACCAAGCGAACGTCATAAGTTGACCTCAGACAACAATATAACATTTTTTAAAAAGCTAGTTCATGACCCCTTTAATACTGATGATTTTGGCATACAGCTCATGAAAACCTATCGATGAAAATCTAAAAAAAATTAGCATATTTCATCCGACCAATAAAATAAGTGTTTTTGATACAAAAAAAGTCAACCTTCAAATAATTATGTTATTGTTCAGTTATGCACTCAATACTTGGTCGGGAATCCTTTTGCAGAAATGACTGCTTCAATGCGGCGTGGCATGGAAGCAATCAGCCTGTGGCACTGCTGAGGTGTTATGGAGGCCCAGGATGCTTCGATAGCGGCCTTAAGCTCATCCAGAGTGTTGGGTCTTGCGTCTCTCAACTTTCTCTTCACAATATCCCACAGATTCTCTATGGGGTTCAGGTCAGGAGAGTTGGCAGGCCAATTGAGCACAGTAATACCATGGTCAGTAAACCATTTACCAGTGGTTTTGGCACTGTGAGCAGGTGCCAGGTCGTGCTGAAAAATGAAATCGGATGGAAGCATGAAGTGCTCCAAAATCTCCTGATAGCTAGCTGCATTGACCCTGCCCTTGATAAAACACAGTGGACCAACACCAGCAGCTGACATGGCACCCCAGACCATCACTGACTGTGGGTACTTGACACTAGACTTCAGGCATTTTGGCATTTCCTTCTCCCCAGTCTTCCTCCAGACTCTGGCACCTTGATTTCCAAATGACATGCAAAATTTGCTTTCATCCGAAAAAAGTACTGTGGACCACTGAGCAACAGTCCAGTGCTGCTTCTCTGTAGCCCAGGTCAGGCGCTTCTGCCGCTGTGTCTGGTTCAAAAGTAGCCCATTTCCTGCACACGCCTGTGCACGGTGGCTCTGGATGTTTCTACTCCAGACTCAGTCCACTGCTTCCGCAGGTCCCCCAAGGTCTGGAATCGGTCCTTCTCCACAATCTTCCTCAGGGTCCGGTCACCTCTTCTCGTTGTGCAGCGTTTTTTGCCACACTTTTTCCTTCCCACAGACTTCCCACTGAGGTGCCTTGATACAGCACTCTAGGAACAGCCTATTTGTTCAGAAATTTCTTTCTGTGTCTTACCCTCTTGCTTGAGGGTGTCAATGATGGCCTTCTGGACAGCAGTCAGGTCAGCAGTCTTACCCATGATTGCGGTTTTGAGTAATGAAACAGGCTGGGAGTTTTTAAAAGCCTCAGGAATCTTTTGCAGGTGTTTAGAGTTAATTAGTTGATTCAGATGATTAGGTTAATAGCTTGTTTAGAGAACCTTTTCATGATATGCTAATTTTTTGAGATAGGAATTTTGGGTTTTCATGAGCTGTATGCCAAAATCATCAGTATTAAAACAATAAAAGACCTGAAATATGTCAGTTGGTGTGCAATGAATCTAAAATATATGAAAGTTTAATTTTTATCATTACATTATGGAAAATAATGAACTTTATCACAATATGCTAATTTTTTTAGAAGGACCTGTATATATCAGGCCATACAATTGCTGGCCACTTCTTGTCATCCACAATCCAAAGATCGTCAGGTATTGCGTAGGGATCCAGCAAGATCTCGCCATTGCTGAGAGTAAGTTTTTTAATATAATCGCCACGGTCGGAGGTACTAAGGCTTCCCACATAATCCATCGTCAAATCTTTGATTTACAGTAAAGTAACGTTAAATGTGTGCAGTCATGATATGTTGGAGGTCGTAAAGTAATGTAAACAAGGTTAACTTATATAAAAGCAAATTTGGGCTCTATAGAGGCTATTACATTACTAACTTAGTCTAACATAATTCATACATGCATCACAGTATGTCCGGATTTTGATTCGTAAACAGTTGGACGTTTTACATAATGTTATATTAATATGAAACACAAACAAACAGATCCATCTCTGAAATTGCAGTTTATTATTGAGTCAACAAGAAATTACAAACAATGTGAAATCTACGTTAATTACAATGTTCTTTTACAGAACTCGGCATAACAGATAGCGTTTTTTTGCCCCCTGGATGCGTGCGCATCCGGTATTGTTTGTATACAAGAAACCCGTGTATTAGCATAATACAATTAGAAATGTTCTCTCACAATAAATCAAACAAATGTACAAAACGTGTTTGTACAGAATTTTTATGTTTTTAAATTGTGCAATTAATGAAATAAGATGTAAAAATAAAAAGATTTTATGACCAAAATGGGTCTGCTTATCTTTTTTTTAAGTTTTTTTTTAAGTCATGTAAAAAATGAAAAATCATTAGCATGTTATGATGCGGGTTGTGACCACTTCCAGGAAATGAGAGCATGCAGTATTTACAGGCACACGACTCAGTCGCCCAAGGGTGATGTGAATTGTTTCTACTGTTGACTTTGTGGCATGGCAAGACATGGAGTGAAAATTGCAATTGGTATTGTCATGCTTTGTAAATAAGAAATCTTATGTTTGTTGTTTTTCTTTTTTTTATACAGGTCAAGGTACAAGGGGCTGCGTGGTGTGAGTGCCTATGAGAAAACCACGACGGAGGGGAGGCCTGTCCGGGGGCCAAAGTGATGCCACGGACACGGGTACATCAGGCATGGGGGCATCACAGCCACGCTCACCCTCTCCCAACCGGCTGAAAGTTTCACCCACCAGAGAAACCCTAACGTACGCCCAGGCACAGAAAATTGTGGAAGTGGACCTGGATGGAAGACTGCATCGGATCAGCATCTTTGACCCCTTGATTGTGATCACTGAAGATGAGATGACTGCTCAGGACATTGCGGAGTGTAACAGCAACAAAGAAAACAGTGAGCAGACATCAGTGACCGCCATTGTTAGCTCGCCGCGCCGATCAGCGGCCCACAGGGGTAAAAAGAAGGATGTGAAGCAGTTATCGTCATCTTCATCACAAAACCACTGTTCCAACTCTCACGGACAATCTCAGACACAGTCAAATGTGAACAGCCACCATAGTGCTTTACCCAAGCCTACTTTCAGAGAACAGGAGTCTTATGAACCGGTGGAGGCGCCTCCTCGCCCTCCGGCATATTACCGCTACATTGAGAAGTCCGGTGAAGAGCTGGACACGGATGCGGAGTATGACATGGACGAGGAAGACGTGGCCTGGCTGGAGCTGGTGAATGATAGACGGGACTCTGAAGGCCAGCCACAAGTATCACCCGACACTTTCGAACTCCTGATAGACCGTCTGGAAAAAGAGTCGTTCTTGGAGTCACGAAGCCAAGCGCCCTCGCAGAGCGTCATTGACGAAGACGCCTTCTGTTGCGTCTGTCTCGACGACGAGTGTCTCAACAGTAACGTCATCCTGTTCTGTGACATCTGCAACCTGGCTGTGCACCAGGAGTGTTACGGAGTTCCCTACATCCCAGAGGGCCAGTGGCTCTGCCGCTGTTGCTTGCAGTCGCCCTCTCGGCCCGTGGACTGCGTGCTTTGCCCGAACCGGGGCGGAGCATTTAAACAGACCAGTGACGGACGATGGGCACATGTGGTCTGCGCTATTTGGATCCCAGAGGTGTGCTTTGCCAACACGGTCTTCCTTGAGCCCATTGAGGGCGTGGACAACATTCCACCGGCTAGGTGGAAGCTAACGTGCTACCTGTGCAAGCAGAAAGGTTGTGGAGCATCCATCCAGTGCCACAAGGCCAACTGCTACACGGCCTTCCATGTGACCTGTGCGCAGAGGGCGGGACTCTTTATGAAAATAGAGCCAATCCGAGAGACTACTGTGAATGGAACTACGTTTTCAGTGAAAAAGACTGCGTTTTGTGAGGTGCACTCACCGGCCGTGAAGGACGGGTCGGATGATGAAGAAACCGGGGGGAGGGTTTTGGGGTGTAGGGCTAATAGGGGTCGCAGTGCCTACACGCAGACGCCACAGCTGAAGAAGCAGCGACGAAGCAATAAACTGGATTCTAAGCAGCAGCAGAAGAAAGGAAAGAAGGAAGAAATGTCCAAAAAAGTCTCAACACCACTGGTCACTGTCCCAGAAATACCGACTCACAGGTGTGTGTTTGTGTGTGTGTGTGTATATATATATATATATATATATATATATATATACATACATATATATATTCTTATTTAGCAGACATACAATACATACATATAATAAATATATTTTTTATTTAACTGACATTAAAAAAAATAAGTGTGCATTTTTTTTTTTTTTTTACAAATAAGCTTTACATGTTTAATACTTATGTTTTTATTTTGTTGTTGTTTTTTACAGATTGAACAAAATTTCTAAAGATGTGATCATACAGAGGAAGATTCAGTTCATGCAGAGACTTCACAATTATTGGTTACTTAAGCGTCAGTCACGCAACGGAGTGCCTCTCATTCGTCGTTTACATTCGCATCTGCAGGGTCAGAGGACTGCAGAACAGGTCAGTGTTTAAGCACATTTAAATGTTGTGCATTTTTATTCTGATAAAAATCTTGATTTTTAAAATACAACAGTTTCTTTATTTATTTATATTAAATCTCCATTATTACTTATATTAACTCTATACTATATTATTAATACCTCTGATTAATTGTGCAGCCTTAGTTGTATCCATAAGCCACACCCCTTAAACACAACTTCAATATTTTGTGTTTTTGCTTATCTTTGGATCTTATAAACTGTGTATAGGCAGAGCCAGATGAAAAGCTGAATGCTGTAAGAGAAGAGCTGAAATACTGGCAGAAGCTTCGACATGATTTGGAGAGGGCGCGACTTCTGATTGAGCTCATCCGCAAGAGAGAGAAACTAAAGAGAGAGCAGGTAACATACTGAAATTTTCTGTATTAGATCGTATCTTTGCATTACAAAGTCTGTGAAGTTATCCTGAATAAATCATGACAACCAGATATGTAAACTCTCTTAATTTGAACCTGAGTCATGTTTTTTATGGCCTGTGAGTAGTTATTTCTGCACTCATATTTACATTTTCCAGAACTCAGAATGCATGCCTTAGCAGCGCTGAGTCTATTTTTGCCCCATGAGGCAAGCTGAATTGATTAAAAACACACCATTCAACTCTGTGAATGATCATTTGCAAAATAGGCTTTTATGAAGCAACATAAAACGCTGAAATCAACTATTGAATGAAAAAAGACACGTGTTTAGCTTTGTGCAAGTGGCACAAACACTTTCTTTTCAGTAAATCTTAAAGAATCCAGACGATTAAGCAGTTAAAGGGTTAGTTCACCCAAAAATGAAAATTATCCCAAAATTTACTCACCCTCAAGCCATCCTAGGTGTATACCGCTGGATCTAGACTCGCATACGGCTGTTACCGGAAATCAGTGATTATAGTTTATAAAGTTATAAATATGGATATTTTTCTTACAAAAACGCATCCCTTCGCTTCAGAAGGCCTTTATTATCGCTTTTAGAAGCCTAGATAGCTTGAGGGTGAGTGAATTATGGGATACTTTAAACAAATTGTTGATATTAAAGGGTTAGTTCACCCCAAAATTGAATGTAAATTACCATTTGGGTGTAAATATGACGCCCATCTTCATGAAAATTAGAATTCATGAGGTTCAATCTTGCACTAGTTCTCGATTGGTTTTGGAAAATGATTCTCAGTTGCTCACTCCCAATAACCATTTCATAATTTATAGCTGTTATCAAAGAGAATACTTAATGTGGCAACACAGAAAGTTTTGTGAAACCATCACCATTACGCTGCAGTGTAAAACGTCCCTAAGACTCGGGCTGTTACTTGATTTGGCAAATATTGTAAGCTAAAATGGTTATTTCTTTAGCTTTTACTTGGCTGCTTTTTCAGCCCAGCAAAACCACATGTTGTACAATAGATGAAAGTGATTAAGACATTTTTAAAGTGAATACATTTCAGCCACATCCTTTGCATTAATTGTTTGTTGGAAATAATCTACAAGCATTATTACAACTGAACACACATTGACAACTCCATAATTTGCCACTATAATATTACTGATTGTCTCTCTGACATGTTTCTGTCACCATGACCATATAAAATGATCCAGGTGTCTCACTATAATCATGTGTTGCTTCTGTAGGTGAAGATTCACCAGGCTGTGACTGAGCATCAGTTAACTCCGGTCCTGGTACTGCTGCGGTCCACTTTAGACCAGCTTCAGGAGAAAGATAATGCAAACATATTTGGACAGCCTGTCAACTTGAAAGAGGTCTGTCTTATATTTATATACATTTATACACACTACCATTGATGTTTGGGGGTTTTAATGAGTGCTCACAGTTTACTGTAATATTGTGAAAGTGAAAAAGTGTTTTAAAATTTTGATTTATCCCTGTGATGCAAAGCTGAATTTTTAAGCATCATTACTCCAGTCTTCAGTGTCACATGATCCTTCAGAAATCATTCTAATATGCTGATTTGCTGCTCAAGATGTTTTTTTTAGTATTATCAATGTTGAAAACCATTGTGCTGCTGAATTTTATTTGTGGAATCAGAGATAAAAATTCAGGATTCTTAGAAGAATAGAAAGTATAATAGCATTTATTTGAAATGGGAATGTTTTGTTTCATACGTTGGTATGAATTAAATTGATCTAATATAACCGCTTCAAACTGATGGATCCACCCAAATTTTTAAAATAACTATCTCTTATATTAAAATCTTAATGTCTTAATTTTCTTGTCTTATACCTATGTATGTTGTTAACGGATGCTTCAAGCCTTAAACAGAAACTGTTCTCTTGGCTTCTCAGGTCCCAGATTACCTGGAGTTTATCACGCACCCCATGGACTTCTCCACAATAAAATCCAAATTGGAAGCTCACAAATATCGCTCTGTCACTGACCTGGAGGCTGATTTCAACCTCATGATCTCCAACTGCCTGCTTTACAATGCTAAAGACACTGTGTTTTACCAAGCTGCAATACGTCTGAGGGACCTAGGGGGCGCTATCCTGAGGCACGCTCAGAGACAAGCCCAGAGCACAGGCTTCGACCTGGACTCAGGCATGCACCTGGCGGAATCGCCACACAAAAATGACTACTACCGCTGCACTTTGGAAGATGGTGAGTAGTTCACAAGAAATCATATAAATAAAGTTACATAATAAAGTTACTTGATGGCAGTGGTAAAGTGCATACATATGGGTGTAATTTCTTGAACCAACACCTTAGCTGCTGCATAGCAACGACATTTTCCAAAAACATTTTCTGTAAATAATTTTTTCATAGTGACATTATTTAGCTTCTACCCTTAAAGCAAATAGCATGAAGTTTACCTATTGTTACTAATGTTTTTTTGTTTGTGTGTGTGTGTAGTTGACACGCTGCTAGACCCTGATAATCGATTGCACATGACGACGGAAAATCAGTTAAGGGAGCTGCTAGATAAATTAGACGTGGTGACGTCCATGCGCTCGTGCGGCGCACGCACACGCCGTATCCGCCTGCTGCGGCGAGAAATCAACAACGTCCGCTATAGGCGGAACTCGCACATGCTCAATGGAGACCTCAAAGAGGAAGACGAGGAGGAGGATGAAGACAAAGAGATGGATGGTGAACATAACCTGTCTTCGTCGTCGTCGTCAGATAAAGGTGAAACTTGACTAGGTTTGGGAAATTGAGAAATGGGTATTCAGAATTCGGTTTCTTTCTGGTTATGATTTCAGAATTCTGGTTGTTTTTTTTCCATAACATTCAGTTCATAAAGAAACAAAGTTCACCCTATTTTCTAAATGCACGTTATTGATCTTATTGTAAATAATTAATCCATGAAAATTTCATTTAAACAAAATTGACCTTGAAGCCTTTTTAGAAATGTCATAACTGGATATGCCGGTGAATTGACTGACCACTCTTTGGTGAAGTTTGTTCAATCATTTGGTCTGCTTATACCCTGCCCCTTTCTTTCAATCGACAGAAAATAATAATAATGATTATTACTACAAAATATATTAAACAAAATAAGAAATTTTACTATTGTACGAGTATTTAGGAAAAATGTTTTACAGTCCAGCTGTGAAATTGCAGTACTAATACTTATGTCTTAATTTCTTCATTATCAAACGTTTAACCATTGATCTCCCCCCCCCCCCCCCCCTGACGTCTGGCTGTCCCTCTTTTTATCTAGATGACTGTAAATCAACTCCGCCACCCATGCTGGAGCCCACAGGCCTGGCTTTGTCCCCTCCACCGGGAGACACCCCCCGAGAACCACCGACTCTCCGACCCATGACATCTGACCCCAGGACCTTCCCATGCCTACCCAAGCGCCTCAAACTCAACAGCGGGAGCCAAGAGGCCGATTCAGATGCTGCACCTGTGAACAGCTGCACCAAACCCGAGGTCTGCCCGCCTGAGCACAAACTGATCAATGGCCTGTCTTCCACCGAGTCACTGGCGCGGCCCGCTACGGGCGGGGTCGGGCGGCGAACGTCCGTCCTCTTCAAAAAAGCAAAGAATGGAGCAAAGCTCCAGCGTGAGAGAGACAATCAGATGCAGAATGGAAACAGGGAGGAGGTCGCCAGCACTGACCTGGACCCTGCACCCACACCAAATTGCACCACCACCATCAAGACTGAAACTTCAGCCCAGCCAAAACCTCCAACACCTCCGCCCATATCAACCCTGGCCAAACAGAGAGCAAGAAGTCGCAGCTGTAGTCCAGAGCGTGAGAGAACGCCCCCTCGACTCACTCTAGAGCCTGGTAAAGAAAACAACTGGTTTACATGCTGCATTACAACTGATCTTATGACGTTTACTTGCATGGCAGTACGATTTGGGGGAAAATTTTATTGGTATTTTTCTGATAAAAATTGCTTCTGTGATTTAAAATGCAATTTTTTTTTAAAGTTCCTTGTGTGTTCTGTGTACAATAGTAATATTGTATGAGTAGTACATTGTATGAATACATAAAACTCAGTCCCAATTTCATTTTCAAATGTTTAACCATCAAGCTGTGCCAGTTACAGTGGGGGATAGAAGTTATTTTACATGGTTATTTTAGTGGATGTTTTTATCTTATTGTCTTTTTTTTTCTTTTTTTTCTTGAAGTCCACTTAGTCAAGGTTACTTGCACCGTTATGACTGTTATTTGTAAAATACCTTACACAATATGTAAATATGCTCATGCTTGCAACATCATAACCATGACTAACTAATTTTGTATCTCAGTTTCCATAAATGGGTGAAGGCTTGGAGGGAGATGTGTGGGATTATTTTTATTGTTATTATTTTAGAAAGCATGGAAAATCCTGTTTTTTTATGACAACTGAAATTGTGGCATGGGTAGTTAATTTGTAGTAATTTAAAACTTTCCTAAAACCCTTTTCTCTATATATTTTTTAGCTCTCACAAATGGATTCAGAAAGCACAAAGATGGCGGCTCTGACTCAGAATGCAGCTCCTCTCCGACTATCAGAGAACTGTAAGAGGAAAAAAAGGACTAAAATCATATAGCTCAGTTAACTCCGTTTGTGCAGTTATCTCACATTTTTCTCTGTTGGTTTTAGTGTCTCACCCCCTAAAAAGAGCAGAGGGAAACCTGCTTTGTCCAAAGTACCATTCTTAGAAACTGTTAACGGAGACTCTGACTACACTGGGACTGGTAAGAAATGAATCCCAATGAAATGTCAATATATTTGTTTTTGAGTGGATTAAGTGGATATTACATTCCATGTTCTATGTAGATGTGCTGTCGAACGGAGACGCACCTGAACCTGAACCTCTGGATTTGGTGTGGGCCAAAAGCAGAGGATATCCATCCTATCCGGCTCTGGTGAGAGAGGGGACTCTACACTCACATTACATTCATACTGCATGTTGGTCCATTATTTGGAGTCATGCATATCTGTCAATATCTTTTAAAGGGGACCTATTATGCAAAATTAATTTTCATATTGTTTGTGAACATAATTATGTGTCCGCAGTGTGTACACAGCCACCTTATTGTGGTAAAAATCCATTCACTCCGATTGTTATTTTCCCCATAAATCTGAAACAGTGTCTTAAAATGAGTCATTCAGGAATGTACTCCCAATGTGTGACGATTGGCGACGGAATCTGCCCTATTAGCTTAGCTCCTCCCCATAGTGAGCTGTACACAGTCCGCCATGTTTATCTCCTCGCCAGAGCATTTAGCAGCAGCATTCAAGTAAGAAATGTGTTCTTAATAAAGCTACTAAAGTTATTCAGTCAAGAGCAGTGAGTGACTTTGTTTTTCTTTTGTTGTTTGATTCATATTAATAGGTACTGTATATTATGCTGCTGTCACTTTAATACACAGATTTTATATTCACATACGATTTGTTTCCCTGCGGTTTACGTTCACAGACATGACAGACTGTTTATGTGAACTTTGTGTGTTTTTGACATAACCTCATGTGTATTTGACAGTTTAAGCGCAATAATAATAAGTGAGAGAGAACTTAGTTTAATATGCATGCTGCACTTCTTGGGAGTGCGCTTGCTTCGGATGTGTTTGCTCAGAAAACCATTTCAGAAGTTTAAACTGATATGGCTTTAAATCGCATGCAAATAATAACCTTTCATGATGACAAAGAACTGCAATGCAACGTAAGCGTGACCACAAAAGAGAAGATTTCCAAAAACTATCAAAACTTCTGTTTGGTTTTGATTGAGTGTCCTATTTGGCAATAGTGTCCGCCCCCCTTTTCAGCGGCGCTGGTTCCTGAAGTATTTTTTTTTTCCATTCATTTTAAAATAAGTCTTTGTTAAAGCGTTATAAGCCATGAACCAAGACAATCAGCTACAAGGTGAATCACAACACAAACTTTGATTTGAAGCAAAGAGCATTTGAAAAGTACAAGACCGTGTCCTCAACGGCTTTAGTGAAGGAAAGAACTACAATAATCAACAGCATAATCAAATTAAAAATGATGGAGAAACATAAAACTGCTCTTTTACAAATGTTGATCATATATAACAACTTAAATATTTGTATGTATATATATATATATATATATATATATATATATATATATATATATATATATATATATATATGCATATGCATATGCATATTTTGCAATAAACGTAAGTATTTTGAGAAATATATTTGCAGTGCTTCTTGGGAGTGGACAGAGGTAACGATCTTTTGCCCTCTGTTGCTTTTTCGACTCTCTGATTAGTGTAACTTACTGTACAGCATCATGGGTAATTAAATTTTTCACCTGGAATGCTGCTGTTAAACACGATTATTTAAAAGAATTAAGCTGGAATAATGCGGGCTGACGTCTTCAACAGAAGCAGATACCATCGATTAACAACCTCCTAGCTCTCAGTAGGTCTGTCTTTTAAGGTTTATAAGTTATTGTTCAAAATCAATTGCCCTATGGACAAAATGAGTTTTTACTTCCTGAACCCACTGTTGCACTCTATTCTGGATAGAGAGGCGGGGAGCAGCAGCTCTTTTGCATTTTAAGATACATGCACGAAAACATGTTTTTGCTTCCACTCAAAAAATGAGTTTTCATTCTGGCATATTCTGGGGACACCAGAGACTTATCTTACATCTTGTAAAAAGGGGCATAATAGGTCCACTTTAAAAAATGATAACATTTTATTAGTCAATTTTTGGCTTGGGAGAATTTTATCAGTCTTTCAGCATAATGATGGCGAGATGAGCCTGACATCAGAAATGACACTTTTTACGTCATTAATACACATTCCCAGTTTCATTATAAATTATTTATAAAAAGGATTTTATAAATGATTCCTGAACATTTTTGCCAGCCGAACCTGTTTGACCTAAAACACTCCTGATAATTTTATATTTCTGTAATTAAATAATGCTATCATTTAACAACACATTTACATGTTCACGATTCTCTGTTCAGTGATCACATGACAATGCTGGTAAACAAATAAAAAAAAACAGTGTTTTATTTTGATTGCTATTGTTTATTATATTTTGATGTTTTTATTTTATTAAAATTATTTTTATTTACATTATTATTTAATTAATTTGCTTTTTAACAAATCTCTTGCAGTTCTGTAGATGAACAAATAAAATAAAAAAAAATTCTAAAATTCTAAAGTGTTTTATTTTGATTGCTTTTATTATACATTTATTGTTTTTATTTTATTAGTTTTACATTTTACATGATAACATTACTAATCCCTATTTTCAGTTTTTCAATCTGTTGTTTGAAAAAGTGCCTTTTTTTAAGCAAAAAAACTGTTTAACGCAGTGTTATAGCAAACCACTGACATTTAAAGGTTAAATGAGTGGTTGAAATTGCTCTTATTTCGTAGATCATAGATCCAGACATGCCTCAGGAGGGTCTGCTGCATAACGGCGTGCCCATCCCTGTGCCTCCGCTCGACGTACTGCGCCTGGGGGACCAGAGACAGGAGGACGCCGGCGAGAAACTCTTCCTGGTTCTCTTCTTCGACAACAAACGCACCTGGTGAGCACAGCACTGGAGATTTACTTTGTTTTCCTTTAGCTTTATCCACCAGAGTTTGCTTTTCCAAATATCCATCGTAAGTATCCACTGGATTTGAGGATTTTAGAAAGAACTGTTAGGGAGTTATCTTTTCTCGTGTCTGTATCTGCAGGCAGTGGCTGCCACGAGAAAAGGTGATCCCTCTTGGCGTTGACGACACGGCTGATAAACTGCGTATGATGGAGGGGAAGAAGACCAGTATCCGGAAGTCTGTGCAGGTGGCCTACGACCGAGCTATGATGCACCTGAGCCGAGTTCGAGGAGATCATGGTTTTGTCGGCTCCAACTTCATGTAGAACAGAAACGCCAACCGTGTCCTCCCGTACCACTCACATGGGCTTTCTAAGGCAGGTTCAGAGCCATTTGGCTAATGCAACAGGTACTAGACTCTTGATCAGTCAGTTTAGTTTAGTTTATCCATGTGTTTAGTAGTGGAGTCATTTCAGATTCAGTCCAGTTGTTTTTATTTCTCCAGGTTTAGGATGTTTCCTAAGACAGGGGTCACGAAAGGGCAACAGTTTCTACGGATGATTGGTGTTTTTATGAGGTGTCACTTTATGGTGATGACGAGTCTAAACCACCCAGACCCATAGTTTTAGCATTTGGGTACATTCAGAGCAATTCATTTCTGAATAATTTAATATTTTAAATGATTCAATCAATGAACTTAAAGAATATAAACATTTGAATGAATCACTGCCATTTTCTTAAGATTGCTTTTTACTTTTTAAAGTTTTACAAACCACTTCTTGTATATTGTAAAGACACTTGTGTATATAAGTATGTTTTTTTATCATATAGTATCTAATTTAATGTTTTTTTTTCTTCTCTTGTTTATTGTGAAATAAATTGCCTGGAGGAATGAAGAAATTAAGGTTGTGTATTAAGGTCGTGTAAAAAGATTTTCAGATGAACCAACTTTCTACATAGTGTATCCTGCTTGTCTTTGATATCGGATAGTGTGAGTGTGTTCATATATATGTACATTACCGGCATACAGTCATGTATGTATGTCTATATGTACCAACTCACAGTTGTCTATGGTTAAATATATATTCTCATTTTTTTATACAAAAAAGTCATTTATTTATGGACCGTAAAGAGATAAAGGAATTAAATTATATTGGTTCAAGATGGAAATCAGATCTCTTATTTAAGATAATAAACTATTGCATAGGCTTTTAAGATCTTACTTCACATGTGCTTTAAGATTCTGGTTCTTTTTAAGATTTCAAGGTGAAATGCTCGAAGGTTAAATGATTATATATTGTACACTTGCTGTTAGACAGTAAAAGTCTCTTTTCACCATCAAGCACAGAAACTTGTATTTATTGTAGAAAGTTGTGTAGCTTTTGTTCACTGTTTATAAGATGGAACCTCTAAGAAATTTTAAGCTTGTATAAACTGCAGATTTTACCTACCCACCAAATAACCTGTCTCAAAAAGTATTTTCTCTTGTGGGAAAATAAATGTTCTATTGGAAGTCTACTATGCCTGTTGCCATTGTAAGTTGATTTCAGGACCACAATGATTGTATTTAGGTAAACAAAATAAATGTTTCGCTTTACATTTTTGAGTATATAACAAGCAGCTTTATATAGTATATCTGTATCAATGTGTACTTAATGTAAATATTCTGATATATTCCTTGTTACATATGTACATACGAAAATACTATACGCATTTAAGTGCTATATAAATATATATATATATATATATAAATATATATATATATATATATATATACCGGTATATACTTTTCCTTTTTTTTAATACCACATAAAATATCTCCACTACCGGACTGAAATGTGTCATATAGAAGAGCGCCCCACGTTTGTTTAACTGATTATGATAATAGCCAAGTGTACGGGAGAGTAAGACGACCCCGCCCTACCACAAGTCATAGGGGCTCACCTTAGGCAAGTGACAGTACCCCTTTTTGCCTCCCAACTATGGGTTAAACAGTAGATGTCAATTCGGCAGCAGGAGTTGGCAGCTGTTGTAGAGCATTGGAACTTTTTCCTGGTTGGTCTACCACAGCTTTCTCGGTGGGCGGATGATCCTTTGCGGGACAACGGTCAGCGAGTATAAGGCCAAGTTAGCAGGCTACTGCGGGGCGATCCTGCGTTGCTCTTGACTGTCGTGCTTGCACTCCATCAGATTCTGTGGCGTAGGACCCAGAGGGAGGCGTTTGTCCTGGGCAAACATCCGTCTTCTGTATTCTGCCCTGGCACTCAGTGCTATAGCATGCATGGAAAGTCATACACATATTCAACGACTGGCAAATCGGGAGCCCTTGTACTCAAGGGCTGTCGTTGCTCGGCAGGACACGCGTGCAAGGCAGGCGCGGTCAGGTCGACATTCTGCAACTGCCTCCTCTTCTCTGAATTTGGCGTGCTGGAACATCAGAAGTCTTGGGGTGCACTCCGACCTCAACAGTGCTTCTCGGAAATCAGCCGTCATTGATTGCGAACTATTTCGCCTCAGAGTGGATATTGCTGCTATAAGCGAGACTTGGCTGTTGGGTAGTGGCTCTGTGCGCAAGAGGAACTACACCATTTTCTGGTGTGGTCATCCAGACGACCATCGTCCGATGCATGGAGTCGGCTTTGCTGTGCGGAACACCCTGCTGTCCACCGTCTCTCAACCAACTGCTTGCTCTCCACGCCTAATGTCCATGCGGATGTCACACTCAGCTGGCTTTCTCACTCTCCTCTCTGCCTATGCACCCACTCTTGGCACGACCCCTGAGGACAAGGAAGCCTTTTATGCCCACGTTAGCGAGGTCATTCGTTCCGTCCCGGCTGGGGAGGATTTAGCTCTGCTTGGGGACTTCAATGCCAGAGTTGGAGGGGATGTCACTGCCTGGAGGCCAATCTTGGGTCATTTTGGGATTGGTAGCATCAATGACAATGGCCAACATCTCCTTGAGTTGTGCGCTGCTTATGGCCTATGCTTACCGGGATCCTTCTCATCTGGAACTATCAGATCCAAGGTTACCTGGATGCATCCCCGGTCCAAACACTGGCACCAACTTGATCACATTATTGTCAGGAGGAGCCAACTCAACGCTGTTAAGACGTACAGGAGTATGCACTCTGCAGACTGTGGCATGTACAGCGGCATCAATGAAGCTCTGGGTCCTAGAGCGAAAAAAACAGCATCTTTGCGAGCCACTGATGGCTCTGTTGTCAACGACCTCCCAGGCCAGCTTGGTAGATGGGTCGAGCATTACAGCTTGCTGTATGGCACTCCTGTGGACGCCGACTTGAATGCTGTTTCTGCTGCTGTACCACAACTACCTGTCCTCAACGAGCTGGATACGGAGATCTCAGCAATGGAAATAGAGCATGCGATTGCAGCTCTGAAGAACAACAAGTCACCGGGCAGCGATGGAATTCCAGCGGAGCTGCTGAAGTGTGGTTGGGCCAGTGCTGGTCAGGCGGCTTCACTGCCTGTTTCGATGCTGTTGGCAGAACAAATGCATCCCTAGTGAACTCAAGAATGCCAACATCGTCACTCTTTATAAAAATAAGGGCGACAGGCGGGATTGCAACAACTACCGAGGCATTTCGCTCCTTAGCCTTCCGGGAAAATGCCTTGCCCGCGTAATCCTTCCAAGGCTGCAGCGCATTGCTGACCAGGTGCTGCCGGAGAGTCAGTGCGGCTTCCGTGCTGGTCGTTCGACCTTGGACATGATTTTCTCGGTACGCCAGCTTCAGGAAAAGTGTGCAGAACAGCAACGCCCATTGTACATGGTGTTTGTCGATCTGACTAAGGCTTTCGATTATGTGAGTCGCTCTGGTCTGTTCCATGTTCTGCAGCGACTCGGTTGTCCGGCAACTCTTTTGGCAATACTCCAAGGCTTCCATGATGGGATGCGGGCAACCGTACAGTTCAACGGTGCCCGCTCAAATGAGTTTGATGTCTGCTGTGGAGTAAAGCAGGGCTGTGTCCTCGCTCCCACCTTGTTTGGCATCTATTTCTCGGCTGTGCTGCGACGGGCGTTTCCTGATCCGGTTGGGGTTCTGCTGCACACTAGGTATGATGGCAACTTCTTCAGCTTGGCTCGTCTGAGGGCCAGAACCAGCGTGAAATGCGTCCTTGTGCGCGAGTTGCTTTACGCAGATGACGCTGCCTTCGTGGCTCACACTGAACAAGAAATTCAGGAGATGTGCAATTCTTTTGCTGCTGCCTGCACAGAGATCGGACTTACCATAAGCCTCAAGAAGACAGTGGTGATGGCTCAGAACATTCCTGCTTCCCCTCACGTCACCATAAATGGCACAGTGCTGTCGGCTGTCGAGAAATTCATCTACCTCGGCTCAACCTTGACAGCAAACAACACACTTGATGCTGAACTGAATACCAGGATCGGTCGTGCCTCAACAACCTTTGGGCGGCTTCAGTCTCGCGTCTGGAACAACAGCCACCTTTCTCTCAAAATAAAGGTGCGCGTATATGAGTCCTGTGTGCTCTCCGTTCTGCTATATGGAAGCGAAACGTGGCCTACATACCAGCGGCAGGAGCACAAGTTTAATGCTTTTCACTTCCGTTGCCTACGACAGATCCTTGGCCTGTCATAGCAGGATCGGGTCCCGAACACCACCGTGCTGAAGGTCACTAACAGCAGTGACATGTACACCATGTTCCGGAGGAGGCGACTCGGATGGATCGGCCATGTACGTCGTATGCCAGATGAACGTCTCCCAAAGTCCATCTTTCATGGGGAGTTAGCTGTGGGACACCGTCCTCGTGGCCGACCCAAGGTCCGCTTTAAGGATGTCGTCAAGCGGGACATGAATGTCTTTAACATCAACCCTGACCAATGGCATCACCTTGCGGAAGACCGGGCAGCTTGGCGGTCTGCGCTGACAGAAGGCACGACTCTGTCCTGCCATGCTTACACCAGCTTTTGCACAGAAAGACGGCATGCTAGACACCGTTCAGATCGGCGCTTGCGCTGTAAAAGGCCTTGATGAATAATAGCCAATCAGAAAGTGCTCTCTGTCTGTCAATCATATTGTGCGCACGGATTTGGTGGCTACGTGCTATTTTCAACCCGTGTGTGTCCTTATGGACAAATACAAGAATGTATTTTTATTGGAATTTTACTATTTCACCCCCATTTCCTTTAATAAAGCTACCGGTATTTTACACTATAGGTAGTAGGTAAACAAAATAGTTACACTCAGGACCTTAAGGACAAATATGTCCCCATTGAAACTGCAATTTAAAAAAAAAAATTGTTAATATCCCGTAATATTTTCTCAGGTTTGGCCTATAAAGCAAATAGGCTACTCGCTTATTCCTGTTTTCTGCTTCAGCATATTATTGGAAAAATTATGCAGCTGTAATTGTGTGTGCGTGTTGGTGTGGATGTCAGAGTTTGGTTTGTATATATGTGTGAAAAAAAAAAATTGTGTGTGCGTGTAATATTTGAGAGAGAAAAACTACTGAAAATCACAAATCCAACCACTGTGTTTACCAGTGGAGCCTTGCTGGCATTTAATGGGAAAAAATGTGGTACTGCGCCCAAACAAAATCTTACTGAAAGCTAATTTTTTTAGATATCAACCTCAGATTTGGAACACAACTTGTTTAGATTTATGCTTTTGACTTTCTTGCAGTTTTTGAGTTCAACATGTTTTTATTAAATATATATTTTATATAAAATAATGTTCAGAAGTCATTTTCATAAACTTAAACCTCTAACTTTTTTGCTCCACTTTTTTAACTTTTGGTTTTTACTTCAACAAAAATTGGCAAAGGGTCTTTAAAAAAATGAGACCAAGTCTGTGCTCGAAATTTCTATTACAGGTTTTTGACATGGACATTTTTGTCGTCTCGGGACCTCAGAGTAACTTTTTCAAATTGATGCACAAGGGTTAACGACACGGCGATGTAGCTATTTTGGAGGAGAAAAACACCAGTCACAGCAGCAATAATCCTTCTCCCATCCGCTGAACTACTTTAGCAGGGGTTGATGTCCAATTTCCGACTAGGAAACTCGTATTTCATAATATAACAAGCAGCTTTATACAGACGTGTATCGATGTATATTCTCTTTGTTTGGTATCATGTAAAGGTGAAACAGAAGGGCAAAATGGTGGGATGGTAAACATACAGATAAAATGTCTCCATTACTGTCTATGGTATCAAAGCGTAGAAAAGCCCTCGCGCTTGTTTAAAAATTATGGCGGGCCGGAAGGTCCAAAAATAGGACTAATGATTTGTCGTAGGAAGTCACTATACTATAGCCACTAGCTACTGACTTTCCCACTGATAGCCCAGCGGTGGATCTGTATACGTACTCTCTTCACACAGCGGGCGACCCATTCTCCTCAGCGAGCGACTCACTCTCTTCACACAGCGGGCGACCCATTCTCCTCAGCGAGCGACTCACTCTCTTCACACAGCGGGCGACCCATTCTCCTCAGCGAGCGACTCACTCTCCTCACACAACGGGCGACCCATTCTCCTCAGCGAGCGACTCACTCTCCTTACGCAGCGACTCACTTTCCTCAGCGAGCGACTCACTCTCCTCACACAGCGGGCAACTCACTCTCCTCAGCTGGCGACTCACTCTTCTCAGCTGGCGACTCACTCATGTAGACTGCGTTAGCGCAGCTGCTAGTAAAATAATTCCAAAAGTTTTTGAAACAAAAAAGTCTGTTGAATTGCACTACTTGGAAAAAAAAATGCATTGCAACCATGCTTGCATTGTATTTTTAGGGCTTGCATTTTTATGGGCTGAAATTCAATATGGTTGAATATTTAAACTGAATATTTCAATTCAAAACATTTCAAACACATTTTCATTAATCAAAATTCAATAACCCATATTCACCTTTCATATTTCACTTCCAAAATATTCAAACTGATTAAAAATACAACCTATAATATTGAACAGGCAATTTTTGGTCCATTTTATTTCGCTTAGCAAATTTGCTTCCACAAATTCAGTGGTTCAAATTCAACAGTAAATTCAACGTTGACATCCAGGAACTGCAGGAAAAGCAGTAGATTACGGAGCATAATCTCCATCTGCTGTTAGTCTACCTCACCAGCAGGGGGTGCAAGCGTGTGTTGTTGACAAAGACCAGAGCAACAGTTAGAGCAAGCCATTCATTCATAAAAACTAATTTACAGCAATGTAAGTGTATTTGTGATTATTATGACAGCTGTGTTTTGTTAAATTCAGTGTCTTCACGGTTACCTTTCCTGTGTAGCCTACATGCATCTTTCTCTACCGTGAATGAGATAATGTTTTTTCCCCTGATGCGGATGTACAGATAGGCTACAATGTTACATTTGAGGTAGACATATATTTATCTTGGTTGTTTAGTGTTTAATGTGATATTTACAAAAAACATAATGGTGTAACTATGAAATGTGTTTTACCTATTTTGATACCAATGTGAATCAGCAAAAATGGAAATGTAACTTTTTCAGAATATTCTATTTTAAAGATAATTGTTAAAATCCACAGAAGCTTTACGGAGTTTATTTTAAAGTGGTTAAACAATGTTTTTTATGCTTGTTTTGGATTTTTTTTTTTTTTTTTATAAATGCCACCTCTAATGCAGATTGTTTTCTCTGCAGTGGGATATTATAAATTTTTTTTGATACTAGTCAATTTGATTGGTAAAAGCCACATATAGTGACTTAAAATGTATAGAATTTGACATGAAAGATGACAGTTAGGGGGAAATTGCCTTTATAAATGTAAAAAAAAAAAATCCAATGAGAATCAATTTAAGATTATTGGTTCAGATTAAATTACTTTTACAACACAAAAATTGAACACTTTACTGTTAGTTATTGCACCACCACAGTATTTTAAATTGGTAGAGATTTTATTATAATATTAGGTCAACGCAGCCCACATGAGTCGCCAGCTGAGGAGAGTGAGTCGCTCGCTGAGGAAAGTGAGTCGCTCGATGTGTGAGGAAAGTGAGTCGCTCACTGAGTAAAGTGAGTCGCTCGCTGAGGAGATGGGTCGCCCGTTGTGTGCGGAGAGTGAGTCGCTCGCTGAGGAAAGTGAGTCGCCCGTTGTGTGAGGAGAGTGAGTCGCTCGCTGAGGAAAGTGAGTCGCTCGCTGTGTGAGGAGAGTGAGTCGCTCGCTGAGGAAAGTGAGTCGCTCGCTGTGTGAGGAGAGTGAGTCGCTCGCTGTGTGAGGAGAGTGAGTCGCTCGCTGAGGAAAGTGAGTCGCTCGCTGTGTGAGGAGAGTGAGTTGCTCGCTGAGGAAAGTGAGTCGCTCGCTGTGTGAGGAGAGTGAGTCGCTCGCTGAGGAAAGTGAGTCGCTCGCTGTGTGAGGAGAGTGAGTTGCTCGCTGAGGAAAGTGAGTCGCTCGCTGTGTGAGGAGAGTGAGTTGCTCGCTGAGGAAAGTGAGTCGCTCGCTGTGTGAGGAGAGTGAGTCGCTCGCTGAGGAAAGTGAGTCGCTCGCTGTGTGAGGAGAGTGAGTCGCTCGCTGAGGAAAGTGAGTCGCTCGCTGTGTGAGGAGAGTGAGTCGCTCGCTGTGTGAGGAGAGTGAGTCGCTCGCTGAGGAAAGTGAGTCGCTCGCTGTGTGAGGAGAGTGAGTTGCTCGCTGAGGAAAGTGAGTCGCTCGCTGTGTGAGGAGAGTGAGTCGCTCGCTGAGGAAAGTGAGTCGCCCGTTGTGTGAGGAGAGTGAGTCGCTCGCTGAGGAAAGTGAGTCGCTCGCTGTGTGAGGAGAGTGAGTTGCTCGCTGAGGAAAGTGAGTCGCTCGCTGTGTGAGGAGAGTGAGTCGCTCGCTGAGGAAAGTGAGTCGCTCGCTGTGTGAGGAGAGTGAGTTGCTCGCTGAGGAAAGTGAGTCGCTCGCTGTGTGAGGAGAGTGAGTTGCTCGCTGAGGAAAGTGAGTCGCTCGCTGTGTGAGGAGAGTGAGTCACTGTGTGAGGAGAGTGAGTCGCCCGCTGTGTGAAGAGAGTACGTATACAGATCCACCCACCGCTGGCCTATCAGTGGGAAAATCAGTAGCTAGTGGCTATAGTATAGTGACTTCCTAAGACAAGTCATTAGTCCTATTTTTGGACCTTCCGGCCCGCCATAAAAAATAGCCAATCAGAAACGCTCTCACTATTTCTGTCAACCATCTTGTGCGCGCGCGGATTTGTCGGCATCGGGTTGGCTGAAATCTTTGAAGAGCTCAGAGTCAGACAGAGCACACGCTATTTTGAAATTTCCTCGTCGCTTGTCGAGTTCAAGTGCTTTGTCCGTTTGTCGGAAAGAATTGGAATCGTGGAGGACACCAGGTTATTCTTGCATAATTTCTTGTTGAAATTTTATGAAAGCCAAAATGTATTGGATATGTTTAATTTTGAGTAAAATGTAGCGTCCCATTCGTCCTTTGACAACCAAACATCACTGCGCAATTTAGATAACAAATAGATTCCAAGGTGTATAAAACACATGCTCCAAATCAAATGGCTATTCATTTAAATGCACTAACGTTACTTTTTCAACTCGGAAACTCGGTAACAAAATGATCTCCGAGTTACATGAGTGGGCCTGTTTCCGACTAGGAAACTCGTATTTAAACTTGCATCTTTTGTGAGGTCACGAGGTAACGTTAGATGTTTAATTAAGGAACATTAGTCGAAATTATATTTTATTGCAAAGTTTTGTTGGTGCCTCAAGATTTGCTGAAATTTTGTGATTTTCTCTCTCTCTCTCTGTGTTTGTGTGTGTGTACTTGTAGGGGGCAGCAGAGAGTCAGTATTGGTGTAGTAGAACATGTTCAGTATGATTTGTCTTCCATAATAAGGTGAATACATTGTCAAGATTCTTGCTGGTCCTTTAAATGGCTGGAAGATGATCTGATCTACGCAAAAGAAAAAACGTTGCTGTGTATCTCTTGTAACTTGGCAAGCCGACTAATGTTCAAATGGTTTCAGTTTAAAATTTGAAAGGTAAACATTCATTCAAACATTCACATGATATGTCTTCTGTATTTGTGGTCGTAGGGAAATTAGTGGCAGCTCTTACTATGGCTTTCGTATGACAGATTGCCAACACCTGCTTTATTTGAATGTCTGATAAGACTTGAGGGTAGGATGCCAGACAGACTTTAAAGGTTAAAAACTGTTACAAATGAATAGTTCACTTTTCCTGTTTGTGGAATGGTATCTTAAATGGTTTGGTGAGAATGTTACATATTGAAACATTAGCCAAGGTTAATTTCCAGCCTTAAATATAAAGTGGGTTCAGGTCCTGAATATTGCAATAAACCAAGCAAAGTTGCAAGAGATTATGTACTCTAAAACTTAACTTACTACAGTATACTACTTTTGAATCATAAACCAAAGCAGATTACCTGAGCTGCTTTACTCACGTGATAGACTGAGCAAAAGTCATTTCATATAAGGCTTCTATTTGAATAGATATAATTAATATATCTATAAAGGATAAAACTAATCTGTGGTTTTATGTTGACAAATAAACCCCAACCCCGCACTGCTTTGGTCCTGCGCGAATAATGTAAATTACATTATGGAATCAAAATGTAGTAAATCGTATAACGCAATTAGCAAAGGTAAATCAAAATTCACTTGGCTTAAAATCTAAATGGGCATGAGAAAATTATTACATATTCTGTTCATTTAGTAATTTTCAGATCCACGTTAAGTTGATATGTATACCATGAATGAAATGCAAAAAAACACAAAATAATTTTTTTATTTAATGCATATAAGAAAACATCACATCACGAGGCTTACTTTTTTTTTTTTATTAAACTAAACTACGTTTGTTCATGGGTAACCTACAGTACATTGACCTGGGATATTGTTTTGGGCAAAAATTAAAAGTGTATTGCAACAGAGATCAGATGACATAAATCTCTCTTTCTGAAGGTTGCCTCAGGACTGCATGTCCCAGGGTTGCTGTGGGAGAAGGGTGAGGTGGTTGTGTCGTAGTGTTCTCAGCTCCGTCAGTCGTCCCAGGAGCCTGGCGAAGCGTCGCGGGTCCTGTGCTGTTCCCTGACTATAGCAGCAGCAAGCCCGGGACAGGAGCTCCAAAACAAACTCCTGTAAGTTCTCAACACAGCTCACCGCACAAAGAGATGGCCTGTCTGCTTGGCAACAGGAAACAAAAGGTGGTCATTTGAAACATCCACAGTGGAAGTAAGATATTTTTTTTAAATGTGCGAGACTTCGGATTCATTAGCCACTGTGGGTAAATAAAGTGTAGTAAAATGTAAAACTATTTTCTCTACAAACAAACAGTGTGTTTTTGACTACGATAATAAATTAAAATAATATAACAAATACCAGTTTGCAATATAAAACAGCATAACTGACTGTTTTTGTACAGGTAACATAATGATACCGGGAGCCTCGTACACTCAAGTTACAAATAGCCGGGCCCGTTGTTGCATGAAAATGATGTCATTTGCTTTTCGACCTATAAATGAATGTTCTTAATACAGTGACATCATGTGGAAGTTCACATGGAAATGAGTCACAATTGTGTTAATCATAACGCACAAACCTGAGCACAACACTGCCGTCGCCGTTAGAAGTGCATATTCAGCCTCGGTTACCGCAATAGTCACCATACTGTGGAGGAAATTTACCACAGATCTCAAGAGCTCATCATTCAACCCTGATCAGAGATAAAAATCACAACATTAGCCTAGCATAGACAATAAATTTGATGTATCATCATTATATTGTCTAAAAAGTTGTTGTCACATTGGATTTGTCACTGCATGTAATGTGATATTTTCCCACTATGATTATAGCTTTGCGTCATAGATCACCTGAGTGTGTCAGTATCCTGTGGCTGTTCCCAGTTTTGGACTCTAAAGTTTTTGCCCAATCAGGATTTGAGTTATTTGAATTTGCTGGATATAGAGCTGGTGATAGAAAACATCAGTGAGTCATAAATTATCCATAATGTTTTGAGTTGTTGAGAACAAAATAATGCATCTAATCCGCTTGTTAAATTGTTTCTGGGTCCAAACCTCTACCCTGTTTCAATTGATAATATATTAACTCAACAGATGTTCATTGTGCATTGCACACTTTAAAACTAAGCTTTTAAACACTCACGTTGTCCCGGACACCAATATTTTAATGATTCGTAAAAGATGAATCCTGTGTCTGGCCAATTGAAAAGTTGCTAAGGAGATAATGGTGAGAATTTTTCAGCAGTATTAAAGCACATCATGAGGGAATACACTCTTAAAAATAAAGGTTCTTTTCATTCCTGGCATTGATGATTCCATGAAGATCTTTTTACATCCACAGAACCTTTCCATTGCACAAAAGTTTTTTTTAAAGTGGAATATAGAAAAATATTCTTCACACAGAGAAAAAATAAATCTTTTAAGAACTGGTGCCAGTTGCATAAACTGCTTAGACCAGTCAAGTTATTCTTAAAAAAAAAGTTCAATTTAAAAGAAGAAAAGATAGATTGGTCTAATTTGATATATAAAAAATACTACTAACCCCTTGTCTAACTGCTAGATGGTCAAACTAGTTCTTAAGACACTAACCCCTGGTTTCACAAACCAGGCTTAAGCCTAGTCCCAGACTAAAATGCATGTTTGAGCGGTTTCAACTGAAAGCAACTTGCACTGACATTTATCAAAAAAGTGCCATCATTTTGTCTCTAAATGCACATATGTAAAAAAAAAAAAAAAAACTAAATAAATAAATTCTAAGGCATGTTTATAAAACCTACTTAAATGTCCTAATTGAACTAAGGCCTAATTCTGTCTTAATCTAAGCCCTGTCTGTGAAACCAGGACTACGTTTATGCAACTGGCCCTGTTGACTGAAAGGTTCTTTTGGGGATCCCAAAATGGTTTTTCTATGACATTGTTGCGAAAACCCCCTTTTGTGTAACATATTTATTAACAGTTTGTTGTTTGCTTTTGGGATCTGATAGAGCATTTGGACCCAAAAACGAAGACTCATGACATCAGACTTAACAAGCAGGTTGTGTGATAATATATGTCATTACCAGTGCTAACACTAGTGGGGTTCTCTGAGAACTGCTGAGCTAAGAGTAGGAACATGACTTCAACTGAAGAGCTGGACAGAAGTGTGTTCTGGTCAGAACTATCCAAAAGCTCAAACCCTAAACAACAGATGACCACAAATTAGTTTTATTTAGACGTGTGTGGGTTTGTGATCTGAGAGAAGTTGTAGAAAACTGACCAGGTACACTCCTCAAAAATTGCAAAAGCTTCTCCATCTGAGTCGTCGTCATATCTGTATTTGTTAAACTTGACCACAGAGGCACCTGGGGAAAAGAAAAAGAATATCATCTTATATTATGGGCAGTATTTCTATTGCATTTTTAATAAAAAAGAAACAAAGTTCTGTGACGTACCGGGCAGTGCGTGTTGTCTTGAATTATGTACCTACGATAAGCCTCAACAATTCTACTGAGAATGCATCTCTGCTCTCTGGAGAAACTAGATGACACCTGCTAACAGTATTTTTGAAGATAAGAAACTTGTTCTGAATTTTTAACACAGGCTTCAAATCTCGCTAAATCTTCAATTTCATGCTTGGAAAATATATATTATTTTAGGATTTTAGAGGATATTATTAGAGGATTTTACCCGTGTGGTGAATCTGCTGGTGGACGAGACGCTTCTGTTTTCAGAGTAGTCATCTTCAGCTCTTCCTGTTGACCCGTTGTGTCCTCTGTTCTTGTAGCCCTTCCTCAGTCTCTTCGACTGGCATTGCACTTCTGTAAGCAGACCTGACAAAAAGACACCAGCAACATCCAACTCAACATCCAATTAGACTGTTTTCTGCAAAGCAGCATCTGTCTCAGATTTCCAGAAAGGACTGACTCAAAGCAACACGTAAAGATTTAAATCAGTCTAGAAGGTTTTACGTCAATCTCACACTCTGCCAGCATCCCGACGGCTCTGCATTTGCGTAGTCTGCAGTCCTGACACTTTCTCCGCATGTACATGTCCATCTCGCAGCTTCCACCACTTTTGCAGCGGTACACGGCCTTTTTAGTCACACTGCGTCTGAAGAAACCTAAACCAAGAGAGATATACACTACTGTTCAAAAGATTGGGGTCTGTAAAATGTTTTCAGTGGTTTTGAAAGAGGTCTCTTATCTGCGTTTATTTGATCAAAAATACAGTAAAATTGTGAAATATACTTACAATTTAAAATAAGTTTTCTATTTTATTATATTTTAAAATGTAAGTTATTCCTGTGAAGCAAAGCAAATTTTCAGCATCATTACTCCAGTCTTCAGTGTCACATGATCCTTCAGAAATCATTCTAATATGCTGATTTACTGCTAGAGAATCATGTATTAATAATATAGTTAAAAACACTTGTGCTGCTTAATATTTTTGTGAAAAAAGTTATGCATTTTGATCAATTTATTGCCTCCTGGCTAAACAAAAGTATTCATTTCTTTCTCAAATAAATTAATTACTAACCTCAAACGTTTGAATTGTAATTTATATACTTAAAATTTGTTGTCCAGGGAAACAGACTATTTTTTTTTGATGACTTGGGGATATATCCAAGCAACTATAAATAGCGGGTAAATCTTGTTTCATTGTTAGTGGCTATTTAAGGTACAAGCTCTTTGATATGCCCCACTCGATATCCTGTTTTAAAAGGAAATATCTCAACCCATCAAAAGAAAACTGCTTGTCAAGCCATTTCACAGAATCAAATACGGATTTTGGACACTAGTAAATGCATTCAAGAAGTGCATCAAGGATTAAAGGGATAATTCACCCAATAATTAAAATTCTCTCATCATTTACTCACCCTCATTCCATCCCCGATGTTCATGACTTTCTTACCTAAGATAAACACAAACTAAGATTTTCAGGAAAACAATCCAACTCTGATAATAGTGAATGGGTGCCACTCGGTTGAAGCAGCGATCATGACGGTAATCCATACAAACCCAGTGGATAAATCAATTTCTTCTAAAACGAAACTACAGGTTAAATTCTAATATTTGCAACTTTTTTAACTAAATAATTGATGTAGATGATAAAATTAATTTTTTTTTGTGTGAACTATCCCTTTAATGTTGTCCTTAAATTCAGTACTGCAGTTTTTGAGCAGCCAACCTTTGCATCCCTCACAGGTGAGGGCATTGTAGTGATATCCCGAGGCTTTATCTCCACACACCACACACAGCTCATCCTGGCCTTTTACCCGAGCTCCTTGGCCCATCCTGGGCCTTTTCAGCACTGGAAGACCAATAATGCTCCCTTTTGTTGGGCTTTGGACCTCTATCTCGGGCTCACAGATGTATTCAGAGCACTGATGGCTGTAGTGGTACTGCGGGTTGTATGCTTGAACGTTTGGCGCTCCGTACATGGAGAACTGCACATTAACGGGGCTGAACGGCTGCTGCCCATAGAGAGGAGTTTGTAGATCCGGTTCTTGGTAAGAGCAGCTCAGTGGATCCACAAGAACATCTGCGGCAAGGATAGGAGAACATCTTGATGAATGAAATGATTGAAAATGTTTCACAAGAAATATGTTTCTTTTTCACGTGATTCTTGAATTACCTAATGACTTTTATGATGCCATTGGGACGTAATAAAAAAAAAACCCAGAGCAAGACCTTTTGAATCTTTTCTGCCTCTGGAAACAGGATGCAGCTGAAGTTACAGTTTTTTTATGGCTGTTACTTGCTTTGTAGCTTATAGAGGATTTATAACCATACAGAATTGAGCCTTCCTGATGTTTTTTTCTGTCAGAGGGAAGGTTATGAAGATGGATTTTAGATTTGAGATCCAACATAGAGGAATCACGTCACAGTTGGCAGCATTTCTGAAGCACATCTGCACAAGACATTTTTCCCCCATTTTTAACGGACCCTTCAGAACTAATTGTGACAATAAGCAAGAAAAAAATATTTCACATGAGAAAAAATATTATATTTGAGTAAAACACATTTTATCAAACCAATTCCAGCAAATGTATCTCTGTTTTTCCATGTCATTCATAAATATCCTTCTGCTGTGTGGTGGTCTCTTTACTGGCCTTCAATCCTGTTTTTCTCACAGATGTTTTATGTCCTGTTTCAGCATAACTTTCCAGAGCTAGTATCTGTTTGTAAACCACTGGAGTTCTTCATAAACATTAATGTCGGTGAGAAGCTTTGCTAAAATACTAGCATTGACTGGATTTGGAGACACCACAGTGAATTAAATGACAAAACAAAACTGAAAATTTAACAAAGCACTATTCAGACTGTAATTGTTTCTCAAGGCGATGTCTGTGAAATAATAATTTTGGACATTCAGATGACATTTAATGAATGGGAATGACCAACACAACATCAGTGATGGCATCCAGTTTTAAGTAATTATTCATGTAGTTTATTTTAAATAATTGGCTAAAACATTTGTGCTTCATGCAATTTACAAATCCTTTTTATTAGTGTTCAAATTAACCAGAAAACCCTGGTCTTTGTCAAAAAGAAATTGGCTGGGAAATTGTCCAGAGTGGTCAGAGGAAATTTTTTATTATTTTTTATTTGGACAGCACTAAAAATGCTACTAAAAATGTGCACACACAGATTTGAACTTTGTGCTTATGCTAAAATCCACACCAACATTCATATTTATAAAAATGGTCTTTGAAGTGGAAAAGTGATCAGCACTAGAGATGCGCGGATGGGCTATTATTTCATCCGCAACCGCATCATAAAACTCATCATCCATCCGCACCAAAATTTTTGACCAATTTTCAAAACCGCACCCGCCCCCAATCCGCTGATTGGGCGATACAAGGCGCTGCTGATGACAGCCGCGAGACTAGAAAGCTCTCAGAATATCAGCAGAGAACTCCGTCTCCGATCGGCGCGCAGGGACAAAAATACATAAAATAGCCTAAATTAAACGCACTTCGGCAAACCTGACCTTATCTGATCAATAATGTACAATATTGTATAATGTAATATATCTGTACAATATTTTCATTGTAGCCTAATAGAAAACGCATTTTGGCACATAATTTCAACATGCTGCTATTGTATGGGGCGCCGTTTGTAAAGCGGCTCACGCTGAAAATAACAGCAACATTTTGTCACATTCAGCTTCAAACAATGTTTAAAAAAACTGGTATGAATTTTTGACGGTCACTTTTTAGCACATTTACAACAATATTTGTCAACTTAGAAATATTTTAAATAGTTAAATCTAAATATTAAATGTTACACGTAAATGTTAAATCTAAATCTAAATGTTAAATCTAAATCTAAATGTTAAATCTTAATCTAAATGTTAAATCTAAATGTTAAATCTAAATCTAAATGTTAAATCTAAATGTTAAATCTAAATGTTAAATCTAAATGTTGAATCTAAATGTTAAATCTAAATGTAAATGTTGAATCTAAATGTTAAATCTAAATGTAAATCAGATAACTCAGATAGTCAGATAACAATATTTAACAATGTATACATATATTTTTCATTTGATTGGTTCAACCGCCCACCACCCGCCCGAATTTAATTAAAATATTTTTTTTCGTCACGTCATCCGCCCGATCCGCGGTTTATCCGCTGGGTCCGCAGCTGTAACCGCCAACCGCGCATCTCTAATCAGCACCACTTCACGTTCTACGCAGACATGCGCACTTTTTTAGAAAGTCGGGAGTACTGCAGGTATTTGGAAATCTAAGCAATTCTTGGTGCTCTCCATTCTCAAGTAAAGGATTTGGATGTTGACTGGTGCTATTTTATATGCTGATGACATTAATTAGGTGACATTTACAAGGCTTGTTTTTTGTGCGTATGTTTGTTCTCCGAATCACACTTACACATTTGAGAAATGATCGTAAGATCAAATCTAGGATGTTTTTACACAACATTATATAAATGAAGGCTCCATGTGTCCTGGAAAGCTTGATACATATTTTACATGTATTATTTTTTTAAATTGCAGTTATAGTTATATGGGGTGGTGATGGCGCAGTGGATAAGACACAATGCCTTTGGTGTGAGAGACCCGGGTTCGAATCCACTGTGAGACACCAATGTGTCCCTGAGCAAGACACTTAACCCCTAGTTGCTCCAGAGGCGTGCGACCTCTGAAATATAGCAATTGTAAGTCGCTTTGGATAAAAGCGTCAGCTAAATAAATAAATGTAAATGTAGTGCCAAAAAATAGTAGGCTATTATTCTATACTATTATATTATTCATATTTTGAATTACCTTTTATTTTTGTATCTTCAATTTTAATTTTAGTTTAAGTAATTTTCTTATGTGCTTTTGTCATTTTTGTTTTCTTTAAATATTTCTATTTAGCTATATTTCAGTTTTAGTCATTTAAGTACTTCAACTTCAGTTTACAAGGCAATATTGCTAATATGTTAAGTTTTTCATCTATAACTTCTTATTTATTTTAGTTCAGCTTTTAGCTTTCATTTAAGAGTTACTTCAGTGAACTCAACGAATTAAACACACACACACACACATATATATATATATATATATATATATATATATATATATCATATTATACACTGCCCAGCCAAAATAAAAAAGTTGCTGTTTGGATTTAAATAGGCAAAAGCTTAAGAGTCTATGATTGGATAATTATTGCAGTGATTTTTATGTTACTATCATGTTATAGGTTTGACAACAGTTATTCTAACCCTAATTGATGGAGTGTGTAGCTTTTCTTAAACAACCACACATCATGGCCATATTCCAGCAGGACAATGTCAAGATTCATCAGGCTCAAATTGTGAAAGAATGGTTGGGAGGGGTCATGAAGAATCATTTTCACACATGAATGAGTCCTGACCTTAAATTCATTGAAAGTCATTTAGGATGTGCTAGAGGAGACTTTACAGAGTGCTGGACTCTTGCATTGTCAATACAAGATATTGACCAAAAACGTATGCACCTCTTGATGGAAATAAATGTTGTGATGTTATTTCCATCAAGATCTTGTATTGACAAGCTACACACTCAACCAATTAGGGTTAGAAGAATGGTTGCCCAATATATAACATGCTAGAAACATAATAATCACTGCAATAATGTTCCAGAATCTCTATTGATGACTTCACTATTGAGGTGGTGGAGAATTACACGTACCTCGGCTCTACTATTTCCAGCAATCTTTCTCTGGAAGCTGAGCTGAACATACAGATTGGAAAGGCAGCAACATCAATGGCTCACCTGGCAAAGAGGGTCTGGGATAACTCCATGTTAACAATCAACACCAAGATGAAGGTTTATCAAGCCTGCCTACTTAACACACTGCTCTACAGCACCGACGTGGACTCTATATTCCTACCAAGAACGCAGACTCAATGTCTTCCATCTACATAATTTAAGAAGGATTTTCGGCATCTCCTGGCAGGACCACGTTCCAAACAAAAATGTTCTCGCACAGGCAGGGTTACCTAGTATGTTTGCTTTACTCACCCAGAGACATCTTTGTTGGCTCGATCATGTCAGCCACATGAACACCAGCTGAATGCCTAAAGACCTGCTTTACAGCGAACTTGCCACTGGCTCCAGGCCAGTAGGTAGGCCTGTACTCCGCTATAAAGATGTGTGTAAACAAGACCTAAAGACGAGCAACATCAATCTAGACGACTTGGAAGAAGCAGCCATAGAATGCGATGGATGGAGGCTCGTCGTCAAACTAGGCATCGAAATTAGCGAAAAGACTAGAGAGGACCAGTGGGTAGAGAGGAGAGAGCGCAGACGACAGAGAACAGACCCAAGACAGAGAGACAAGCAGGATCTTCACTTGCATTAATTGCAACAGAACATGTCTTTCAAGAATCAGGCTCTAGTCGCAGCAAGCGCTGTTACTCAAATGTCTGAGACCCTAAGGCGGAGATTCCATTGTCTTTCGAGACAGAAGGATGCAATCAGAATAATCCAATCACAGACTCTTAAGAATGTGCCTATTTCAATCTAAACAGCAACTTTCTTTTGTCCGGGCAGTGTATAAATATATTGATTTCTATAATAAAGTGTAATCTTACCATAGTACTGCGGCGGCTCTGTGATGTCAAACGTGTCTGATGCGGAGAGGTAGCCTCCGACTGACATGCTTATCTCAGGATCTGTGCCCTCTCTCATCTGATCAGTGGGATTCTTGCTCTTCACAGAGAGTATCTGGATCTATAAAAGAGCACAAAAACTTTAATTCACCCTACTTGAGGATCATAATCCACTGCCTTCAAACATTTCTTCAGGAAGCACTCCAACCCCAGAGAACTATGAGCTATTTTAGGCATCACTGTCACGAAAAGGTTATGACAGAACACAGTGAAGGCTGCAGAGATCTCAGTCTGTGCTCCTTTGGGGTTTTGAGAGGATCTGAAGAGCATTGACTGTGAGAATAAGATGAGAGATGAGGCCCATGTGTCCGAACAGCTGCTCTGGCACGAGTTTCACAGAAAAGGCCTCACAAAGAGTAGTCTGTCCCAATCGCTCTCAACAGGTTTGGCCTGTAGCTGACCTAAACACGCACCTTTGACCAGTAACTCAGAAGAAGACCTGCAACACACTTTAAAGAGAGTGGCCACCCTATTGGATCCAAAACTGTTATATATTTTTTTTAAATGAACTGTTTTGGCTTTTTACTTGACATTCACTGGAAACAATTTTCTTACTCAGAAACTGGTGCAGGATTACATTGAATTATTCATTCAGAAGACACTTAGAAGCAATTTATGGAAGTAGAAGCAATTAATCCAAAGGTGCTACCATTCTGAAAATCAAGTACCATAAGCACAAATGCTACAGCAGAAGTGTTAAATGCAATAGTTTTTTGCACACACAAAAAAGGCTAGTTAAGTGCAAGTTACTCATTTTAGTATTAGTAGGATACATAAGCCTTCTAAAAGCTTTCAACAAGTAGCATGTGAACACATCAGAAACACATCCTACTTGACAAAATCACAGTCATCATTTAGAGATTTATTCTGAATTCTTCAAGAATGGCATGTTCATGGAGAAGTATGCAATTTGGGTTGCTGTGTGAACAGTCTAGTTAAAAAAAATCTAGTGACACATTTTCAGTTTCATACTTATGTTCACGTGGACGGTGGAGAAGTGAAAGAAAATGCTTTGTTTTACACCATTGCCAGAACATAGTGGTGATCTGAATTTTGTACAATAAGTCAATGTTCACATCAATGCGGATTTTTGTCTGCAACAATACCTAGCAGATACGGTAATATTCAGCACAGTTTTTAGTTACATGCTGTTATATACTGCAAATATATGAGTGATACTGTATTATGTATATACTTTTCTGTATTAAGTATGTGCTGTTGGTAAGCTTTTTTAAAATGATGATTTTTTTAAAAGATGTCTCTTTTGCTCACCAAGGCAGCATTTATTTGAATAAAAACAGTAATATTGTGAAATAATGCTCAAATATAAAATAACTGATTTCTGTATTTCAGAAGCACTTTTTATCTATTAATGCTTTGAACAATCATCTTTGAGTTCTCAGAAACTCTATAATGCTCAATATTTTAGTTTCCAGCACCTTATGCTAAATTCTTTTTAATGCTGAGGCCAAAAAAAAAATACATGAATGATCGGGCACTATTCAATATCTTTCAAATATTCACCTAAGTTCTCTGAACTATTATTCCTTCTGTTCTCATTCACTTTAACTTTGTGTTCTTTGTGGCAATGCGGCTCTCTGTTTCCCAAGAGGAATGACAGAGTGACATCCAGCTCATCTCCAGAGCTTTAGGGAGTGTTTATACATGCAGTGTTTGCCACGGCTCTGTTTGTCATGCAGTTAATCTTTGACATTGAAAAGATTGAGGACTGCAGGACTCTAACCTTCCCACCCGATATACTTTAGACCCCTTGACGGGGGCGGGCTTTCCTGAAAACCCCTTAAATTATGACATGGATGCTCACACGTACCCTCTTGTATCCTGCTTGTTGCGCTGACAAAGAACATCCTCTATGGCGTTATTGTGGTAGCATCTCAAAGAGGCTGACCTCGGTTTCACAGTGTCGAAATATAGATATCATTAGTGCCTCTGAGACCCAAGGGAGGGAAATTGTTGCTATCACTCCCATGCCATCCATCACAATGACTGTGGGTTCTTTACTTAAAAAAAAAAATGTGCACGATTACCAAAACGACCTTCTTTAAACCCCATGGATGGTTTCATCCCAGATGAGGTTAGAGGGAGCAAAACTCCATTGAGTTTGAACATTTCTTCATTTTTCAGTTTCCACAAGAGCATAAATAGCTACTACATAAATAAACATGCCTTTAGCGTATCATAACAATTGTTCACTCAGAAAAATTGTTCACTCGTGTTTTTTATAGATTCACTCGTTGCTATAGAACAGGGGTTTCCAATCTTTTAGACCACGAACCCCCAAATATGATCATCCTCATGTGAGGGATATATTTTCATATATAAATGTATACTATAAACGTCTAAACTTATTTGGAAAATATTTAGTTTCTAAGTTACTTACTAAAGGACTGTAGATTTTTATTGTACTTATTTAATCTATTTATTTATTTAAATCAACGTTTTTATTTATAAAATTACAGAGCCCCTAAAGAAAGGGACATGGTGGTGGAATAAAAATATATTTAAAAACTTTTGCGTTCCCCTGACAAATTTTGCGTTTGCTCACAAAACGTTTGCGTTCCACTGAGAAACTGCAGTATGTGTTTGCTCGCAAAACATTGTTTTCTCTGGGAAAATTACAGAGCCCCTAAAGAAAGGGACATGGAGGTGGAATAAAAATATATTTCAAAACTTTTCTGTTCCCCTGACAAACTTTGCGTTCGCTCACTAAAGTTTTGCGTTTGTTCACAAAACGTTTGCGTTCGCAAGCAAAACGTTTGCGTTCGCCTGAGAAACTGCAGTATGTGTATGCTCGCAAAACATTGTTTTCTCTGGGAAACACAAACATTTTGCAAGAGAGTGCAAAAGCTTTGACATATAATTTTCCTCCCATCTCATATTTTTGTCTCTTTAGGGGCTCCGTATCAAATTGTGTATTATTTAAATCAAATTTTTTATTTATTTTAAATCAAAAACATTAGCTAAATAATTAATTTTCATAATGTTTTCCTCTACATTTTTCACGGACCCCCTAGCACTCTCTTGCTGACATCATCTGACTCACGGGCATCCCCGGACGCCAGTTTGAAAACCCCTGCAATAGAAGAACCATTTTTGGTTCCTAAAATAACCTTTTAGTGAACAGTTCTCAAAAGAACCCTTTTTTGTCTTAGTGTGAAGAACCTTTATCCACTTTAAAACACCTTTTGTGGAATGGAAAGGTTCCCTTGGATGTTAAAGGTTCTTCATGGAACTTTTGATGCCTAATAAGAACCTTTATTTTTAAGAGTGTTGGATGAAGGTTTTGTGTGAGAAGCCCTCATTGGGAGAACACAGTTTGCATTAGAAGATGGTGAACCATCATGTTATATATCTAGAAACATCCACAAAGCACTGCATCCACTATTTTTGCCAGCATATCTTCGTTTATCCATCTGTTATGTTATTTGATGTTAGCTATCTGCTTGTAGCCAGGCTGTGTTTACAGATTTAAGCAGGAAACAGGACTCTTGGATTAGACGGCCTTGCGCAGGGACAGTTTGGGGGTTTTTGGACTAAAGTCCAGAGGTGCTTGTAATGTTTTGAATGTAGGTGATCACGACAGACTGACGTAAGGCTGGTTAACTCAACTATCTCAATGGTATCTGCATAGATAACACAATTGAAGCAGTCTATTCTATTAAAAACCGTGTATATTGATCAAATGGCAACTTCTCTTTGACTTCTGTCAGTGGTGTTGACTTCTGTGAAGCAGCTCACAGACAGAATGTCTAAATGACTGCTCAACAAATGCCAACATTTCAAACATTCTTAAGTTGTCTGTTGGATTTAGAATGTTGGGAAACAGAACTGTCATGTTCACACTGACCCAACAAACCCAAGAACTAAAGATAATGATGTTTGTTGTGTGAGAGTGAACTAGACTAATAAATAAAAAAAGCAGTTACTTAGCAAAGGAAGTTGGAAAGGTATAAAGTGATTGACAAAACAAGGCATTCATGGAAGTTAGTTCAACTCAACAAAATATCTTTCTCAAAAGATATTTTATGCATTGTGTTATTGTTGAATGTTTAGTCTAAATACACTACTGTTAAAAAGTTTAGGGTCAGTAATATTTTATTTGAAAGAAATGTATTTTTTTTTTAGCAAAGACATTTAATTGGCCAAAAATTACAGTAAAGACTTTTACATTGTTACATAAGGTTTCTATTTCAAATAAACACTGTTCTTTTGAACTTTCTATTCATCAAAGAATCATGAAAAATATTGGTCACGGTTTCAACAAAAATATTAAGCAGCACAACGGTTTTTAACATTGATAATAATCAGAAATGTTTCTTGAGCAGCAAATCAGCATATTAGAATGGTTTCTGAAGGATCATGTGACACTGAAGACTAATGATGCTGAAAATTCAGCTTTGCATCACAGGAATAAATTAGATTTTAATATATATATATATATATATATATATATATATATATATATATATATATATATTTGAAAAGAGTTCTTTTAAACTGTAATGATATTTTACAAGATTTTGATCAAATAAATGTAACCTCAGTAAACATAAGAGATTTTTATAAAAAAAATAATCTTATATACTCCAAACATTTAAACGGTAGACTACATAAAAATATATATATATTAATATATTAACTAATCAAAATTATTCCTCTCAATATAGGCCTGATACATGCTTACATAGTTTTATTATTACTAATATCCACATTTTAGAAAAATAGAAAGTCATCAACACTATGAAATGAACACAAATGGTAGTATGAGAAAATGTCACACTTAACAAATAAAAACTCATATATTTTGAACCAACTTCATGAGGTGCATCCTAGGATGCTTTTTAAACAAAGCAGACTTCATGTATGCTGGACACTGGCTGCTTTTCCTTTACGATGCGGTCCAAATAATCCTTTATAAATATAGTTTGTTTTTGTTTTTTAAATCTTGTGAAGACATTCGGTAACACTTTATTTTAAGGTGACATAGTTACACGTTACTACATGTACTTACTATAGTAATAACGGTAAATTATGCACAATTACTAAACTTAACCAACTAAATAAAAACAGCTAACTAAACCAAACCCTAACCATAACTCTATAGTAAGTATGTGTAGTTAATTAATATTACTCACTTATTTGAGTAAGTACAATATAACTACGTCACCTTAAAATAAAGTGTAACCAGAAGTTCCTATGCAAGTATTGATATTTTAATCATTTAACGATCATTTCGACTGGTACAGTTTCTAGAGAAAACAGATTGTGTACTCACCAGTGCTGATGTTGTATGTGCTGGATCTCAGCTTGATGTGCCTCTTGCATTTGTGATGTTGACAGCAGTTCAGCCCCTGACATCCAACACTTGCCAAGCACACACTGGAACACACATGCGCAAAACAAACAGCACGTCCCTCCAACGCAAACCATTAATTCAAACACACCAATATGTGTGCGAGTTTAAAGACGGGGGCACACAAAGTCGGTAATACACAAAAAAGGAGTTTAACACTGTCCTGCAACCGTGATGAGGGCAACGAGAGCTTTGAAGATCAACCTCACTGTCAGCGTAAAAGTTAAGAATGGATATCTAAAAGTTTGAACCTGTTGAACAAAATCTGAGAGGGGCGTGGTGGGAGCGAGGAGCTGTTTAAGTGAAATAATGAGTGATTTCTGGACATGCACTACGTGAAACAGTGGGCTCATTAGAACATTCCCAGCAGCCCAGTGTTTATAAACAGCCCTAGTTCATCTAACTGATGGATGAGCGCTCACTATCTCTCCGTTCTTCCTGCCGCTCCGAGAACGTACTTGCTCAGCCCGGGTTTCACAACCACCCCGACTAACTCCCACGTGTCACTACAGAATTCAGCTGGACGCACGCAACTCAAGATCCCCTTATCTGTCTCTCTCTCTCTCACACACACACACACAGAGAGAGAGAGAGACCCCAAACTCTCTTCTGCTCCATGGGTGGGCGCTTTATGTCCTTAACTGGGGGCAGAGGGGACATTCTGCGGTTTGCAGATCCATCCCTAATGCTCTTAACTCACAGGATACTAATGACAGCGACTGTTGTAATGAGGAAAAACAACATAGATGTGTTTTTCCAGGAACAACAGGGCTGCTGATATGAACCATGGGGTAGAGTGAGGAGCCAAGGTTCTTCCTGAAATGAAAAAAAAATGTGTCAGAGATTCAAGTTTTTCAGAGATTCAAAACTAGTGAGTTGAGTACATAGGCAGTATTCTAAGGAAGCATTAGCACAAAAGTCACGCAAAGGTTGTTCCAAAAGGTAGGCAGCACAATAACACAGCTTTTAGAAAAAAACCTCTTTTAACCAAATTCAAAGATAGCATCTCACATATCCAGAGTTGCCAGGTCTGCGTAACTAAACTAGCCTAATTGCCACTCAAAAATAGCCCAATGACGGTATCTCAAATATCAAAACTCCAAATATGCCACTCCCATATCTAAAATACATATTTAACAGTCACTGATATGCAAACTGAAAACCACTATAAAGTAATGATCATAAACACAGCTCAAATCCTAGTGGCCCTTCTTCACAAAACTTAATGTCTAGCACAGTTTTTTTTTATCTTTGGTAGAATATAAAATATTTCAATACAAGCAATATGTCAAACCTTTAACCTGGGGGTGGGGTGGGGGGGGGGGGGGGGGCTGGAATAAACCAGCGGCAAGAGTGTCTTAAGTTTTTAAAAAACCTTTTTTGCTGCTGAGTAATTTTATATATACTTTGTGTGAGGAGACATGCATCAGGAGATATGACACAAAATTGTTCAATATGGAGATCAGTGTTGTTATTGTTAACTTAAACTATTAATAATAATTTTAAATAAAGCTGAAATAAAATAAAATATATTAGATGAAAAAAATTACATGCTTTAGCAACTAACTGAAATAAAATAAGTTTGTTCAAGTACTAAAATTACTAAAACTGAATAAAAAATTCTAAATGACAAAAGTGCATAGTAAAATTACTAAAATTACAATGAAATCTGAAAATGTAGAAATAAAAGCAAATTCAAAGTACTAATAATTACTATTGTTGAATATGAATAATACTAAAATAAATAATAATAATTATGGAGATTGTTTAAGTTTCCATTTCATTTACTGCCTTAGAAGGCAGTATGGCAACCTACGAGGTTTCTGAACAGATCCTTTATTTACAACAAACACCATTAAAACACCTCTACTGAGAAAGTATAAATCACGCGTTTTAATAACTTTAAGTCTACCCTACAATAGACAATAATTTATTTGGAAATAAGCATTTCCATTGAGATTCATCAAGATTCTCCAGGGGATGAACTTGACCTTCGACCTCCAAGTCGAAATGCTTCTTCAACAGTGGGTACCAGTGATGCGGCAATCCACTGTTAACTCCCATTCAGCTCTGCCTGCAGTTCGTTATTGCTTTATTATACTGTGCAAACTCTATATTCTATCCCCTAATCCTAAACCTACCCACCACAAAATCTATCTGCTTTTTCACATTTTCAAAAAACATTTAGTATGATTTATAAGCTATTTTCAACATAGGGACCAAAAAACGTCCCCACAAGGATTTTGGATATTGCCATTTTTTGTGGGGACATTTAACATAGGGCTTACCTGAACACCACACACACACACACCAAATAAAGAAAGCGTTCAAGCCAGTTTGGTCTTTAGTGAATGTTGTGCTGTGATACAGAACAACAACAAAAAAAGACAAAGTCAAATAAGACTTAAAAATAAGAACTTCAATAAAATAAGTTACCAAGTGACTGAAAGGTGCAGTGCAAAATCAAATCAAAGGCAATAATATAAAGATTAAAAAGATCTGTACAATAGCAAAACATTTCTATAATAGATGAAAACAACCTATCATTACAGTACAGATTGACGGCAGCTCATTTTCACAGTTCTTTCTCAGTCAAGACTGCTAGAGCTGCCAAATGCAACGTTTATTCTACTGTACAAAAGAAAATGTACATGATTGCATGCATTGGTAAAAAAAAAAAAAAATACTATTAGAAAAAAAACATCTGTCAGCTGTGGCTGTGGAAATGTGATGCTCAAAAAACATCTCCAGCACTTCATCCAATCACAGCAGGAATGGGAATAGTTCAGTTTTGGAGAAGTGCAGCAGTCTCTTCATCTCCATCTGCAGAAACCCGAGGAGATTTGCTGTACTTCATGAACTGCACGGATATCTGAAGAAAAGCGTTAAGGCAAAAAAGCTGAAAAATTTTCAAACTATCCTGAATAAATTTAAAGGAGTCATCGGATGCCCATTTTCCACAAGGTGGTATAATTCTTCAGGGTCTTCGTGTAAAGTTTGTAACATACTTTGGTTAAAATTCCTCAATGGTTGTGTAAAACAACACGCTTTTTACCTCCTCAAAAACAGCCCTGTTCTCAGCGACCCGTTTCGGTGCATGTCTCTTTAAATGATAATGAGCAACTGTGTTATTGTTAACTAAAGCTATTAAAAATCAGCTCTGGGAATTAAAATGAAGCTGAAATGAAATAAAATACAAATATTACATTAAAAATGAATGAAAGCAAGGCATGTCCTTGAAAGCAACCAGGAAATATGCTAATACGGGACAGTGGTCGTGGGCGGAGCATGAGTAATATGTCATCAGTGTCCACACACTGTAAAGGCACATTTATATGCAAACACCATATTAAAGTGAATTTTGCATCTGATAACCCCTTTAAACAACAAGGCTCAGGGGATTCTGACAAATGTGCTTCACATGAAAGGAAGTCACATGACTTCAGAAATGTAGTTGGAATCTTTGGCAACGATCAGAGTTTTGTCAATACAGGTCCTTCTCAAAAAATTAGCATATTGTGATAAAGTTAATTATTTTCCATAATGTAATGATAAAAATTTAACTTTCATATATTTTAGATTCATTGCACACCAACTGAAATATTTCAGGTCTTTTATTGTTTTAATACTGATGATTTTGGCATACAGCTCATGAAAACCCAAAATTCCTATCTCAAAAAATTAGCATATTTCATCCGACCAATAAAAGAAGTGTTTTTAATACAAAATAAAAAAGTCAACCTTCAAATAATTATGTTCAGTTATGCACTCAATAGTCAATACTTGGTCGGGAATCCTTTTGCAGAAATGACTGCTTCAATGCGGCGTGGCATGGAAGCAATCAGCCTGTGGCACTGCTGAGGTGTTATGGAGGCCCAGGATGCTTCGATAGCGGCCTTAAGCTCATCCAGAGTGTTGGGTCTTGCGTCTCTCAACTTTCTCTTCACAATATCCCACAGATTCTCTATGGGGTTCAGGTCAGGAGAGTTGGCAGGCCAATTGAGCACAGTAATACCATGGTCAGTAAACCATTTACCAGTGGTTTTGGCACTGTGAGCAGGTGCCAGGTCGTGCTGAAAAATGAAATCAGATGGAAGCATGAAGTGCTCCAAAATCTCCTGATAGCTAGCTGCATTGACCCTGCCCTTGATAAAACACAGTGGACCAACACCAGCAGCTGACATGGCACCCCAGACCATCACTGACTGTGGGTACTTGACACTGGACTTCAGGCATTTTGGCATTTCCTTCTCCCCAGTCTTCCTCCAGACTCTGGCACCTTGATTTCTGAATGACATGCAAAACTGAGCAACAGTCCAGTGCTGCTTCTCTGTAGCCCAGGTCAGGCGCTTCTGCCGCTGTTTCTGGTTCAAAAGTGGCTTGACCTGGGGAATGCGGCACCTGTAGCCCATTTCCTGCACACGCCTGTGCACGGTGGCTCTGGATGTTTCTACTCCAGACTCAGTCCACTGCTTCCGCAGGTCCCCCAAGGTCTGGAATCGGTCCTTCTCCACAATCTTCCTCAGGGTCCGGTCACCTCTTCTCGTTGTGCAGCGTTTTTTGCCACACTTTTTCCTTCCCACAGACTTCCCACTGAGGTGCCTTGATACAGCACTCTAGGAACAGCCTATTTGTTCAGAAATTTCTTTCTGTGTCTTACCCTCTTGCTTGAGGGTGTCAATGATGGCCTTCTGGACAGCAGTCAGGTCGGCAGTCTTACCCATGATTGCGGTTTTGAGTAATGAAACAGGCTGGGAGTTTTTAAAAGCCTCAGGAATCTTTTGCAGGTGTTTAGAGTTAATTAGTTGATTCAGATGATTAGGTTAATAGCTCGTTTAGAGAACCTTTTCATGATATGCTAATTTTTTGAGACAGGAATTTTGGGTTTTCATGAGCTGTATGCCAAAATCATCAGTATTAAAACAATAAAAGACCTGAAATATTTCAGTTGGTGTGCAATGAATCTAAAATATATGAAAGTTTAATTTTTATCATTACATTATGGAAAATAATGAACTTTATCACAATATGCTAATTTTTTGAGAAGGACCTGTATACGTGACCTCAAGTGATCCAGAATGTCAAACACACGATGACTCAGACATTTATGCAATGTTGTCTATAATATCAGTCACATGACCTTTGACTGCATGTTCTCAAAACAAACTTTTGTCAATTAATCAATTTATGTATTTTACCCAACACAGTTAAACCTGATGCATTATACAAAACATTAATCCATTATTTAATTATTAAAATAAAACATTTATATAATAAAATAAGCTATTCAAATATATAAGAAGATACTAAAATAAATCCTGCTTTAAGAGCATTATGATTTTTTGAATGGAATTTTTCTCGCAACATTTCATGAGCACGTTTAGTCCTCCATATTCCATTTCACATCTTTTTGTGGCTGTAGGTCCATGAGGACTGTGCTCAGGGATCCTCTCCCAGCTCAGTGGCTTAAAAGGATACGATAAGGTCCAGTGAGAGCGTTCCCAGGCTGCCGATGAGCCAGGGGAGGTGGTGCACGAGGTAGCTGGTCTCTCCCTGCCCTGGGTCTGGGTTCTTCAGTATCACACTGATGCCATATGTTGTGTTTCCCAGAATTACCAGAGCAAACAGGAAAAAAGATACGCCCTCTGTTGACTTTCTTAGATACTGCAAGACAGCAAAATATATTTACATTACTCTAAGGCTGCGTTCAGACTGCAGGTAAATGTAGCCTAAATCTGATGGGTTTTTTGTGACTCAGATCTATTTTTCTCATGACAGTGTGAACAGCACAAACCACATGGAATCCGCAATTCACGCAATTCCATAGGCCTATGTGGTTTTAAATCAGGTCAGATGTTTTGCAATGTGACCTCAATCTGAACAGTCATATCGGAATTCATGAGACTTTTACATCACTCTAGTCTAGAGCAACATACTTCACAATTATGTTCACATTCACTTTTACATACCCAAAGTTATCGAGACCGTTGTGAAAGGTGTCAGTAGAAAGAATTACAGTGACAAATATTCAAGCAAAACGTGGGCTTGTATCATAAATGTTTAAATATTCTGCTCTTTTTTCACATTCTTTTCTTTGTTTTTTATATTGGCTGTGCATAAATTCGCTGACTTCTGCGGCAGATAACTCTTTAAGCGCGTAATCATTTACCTTATGTTCTTCGTGTTTACTTCCGTATGTCAGCGTGCTGTTTGAAGTCTTTTTATCGTTCTTTTGCGCATGCTGGTTAGTTATGGACCATGATCTGTTCACACTGGAATCTGATATTGGCCACATTTAAAACCACAATGTGAACAGCTATACAAAAAAAAAAAATCTGATCCGAGCAATAAATCAGATTTGAGCACTAAGGCTGTGTGAAAGTGTGAATGTAGCCTAAGAAGCAACATATGTATATATTTAATTTAAAGATCTGAATGCAAATGTAGCATGAAAATGTATGAATAATAATTGTAGCTGTATTAAAAGCATCAAATTACACTTTTGATGCCAGTGTTTTTTTAAGTTGCCAGCCAGCAGGAGCATTGTTGTATAATATTCACAAAACTTTCATGGCCCGCAGAATATTCTGTTGTATGAATATGTAAATAAAAAGTTATTCTATATTTAATTTTGACCATGGCTTATCTTGCAAAGAAAAATAGAAACAACGAACACGATGTGTGTGGAGCAAGTGGTGGTTTGTTGTCGTTCTAATTGCGTGATCAGGTTCTGCGCTCCTATTGGTTTTAGAATCGATGGTTGTCAGAGAAGTCGCACTACAGGACTGTGCCTCAAAATTTATGACACTGCCAGAATTTCGTCAGAGGTTCATTTTTAATCACAATGGTCATTAATCAGCTGTCGGTAAACATGTCAAACTAGCGATCAAAGTCTTCCGATTTTGGCCTAGGATCAGAGGAATCTTAGGATTCGTAAAATATGTCTCAGCCAAATCGTGGCCAAAATCATACAGTGTGCACCCTGATTTAATAGTCCTAAAAAAAATAGAATTTATATTTTGCTAAAACAGAAGATAACTATAAATCAATTAAAACGCCTTTCTTTTAATTATGGGGTAAAATATGACCTGGACATGTTCTTGATAGATTATGTGAGAATCAACATCAATGTAAAACTTACATTAGTGTACATCTGTGGCAGTCTGGAGCATAAATAGAGTACTGAAGATAAAGAGCCGATGATAAAGCCTATAATCTCCTTTGTTGAGAAGGGCTGAAAAACATGAAATCATTAAGTTTCAAACCAATGCTGAAACCACGTACATGAATTAAGCGCAACTCAACTCAATGATAAAAGCAACTCTAGTTACCTGCACCGAACCGCTGCCCTCCACGGCCAGCAGCGCCCGACCCTTGAACCCCGCGGGAATCTGATCCTCTAGGGCAGAGCGAGGGAGGCTAAGGAGGGAAGATGTAATTCCCAGAAGACACAGCATACTGACTGCATTTAGCAATGCACTGTTACTGTCTACAGAGGAGAAAGACAGTTCCATGAATCAGCGTTTCAGGCATCAGCACAATCTTATACCACACTGTGAAGGCTGAGGGCCGGGGAGGAATATACAGTAGAGAGACGTTCTCGAGCAGTGTTATTGTTAACTAAAGCTATTACAAATCAGTTCTGGGAATTGAAATGAAGCTGAAATAAAATAAAATATAAATATTACATTAAAAATGAATGAAAGCAAGGCATGTCCTTGAAAGCAACCAATTACATATAGCCTACTCACAACACATTCAACCAACATTACAAGTCTCAAGTAAGGCATGATTTCCAACTCACCCCTAGATGCTTTATTCTTTAGTTTATAATACGTGTACATTAACAGCATTAGCATGTCTGCCAGGACATAGTAAACTGCAGTGTATTTCTAAAGGAGAAACAAGGAATATAAAATGATAATAATATAACCAGGCTTTACTTTAAACTACAGCTAAATTAAGTTTGATCAATCATTAATCAATTAGAGTGATTTTCTTGAACCTACATATTAATTGATTTAGCAGAGATTTTATCCAAAGCAACAAATGAAAAATGTGACAATTGTTCCTTACCTGTAGTGGAAGTTGATCGGCTAAAAACGATCCAATAAGATTACACGAGTCACCTGCCAGCCACAATAACAGAAACCAAATAGACAGAGCGCTGTCCATATTTCCTGTCTTGCAGGAATTGTAGTATTGCCTAAAGTAACAGACAGTATGATCTCATTATATTTTATCATGTGCAAAATGTCACTTTACACTACAGTTCAAAAATCTGGGTCTGTAATTTAATGTTTGTGAAATTAGTCTCTTATGCTCACCAAGGCTACATTTATTTGGTACAAAAATACAATAAAAAAGTAATTTTGTGAAATATTATTACACAGTTTAAAAACTGTTTGAATTCAGATGTAATTTATTCCTGTGATGATAAAGCTGAATTTTCAGCATCATTACTCCAGTCTTCAGTGTCACATGATCCTTCAAAAATCAATCCAATGTCCTGATTTGCAGCTCAAGAGAGATTTCTTATTTTTATGAATGTTGTAAATGGTTGTGCTGCTTAATATTTTTGTGGAAACCATGATCTTTTAGGATTATTTGATGAATAGAAAGTTCAAAAGAACATCATTTATACTAAATAGAAATTGTCTTTACTGTCACTTTTGATTACTTCAATACATCCTTGCTGAATAAAAGTATTAATTTCATTAAAATCTTACTGACACCAACCTTTTGAATAGCAGTTTATGAATGTTTAAAATTATTGCTGTGCCTGAATGAACATTTTATTTCTAATATGGCAAAACTGAGGCATACACAGAGCAACATTATCCTCTTATAAGAGTTGGCGTACTTACGGTAGTGAGGACACCATGAAGCAAACTATTGACAGCAGTCCCAGAACTACACTGGCAACGTCCCTGGCATCCTGGGCACATTCCCCAAGTCCATACCAAATCCACTCGATCCCATGTGGGCAGAGAGAGCTGAAGTTTCCATCACCACCGAGCACAAGCCCGTCCGACATCCCTTGAAAAACAGCAGCAATGAAACATAACAGGAATAAAAATCCATCTAATTTGCATGCTCTTCTGTTTTCATAAGAATGCCGCCTAGGCTGTTTGCATCATTCTAATGAAAACAGATGTGTTGATAGTGCAAACGTAGCAGTGAGTGCAGTGCTGTTAAAACACTTATAGCTGAAAAAGAAGACATTAAAAATAAATACAAATACATTTAGCGCATTACCTGTGGTGTATATATTCAGCTGCTGAGGTAGAATAGTAGAAGTTATGTGGATCTTATGCCGCAGTCACCTAGAGAAGAAAACAAACAAGTCGTCAAAACAACGAGGACATCGCTTAGCGCTGTGATTGGATGGTTGAAGTCCGACGTCATCGTGCAGTAAAGCAGCGCCAGAGTGGGTTGGACAAGATCAGAAGCCTCGCTCTAGTGATGGGAAGTCCGACTAGTTTTTGTGAATAGTTTATTTTGAACAGTTCTGTTAATTAAAACGAATCGGCTTTATTACGGTTACGGTAATTTCTATTGTCACTGTAAAACTGCTTTGAAACAATCCATACTGTTAAAAGCGCTTTATAAATTAAGGTGACTTGACTTTATTTTGCCTCGTGACGTAATGCGTCACGTGTTTCATGAAACACAAACGTTCCAATAAAGCTGTGTTAGGCCTTTATCACACTTCCGCGTTCGACTCATGGGTTCGACTGTGATTAAGGCTCTGAAATTACATCAAACAAAAATAATAGCTCTAAAAAGTGTTTTAATATATATATATATATATATATATATATATATATATATATATATATATATAAGCGCTGTTTAGTTATGCTTTGATAAAACTGTCATGTAATTAAGAGGCAAACATTTGTATAATTTCTACTGCTGATGTAGGTCATGTTAACTGAAGAATCGCTCGAATGATTCAGATTTCCTGAATTAATCATTCAGATAGGTTTTGTGAACCGGTTAATTTGACTAATCCGTTCAAAATGTTAAGCAGTTTAAACTTTAAACCCTTCAGTGTGCAAGTCGTAGATTGTCATTTTCGCAATCACCGATTAAAGAAAGAAACTATGATTTGATGCTAAAAACCTATTATCTGATACTTATGCTTAACCTATGTAACAATAAATATGTACTGGTCATTTTCCCACTGACTTTGCTTTGGTCGGGTAGTGTCAACAAAGAGGCACTACATGGTGATAAACATGTCTCACATTTTCACAAAACGGTGTGAATTCTTTTTGTTGTTGCAGTAAACTGTTGATTTTGTGTTGCGTCTAGAGCTTCGAGCCGCGTGTATGAACATTTATAACTAAAATAAGTTACGTGCGTTTAAAGAAAAAGTTTTTGTTCTAAAAAAAAAAATCAGTTTAAACGTTTTCTTTACCTTGTCAAAGTAACGCTCCGTCGCCTCCAGACACAAACAGCTCCGCTCATATCAGCTGATCATCACGCCTGACTTCACAATTGCCCATTCAGCAAAACGTGACGCAAAAAACGATTTCTTAAGAGTATTAAGAGTCTTATACAACCTACAGTAATGTAGTCATGTCTGTTTACACGAGTGTATATGGTGCCGAATGTATAAAATGAAGAGGTTAGTTGTCACCATTTTTGCCTTATTGAGTATTTCTCATGGTAGGTTCGTTTTTTAAGCTATCTTCTGTATAGAAATAACTTAAAGTCTTGTCTACTGTTCACTATTATTGCCCAGAAAACAAGATACAATACACTGACTGAACACTGTTTTTTGCACTTGTTGAAACATGTCTAAATGAATTAAGTTTCCATAAATGAAAACTGTTATTTATCAATTATGTACTGATCAATTGTGAAGCACTGAGCAAGTGGTTAAAAATGGAAAAAGTGAAAATGCATAAATATCAAACCATTCTGAAATGTGACAAAGTAAATTTAGTATTTACAGCATGCCCCAATCTGACACCTTAAAAAATACCTTTGGCATGAAACAGTTTAACCTTTTAGTTAAAATCTACCTTCATTATATAGTTGAATTGTCTGAATGAATGTCAATGTGATTTTGTTTCAATCACTTGGTGAAAATACTATAGTAATTCTAGTTTAAAGAATACATTTCATTTCACAAAATGTCATTTTAAAAAGATACAAATTTTAAACTGCGTTCATTTATTCTAATAAAAAAATGAATTTAATATTTTAAAATTCTTCCCTCAACATTTAAGACTGTAACCCTTATAAATGTAACACTGGCATTACTGTAGTTTATGTATTATTGGAATAAAAAGTAATGCTTGTTGAAAGTACTTTTGTACTTGGTTTTGCCAGGTGCCACAGACACCCATTTACTATGTTTTATAGCTTTTGAAGGGTCTATGATTAAACTTTAAAACAATACAGAGGTCACCATTTTATTGAAAATAAAGATCAAATGTTCTCCTATTGAAGGGATTTAAACTGCAGGAATAAGAAAATACACATGCAAAGGAAGCAGGTGGACCATATATGATAAACTTTATCATACAATGGGAGGGAGAGATGAGTGTATCATTTATAAAGTATCATTCACAATAGATTTACAAATATAATAATAATAAGTCATAGTTTAAGAAAAAAAAAATGTTATATACTAAATCAGACCAAAACAAGACTATTTAAATCTGTACAAGTGTCTTCATCGACACTCAACGATCCATTCTTCGTCCTCCGAAGACAATGACACAAAGCAAGTTTGAAAGTTCTCACGCAGTATGTACAATGGATCGTCGGGGTGGGGGAGACCATGAAATAAATGAAGCATCTGAATCGTATCAGTTCCAGCATTATCCCACCCTTCAGAGAGCAGAATAAGACTGTGCTTGAGAGGAAGACAGTTTATTTCTTGCAGACGTTTCCTCAGTTTCTTCACTTGATGTGCATCAGCTTCTCAGCATCCACTTTTAAACGTTTGCGTTTTGGTTGTACCACATCATCGTCGGAGTCCTCCGAATCCTCTTTATCGGCCTCGGGTTGTGTCTCCTTCTCTGCGACTACTGGGAACGTCTGGTCAGGAAAAATCTCCAGCAGTTTCTCCTCGAAGCGCTGACTCACAGCTTTGCCCGCTTCTGCCACTTCCGAGTCGGCCTAGGAGAGGGAGGAGAAGGGAAAGAGTGTGGAAATGTGAGGAAAGGGGAGGAGAAAGTGGGTGGAATGAACGGGTGAGGAAGAGGAGGAGAAGAGAATCACAGATAGGGTTAAAACTCCAGTTTCGGCTGCTTTGGGTGCCAGCACTGCTGAACCCATCGGTGTGGTGTACAAAACATCTTACCTGAACATTACTCTGTTTCTCCTCATCATAAACCTGGATTATTCGAGACATCTAAAAAGGGCAACAACAGCACAAAAAAAAAAAAAAAAAAAATACAAAAGAAAGGGGGGGGAAGAAAGATTTTATACCATACACACAGTGAGGTCACAACCTCATCTGTATTTAAAAATGTCCAAGGAGCACAATTTTTGGTTTGGTCATAATGAATGCCTTTAAGTTATAAGGCATAAGCAAAGCAAAAGGGGATTTGCCTTAAAATACTCTTTAAAAAAAACACAAGTGGCAGTTATGCTGACAGACCCAAACTAAATGCAACAGATAAATTGGAGGGAAAAATTACAGAAAATTCTAAAATAGTTAATAATAACGTGATTCTTTGACATGAATGCCATCAAGTCTTGTGAAGACAGTAAAATGTCTCCCTCAGACAGAAATAAACATTTCAGTAACCTCACTGAAGTATCACAATGACAGTGTGAAGTGCTACAGTTTTTAACATTGGGTGTCTTGGAGGATTTGACTAAAGTTATTTTTCCCCACAACAAACACCCTATTTATGCACTTCAAGTATTCTGTGGCCACTGATGAACCCAAACACTCAAACGGATCAAATCCATCCACTGAAATCACCTAAAGTGGACATGAAGGAATGTACACATCCTTTTGTGAAACAAGCCAAACAATCCCTATAAAACGTCACGTGTGTAATAATCACATCTTTCATTTTATTAATGTATTGCCACTGAATTTAAAATTAACAGTGTGACTGAGTTTTGCTTTCAATAACACAAACCTCATCAAGCGGTAACATTCAAAACTCACAACATCAACTAAATGCTAAAAATGACATCTCAAACGACTTTCTAAGGGATATAAAACTAAATCAAATCAGTTGTATACATAATGTGATTTTAAAAGCATCAGTGCCAATTAGTTTTATTTTACAGTCACTAAACACTCTACATACACACTTGACCCCATGAAATAGAAATGAGAGTTGTGGCTTTTAGTCCATGTATGTTTGCTTTAAAGTTATTAATATTACACTAGTCTACTCCAAAAAGCGGACAGAATTCACTTGCTCTCTAGAATAAGAAAGTTCCTCGTTACGACTAGCAAAACTCCCAATTAAAGCATATTGGCAAAAAGTCAAGACCCACCAGAACTTCCGGTAATACATAAACTTACACTCGTCAACTTTGCTTCATGGGGTCTTGAATGAATGTCAGAAGGCATGAACGACTGCAAAACTGACGTTAACATCATGCATTTGATTGTCGTTTTCATTTTTATTGTTCAAAAAAAAGGTGCTGAACAATAATCAAATGCCTCAAACAAAATGTAATAAACATCCCTTTAACGGAGTGAAAAAGTGTGTTAGCCCTTTGACACACTAGTGCAACATCCAAAAAGAAAAATAAATACAGCGCCGCTGATTAATGCTCAGCTCGACTGAAACCATTCCTTTAATTGTTAGTACTGGACTGGTGAACATATGAGGAAGTAAAAGCATGCAACCCATCACATGTTCATGCTGTGTTGCTTTAGTATGTTTCATACTCTCCAAATATTTGTTTCTTACATGCAACATCCCATCACACCCCCCACACAGGTTAAGGACATTCCCCGTACTCACCTCATTAAATTTGGCACAATTGCTAAAGACCAGGCGCACGTCGGACACAAACTCTGTAGTGCTCTTGTAATGCAGAGGATGTTTTCGCTGTAGTTTCCGCTTTACCAGGGTCAAATCCATTGGATGCTTTATTATTTTATAGTAATTGGGTACCTGGAGAGAAATCAAGGCTTCAGCATTAAAACAATAATGTTGCAAATATGCGGCTCTCTTCCAACACCAAATAATCTACCTATCAACCCACATATTTAGGTAGGATATGTGTATCCCAATGAAAAAGCACTATTATTAAAGCTAAAAATTTAAATTTAAATATAAAAATAAAAGATCTTTCAAAATAGTAATCAATAGATACTATAATAATACATAAATAATGGGAAAGAATGGAAATAGTTATTAAAAACAAACATTTCAAGAATATAGACAGAAAAAGGTTCCAGCTAATTAAAATTTTCAGTTTTTGCTGCTTGGATCTTCACCTAATATCTAGAATTTCTATACCCTTGTAAGGAAAGTCAATTTACTCAGCTGACCTCTTAGTAGCACCCTCCAGTCATGCAAGTACAGCTCATATATATATATATATTATAAATGGGGAAAGACCGAGTTCTGTTTGTCAATGACTACGTTTACATGCACTTATAATGAGATTTAGGCAATATTGCGATTAAAGTTTAAAAGTCCTGTTCTAATGGTTAGAGTCAGTTGGGTTTGAGTCTCAATACCGGCAGGAAATGACTGAGGTGCCCTTGAGAAAGACACCTAACCCCCAATCTCTCTTCGGGCGCCACAGCAACTTCGGGTGCGTCTGTCCACAGTTTGCAGTGTGTTTGTGTGTTCACTACTCCCTCCTCCTAATGTGTGTGCACTAACTTGAATGGGTAAAATGCAGAGGACAAATTCTGAGTATGGGTTACCATACTTGGCCTTCACGTCACTTTCACTTTCATGATGCTCGTAATCCTAGCAACGATAATCACAGTAAAACGGGGCGTATGCTGATTTTAATTGCAATAAACAGCCATGTAAACAATTGAATCTATTCTACTCTGACCTAAGTGTGCATGTGGTGCTGTGTTGACAACACTGCATGACATGAATATAAATGCAGTATATTGATGGTTGAAACATTTTAGACGCATCACAGGAAAACTGACTGAGCCCCAATACCAAAGAATCACCAATCAAATCCGTGTCCGCTGGAGGAGCTTGGCCAGCAACACACACCCTATGTGAGTTCATCCTTTGTGCTGTGCATTGAGGTATGCGAATAATGGCGGTATAAATAACCACAAATCTTAGAAAATAATCAGAACAATAAAAAGTTTCTTGTGTCATGTAAACAACCCCTTACTCTGTCTGATTATTGAAAATAATCACATTATTGGTGCACATGTAAATGTAGTCATTGCAACCATTAAATTACATTTTATATCAGGAATAAAATCTGACAACAATGACATCATAAATTGTGTTGCCTTAGAAGGCTGATTCCTATGTAGACAACAGTACAGCTCACTACGTTTTAGAACAGAACTATGGACTACAGAGAGTACAGTAGTCATGCAAGAACAAAGTGAAGTGGTATATAAGACAACATTATTACCCTTCAACCGGATGCATTATTGCATTCACTCAATAACGTAATTACGCAAGAATCATATTCCCGCTATGACAAATAACAGCAGGAAATGGCCCAGAGGCTCAATACATGTTTGAAAACAGATGAATGGAGTCACTACAGAAGAACATGTGAGCGATGCTGCTGTTATTGCAATAGTGTTAATGATCTAGCAGAGAGGCAGCAATTAAATACTTCAGATCTTATTGAACAATGGTCCAATTACACATCTGAGCTTTGCCCTTTAAGAACACTTCATGAGAAATATCTGCTTTTATGGGAAATGAGGATATTGTGGTCTTGATGGAAACTCACCGATGCAGGAACAGGCTCTTGAAATTCCGTACCGAGCTCATGACAGAACACATGCAGCAGCACGCGCTCACATCGCTACAAAACACAAAAAGAAACTTAAAAAATCTGCAATTCTGCAAAAACATTAACTTAGTTGGAAAAGGTTTATAGATTATATCTTAAGACCATACTGGGTCACTCAGATTCATGTTTTAGCAAAGTAAATATTTTAGAGCCAAACAAACAATCTCACAATATACTGTATGTATTTTATATTATATAATATAGTGCGTTATGTGAAGTATTGGGATAAATTAATGACGAGATTCCTCGTAAAAGGAATCTTACTTGGCCAATCTACCAATCCGGGGTAAAGTAATAAGAGATCCTTGTGTTGTGACTATTGTTGTGTTTGTTTCTCTGTGACTCACTCGTTGGTCCTCTGGACTCATTGCAGTCTCACTTTTGTCCTTCTTACTGGGTGAATCGTCATCAGAGTTGTATACCATCTCTGGATTTGTGAGACTTCTGCAGAACGTGCACATCCAATCTCCACTGCAGCAGAAGAGGGTACAAACACATGATTAACACAAAAATCAGGAATTAAAGCCTTAAAACCTAAAGGGAACAGATTCACAAAGTCTTTCATCTGTTATATTACTTCTATGACATTTACAGTAATCTATTTCTGTACTCATCTTTTTTTCCCAGGTTAGTGTAAGGCCTAACAAAATAATTAACAACACAATTAAAAAAGTTTGTCCTGACTCCACCGCACCCCTGTACATGCCAACCCGTTTGAGGCTAGGTTAAGGTTAAGGCTAGCCTTACCGGCACAGTTAAACTGGAATTGAGAAGTTAATAAAAACAGCTTTTATTGAATTTTTTTTTTGTATTTTGTCACATTATGACGTAATAGTGTGACAAGCTATCCGATCAGTAAAAATGCATGAAGTGACCAAGTGTAAACAGGCCCTTAGAAAATTATATAACTTGTCACTGGTGGTTCAACCCTTACTTCATAAAATTAAATAATTTATGACAACAATATGTCATGTAATACAATAATATACTATTGATGGCATCTTAATTTTAAATAAAATAAAAAAGCAAAAATAAAATAAATGTAATTTATGAATATAATGTGGCATGTTAAAAATAAAAAATAAAATACCAAACCAATAAAATGAACTACTCATTCATGATCAGAAATGCTAAAAAATAAAATAAAATGAGTCATTTATGAATTGAAATCCAAATGCATTATGATTTGATGCAATCTTAAATTATATGACAAATTGTAACACCATTAAGGCCAAATATGTTGCATTGTCTGTGTAAATAAAGCCACATTCTTTACCTGGGAGAAGATTTGAGTGTTGGGATATGGCAGGTCATGTGGAAGACTTTAGGACAGCGATCACAGCACAGCAGTTCTCCACCGTTCTGACACACTGCACACCAGTCCTCATTTGGGTCGTCTTCCTTTCCTACAGTGGTCTGGCTGTTTGCATTAGCAGTGCTTCCCCGCTGACTTCCATTTGACCCTGTGGTGGTCCCATTGGTTAGAGGTGCGCTGAAGTTTGGGTTCGTACAAGATGAGAGTTGATCACTCTGTGGTTCAGATTTAACATTTTCACCTAGTGTTCTTAAAATGTCCTGGACTGAACCGGTGGACACAGAGCCGAGGATGGGAAGAGGGGGAGTAACGCTTCCTTCTGGGCTGCTCATCTGGTTGAGGAGAAATAAGAACAAGAAAGACATTGTGCAAAATGAAAAAAACTGTATCAAAGCCAGAAAGAACAGGTTTAGCCTCTTGGGAATTTTTTTTTATTCCACATCATTTTAGTTTTTGGATCATATAAAACAATTCACATATGAAACTTTTATTATTATTATTATTGTACAAAACATTGAGGTAGAAGGTGAAAATCATGCTTTTCATTCACAATTTTAAATTTTTAAGTTTCAGCTAATTTTGATCTTAAATTTTCTTCCTTGTTACATGTAGTTACTATAGTAATGCATTATTAAAAGCAACTGACCCTAAAATAAACCCTTACCCAAAATGACGAGCTTACTGCGTTTTTAATTATGAGTGGCACTTCCGGTTTGGGGAACTTCCATTCAAAAAGACTGAAACTAATAGTTTCAAATCATAAAATTGCCCTAAAAAATAAAGCTAATCCGTCAGTTTGACTCAATGAGCTATCAGTTTTCTTTCATGTTTTATTTAAGAATAACATAACATGTCACGTTAAAATACCAAGTGTTGCGTTACTCTTATAACAAGAATATCTATGGCAAGAGCTCTTTTCAGTCACTGCATTCTTTTCCTCATGATTATTTTCTTTTTTTTCCTTCCGCTGTAATAGTATGAAAAAGGTCAACATATACTGCACATTTGTGGTCTGTTCTCACGATTTAATTTACGAAATATGCCATTAATAATTCACGGGAATGCACGAAGAATCTCTTTTTTTACTCCCCAAATCCTCACGTCTCTTTCCAGGTTTGTTTTCACAGGTAAATACAATTTATTATCTGTCAAAATGACGTAAATCACTTTGAAATAGTATCACGCAAAGCTGAAGTAAATCATTTGTTTTATTTTTTTATTAAGGCAACGCATGTTACATAATACAGATTACCACAGTGATATTTAACCGTTCGATTTTGCTGTGGAAAGATTCACGCTTTTGGGGTTATTCATTGTCTGTTGAAAGTACCTTGTTGATTCTTACACTTTTAAATGTCCTTTTAATGTTCAATGCTTGAAGGGTGAGTAGAATAATGTAATGTCATTGGACACAGTTTAAAAAAATATATATTATTGCGTCCATCGAGCTAGTCTTTCACTGATTGTTTACAGCTTAACAGAAGTTACACCCATAATTTGCGCAAAGCGTCATGGGGTGTAGGAATAATGTGGATAAGTACATTCTGTTAATCAATATTACTCAGTACTTATTTGAGTAAACACACTGTAAAAAAGAACACCTTAAAATAAACTGTGCTATGTGGGGTCTCTTCACAAAAACAAACTTTGAGTCCGAGGAAGTTATATAAAAGAAACAAATGGAAACATTTGGGACTAAGTAACGAGTGTAAACTGCAAGCTCAAGGTAATTACCATGCAAGCACTCCGTCTGCCATCTTTACAGCGTTCTGTTTTGATGTTTGCTCCAGAAAAGCTACACTCTTCCTCAACTCCCGGTTCCTGTTTGACTTTCACCTGGTCCACTGTTGTATTCCCCGTTCCAGGTCTACTGGCTGACCCACAACTAAACAAACAAACAAACAAAAGACACACCATAACAATTTTGCATGCAATGTCACAACAATATTCGGAAATCAAATACATAATTCTCTTTGTTCAGTTCTAAGCTATAATTAACAGCTGGTAAAAACACATTGAATGCTGACCTGCCCCGACTGCCCGTACTTGACGTGCTGGACGGACGAGCTGGAGTGTGAGAATTAGATAAACCTTGTGAATGAGAGACACAGAAAGAGCATGTTAAAATTAAAAATCTTTAGAAAATTAAAAAGGTAGCAGACAAGTGAGGGCAAACATCAATCTGAATTTTATTTACAATTTAATAATGCATTATCTGCCTTAAAATCTCAAATAGCCACAAAATGCAAAATTAATCAGAATTTTGTAAAATTGCAATAATAAAAAAAATCAACTTAATATATGATGATGATTATTGCTGACATGACAATGAAACTTTGGATGCCAATTTAAGTGTCATAAGAAATTGCATTTAATGACCTTTAGCCATTTATTCACTGATAAAATAATTTAGAGATGTATGATTTAATTTTAGGACTTGTAAAAAAAAAAAAAAAAAAAAAAATGCATGAGGTAGAATGATATGAATAATATTTGAAATATTTACAATGTTTAAAACATGAGCTCTTGGAGCAGTAAGAAAACTGCTGCACTGCACATTTTATTGCCTGTCTATTTACTCTTAATATTTCCTTTTTTGAAATAACAATAACAACAACAATCGTGGTAATCAAATAACCATGATGTAATAATGGTGAAAAGCATATATATGCTAGCTAGAGTTGTTGGTGAGGTTGGTTGTGTGGTGGTGAGGTAATACACCATTTGGTGCGCATTAATGAAGGGGGGGGGGGCTAATGCAGCCTTAGCCCCAGGGTTGGTGCATATGGCTGCACTGGAGTTTATGCCATATGGAACCAGAGGCACTGAGAATGCATTAATGGTGCCAGCAGAGCCAGCAAAGTCTTAGCTCCTCGGGTTGGTGCGTATGGTCGGATGAGAGTTTCAGCCATACGGTACTGAAGGCACGAAGAGTATGGCATATATAAATATTATACATATAAAATACTAATCTGCATTAATATTTCATGACATTATTTAAATGTATGCTAATCTACACTGACATTTGAATACCAAAACAATGCGTGTCAAAAATTCATGTCAAAGGTCTATTGCAAAAATTCCCACATGCTGGAGTACCTGATGATCCTGGGGAATGTGTAGAAGGTCCCGGTGAGGGATTGGTGGGGCCAATAATAGGATATGAACTAGCAGAAATATATCGACTGAGAAGGTTATCCAGTGTGCTCGAACCGGCATCTTCAAGCTGGTGATTATAAAAAAAGTCAGTTTTTTGCAACACAAGAGCTCTAAAACAATTCAGCTTCGTCTTCGCTTTGGTTATGAAGCATCTGTTATATGAAGAACAATAATAGCAGATCCAAGTATAGGGATTGTCTTTGTCTCATTGCCTTAGGTGCCTTAAACATAATTATGTTTAGAACCTTTATTGCATTTGGGCCCAAAATGTATTACATTTAAATGCTTTATTACATTCAAATGCTTTATTACATTCAGGCTCAAAAGTTATTACATTTCCACACAAGTATTAGATTTGTGCCCTCATGATCACGCATTCTGGGGTTTGAACTTACAACCTTTTGGTTACCAGGCCAGATCTGTAACCACTAAATCTCACCACAGCATCTAATCATCTGACAATCAGTCTAAGAAAATGCAATAGTAAAGTTACCTGAATAGGAGGGATTTCAGGCAGGCAGGGCAGGTTTTCAGGGTTGGTGACTGATGGTATGAGCTCTATGGGGCCAACAATTGGACTGGTGGGGCCACGGTGAATATGGGCATTGGCCATACTGGCACTGGTGGGACTGGTGGGGTTGGCAGCACTAATGTTGTGTAGCGACGCCACAGGGAAGGGGCCAGCATGCCCAGGATTAGAGTGCTATGAGGGGGGAAAAAGGGAAATGTGTTGGAAAATGGCTAAAACTCTTTCATACAGCAGTTATATTTAATTATTTATGATTGTGGAAAATGGTGTGTATACGAGTCCTAGGTGAAATGCAACACAATTTACTGATTTTGTTTTCTCATGCAAAAATTTAGGAAAAAATATGATACCTAGTCTGACAACTGAAAATAATTTTACACTGCAGTCTCCATTTTAAACACACTACATGATTTTAATATGAATAAAAATGTGTTAGCCGCTCCAAGAAATAATTACATACTAATGAGAACCATATTTTATATTACTCACTACTTCCTCAAATAATGACACTATAATTTTAAATATATATATATATATATATATATATATATATATATATATATACACACACTTTAATAAATAATTTATTATAAGAAAATGTATATTTGAACATTAATTTTTTTATTATTAATATATAATATATTCAAATATAAGAATAATTAATTTAATACAAAAATATTATTTAAAAAATATATAAAAACATACTTAATTTATCAATTTAATATCAGTCCCACTGTCCCATATAATGGTAATATAATTGTTATTGTTTCTACCCACAGACAAAATTTAATGTGCAGCAATATATATTTTTTTATAACTAAACATTGGTCACAGGCAAAGTTTCCCATCTCAGGACAGAGGATAATATTAAAAGCCTGCAATTTTATTTCCTGGCTGTCTCCAGTGATTGACTGTGTTATGTCATGTGACTTACTGAAGCCTGTCACATGCTCTGTTGGTGTCAATAACAGAAATGCTCACTCTCCTTAATTACAATTATTGCTGACACTCGACCAGAAAGGATCTAAAAAAGCAGGCTAGATTAAGCAGCTTAAATTTTGCTTTCACTTCTTCTGTTCAAGTAGAAATCAACAACAGTGAAGAAGAGAGTGACGTCTTAGCATTTGGGTTTTTGTCATGTGACCTGCTGGAGTCTCTGCACTGACCTGTCTCTGAAGTTGAGGCTGCATCATGGGATACGGCTGGCCATTGAGTCGGGGTTGCGCCGAGGGCATGCGGTTCTGCACTGATACCATGCGCATGTGTTGCGGTGGATACATGTGGGAGGAGCCATTAACTCCACCCCTCTGGAGGGCCTGCATACTAATGAGCCTCGGAGGCTGAAAAGTGAGAAAGTGGAAGAAATGAAGTCCAGGGGCCTCATTTATAAAACTGTGCGTAGGATCCTTACTAAAAGTGTACAAGCGCCAAAAAGCCAAAAATGTCATACGCAAAAAAATATTCAGACTTATAAAACCATGCGTACGCCAGAATCTGCGCTGAATTCACTTTATAAATCCCAGTCAGCGTAAGATTGTGCGCACATGCGTCTCCACCCCGAAATAACCATATATGGAGCTTACAATGCCTAGTTTTACTATGCATATCCTCATCTGCATATCATTTGCATGATTATTCATCCACGTGATAACATGTTTAAAGCTGCAGTCCGTAGCTTTTTTAAGTTAAAAATAATCCAAATTAATTATATATAAAAAAAAAATCTTCAGCCAGTGTTCAAAACTATCTGCTTGCCATAGCTAGATTCAAAACGGTTAGCTTGTAATAATGATTTTAATTCCAGTGGTACTGGTGGGTTTTCGCGGGAAATTCGAGCATGTCTTTGCGTCATTACGTCACACCCGTACACATAAAGAAGGAGTTTCGGCTAGCCGGCTATACTGCGCGTGAGGAGATGTAGAGATAGGCTTTTCTCGCAGCACTTTACATGATTAAACTTATGGCGGATCCAGAAAGATCCAGACAACAATCATCAGTGTCAACTGGAGATCAACCAGTTATAAAACCCAAAAGACTTCGTACTTCAGATTTAAGGTGGAAAGAGAAAGAAACCGTCTCATGCGAACACAAGGATACACATCGGTGGGGCTTTTGAAAGGTGCGTGAACTCCCGAAGGGGTTCGAAACGGAAGAAGAGACAGCTTTTTCTGCTGAACAAGTAAGACATTTCAATAGTTCAATCGTGTAACAATACGTTTTCTTAATTCACACAGTTATGGAGTTTCCTTTGTTGTGCCTTTCTCGTTTAGCTATTATGGAGAATATGAATTCTGAACTACACAGGTAATCATAAAACACATTAAATAACGTTAGTCACGCAATGCTGATGTTGTTAACATGAACAATTTGAGAACAAAGTAGGCTATGATTTGCACGGTTGCTGTAAATCGCGCTGATTAAATCTAACGATCGCTTGTCATGTCGAATGCTTTTCCACCCTTTAGTTGATCAGAACAAAAATGGATGTTACTTACTTGTTCAGAAGACATTTTCCGGTGAAAATTCTTTTGTTGGTCAAGCTTTCAAAAAGTGAATCTGTGATTCTGAATGACAGTATCCACACAGCGCGGTGATTGACAGCAGCACTCGCCTCAAAACACTGTGTTCATCCGCGCTGTTTCATGCCGATTTACAACCCACGTAAAGATGATAATTCCGCGAATCACTGCAGTTACAGATTTCGAACAGAGATGGCGACAAAAAGGGAAAAAGCTACGGACTGCAGCTTTAACGGTACAAGACATTAGGAAAATATGAAATGCGGATGTGCTGTCACATTAGTTACATTAAAAAAAATAATTTAGTAGCCTATCCTTCCCTTGATTTTGAATAAATAAATCAAATTGGGAAAAACTTTCTTTGAGATGTATTTTACACTATCTTTTCCACTGGCCAAAGAGTATTTTTAATTGATTTATATTTTTAATGGAAACAGATAGATCTTGTTGTGCATTATTTGCACAAAACTATTTTCTCAGACAATCTGCTATTATCATGATAAGCGATTATCTCTGTAGTTAAACATTAAAACACAGCATGCCAGAGGAAAAGTGTTCGAAAGCATTGCATCCACAACAAATATTTCTATTTATTGAATATAAAAAATGTTGTAACTTCTCAGTAATGATTTCATGTAATTATTTAATCTAAATGTTTACATCAGAAGTAAAACAAAAGTTTAAATCATTCTTTTATTTATTTAAACTGTTATTGTGAACATGCACTGTATTTATGATTAGGACTTGTAATGAAGATTTACGGTTTTAGATAGGCAATATGCGTCAGTTTCACTAAACGTAATAGGTTGATGCAATTTGATTTATTGGGTGATGTAATAGGATAATTTAGAAGTTTTTCATTTTAAATAGTTATTGCTATTTGGGCCAGTTGGTGTCGCCAAAACATATACTCTTCTAAAAGAGTGCGTACGCACGGTCAAGAGCATCCTTACGGTGCCCACTTATTTACGCTAAGTTTATTTTTTATAAATCCCGATATGTGCGTGGAAAAATGCATACGCATATTTCTATGCCCATTTTGTGCGTACCCAACGTTTATACATCAGGCCCCTGGTCCTTACATGAACAAAACATACAATCAGGAATTATCACTTTAAATGCCCATCATTTTAATAATGATAAGAATAATAAAGAATAAACCAAATATAATTCTGCTGACATATACTCTGAACCAATCATGAGGTTAATTCAAAAACAAATTTTCCTTTCTTGGGAAAGGAAAAATTAAAGAAGAGATGTACTTCATTGGTCATCAACTTCTGCCCATAGACAATGCTGGTCCACCAGCTAGACCAGAATAAACCAGACATGCGTGGAAAGCAGGAAAGATCTAATCTCTAACTTACCGGTTGCTGTATCATCTGTGGTGGACCTCCTTGTCTGGGATGCTGGGACATCTGTGAAGCGATGCGCATCTGCTGCTGAATTTGTTGCTGATGTTGTTGTTGTTGTTGTTGTTGCTGCTGTTGCTGCTGTTGGTGCTGTTGCTTCTGAGCGATCGCAGCCTGCTGCATGTGCTGTAACCTCAGCTGGGCCAGGTTGATCTGTCCTGAGTGCTTACCTGGGTGGTTGTGACTGGGAGAGATCTGCTGATTGACCATCATGCTGGGTGGAGGAGCTGTATGTGACACTTTTTCAATAACAAGATTGCCTGAACAAAAAAGGAGAGCGGGGTCAATGCCTCTGGAGGCATGTAAATGCCTGTTAACACCAAGTTTGAATTTGTGTCACTCTCTGAAAAGTTAACCGACAAAAATAAAATAAAAAAATACTGTAGTTTGATATTTTGGACAACATGTTAAATTTTATAAAAATAAAATAACATTAAATTAAAAAAAATTAATTACCATATTATGATTTCAGACAATATGTTTAATTTGACAAATGATACAATAAAATAAATCTAAATTATATAAAATTAAGAAAAGAAATGCCCACAGTGATATATTTTAGACACAATGTGTATTTAAAAAAAAATGTAATAAAATAACCATAGTATGATATTTCAGACAGTTTAATTTTAAACTCTGGTTGTGTATGTTTGTCACTGATATTTGGACATGGTTTCTCTGTGTGAAATAAAAACAGGTTTTAGCCGCAAGTTAAGTTAAAGTTGAGTCAATACCGAGGTTAACCACATTCTTGGCCCAGAAGGTGGGGTCGCAGAAGAAGCGGACTGCTCCATTATTTTGAGGTACTGGGTCCACACGGGCCTTCATAATGAAACGCAGCTGGTATGTGATCTACAGAGTTAGGAAAAAAGCAACAAAAAAAAAAAGCGAATGAGGAAAGACGCAAAGGAGAGAAGAATCTACAATACCAATGCTTTTTGTCATTTAAGTTGATGTTGATATGGTATAGACATCCTTTAAAATGAAAGAAGTGGCTTTGTTTAAAATAGTACAAGTGTCTTCTCCTATGACAGAACTGTTATTGGTGGAAGGTGTAAAGCCAGTAAAGATTACACATTTGCAAAAATGGACCCTAAAAAAAAAAAAGGAAACAGGTGTTTTAAGAGAGAATTAAGCGTTGTGGCTGACCAGTCTCTTGCTGTATAGCAGGGCTGTACTGCTTCCATTGCTGATGGCCCAGTTGGTGAAGTTGAGCACATGGATGATTTGCTGGGCCAGGATGCTGATGTCCCTCTGTTGGCTGAGCAGCTTTATACTCCTCTCTTTGGTCACACTCTTTATACGGTAATAGAGGGAATGAATAGGGAAGAGAAGAATATTAAGAATGACTGAAATTAAACAAATTCTGGACTTGCTAGTGTCAAACCATAAACGTGAGAGGCTGAGGGGCAGGATAATGTGCTCACATGTAAAGGTTCCAGAACAAAAACTTGACTTGTTATACTAAAAGCCAATTCACACCACACAGACAAATGGCAACCAACACAAACAAACAAGTTGGCTGTTGGATTTAGAATTTTATGAAAAATAACTCATGTTCACACTTGCTCAACAGACACTGACAAACACTGACTGAACATGTTCAGTTGGGTGAAATCAAACCCCAATCAACGGCAACAAATACCAACAGGGGTAACACACTGATCCGACAAAACCCAACCAACATGTTTGTTGACGTTTGTCAGTGTGGTGTGAACTGGCCTTAATGCAAAACTAGATAATACACAACCAGATATAATCAATTTTAAAATAATATAAGTTTACACAATATTATTTTAGAATTATTTTTAGTATTAAAAAGGTATTTATTTTTTTGAATTAGCTTAATTAAGTTTTAATAATTTTGTTTTGCACTTTTGTCATTTTTATTAGATGTTTTTTGATCTTAAATCATTTCTATTCAGCTTTCATTTGTTTTTATTTCAATTTGTTTTAGTAATTTTACCACATTTCACATTAGTTGCCAATGCAATCTTTCTAATGTGTTTTTTTTAAAGTTTAAGGTTATCTACTATTTATAGTTTATTTTAATTATCGTGAATATTTTTAATAGTTTTACTTTCCAAAAACCACACAAGTGGTACTATGACGTGCATTTAAATGGACATCCTGTTTCTATGCGTCACATTGCACAGTGCCTTCAGCTACATTTTCCCCATCCATCTAAAACAAAACCTAAAAAGTGACAACCACAGCATCACAGGGGGCTTTCGTACTGGAGGAACCTTTTCATAGTTCCTAGAACTATTAGTGGAAGTACCCGGATTTTGGCGTGTTCGCACCGCAGGAACTAGGAATGATTTTAGTTCTAGGAACTCTTTTTGGAGGAACTAATTTAGCTCCTACTTCAGAGTATGATCTAAACCAGCACTATAGGAACTATCTGTGACTTAAGTGTACGCTGATTGGCACGTGAAACACCAGCACCCACCATTTTTAAAAGGGGAACAAGGAAAACATGATTATGTATGTATTTCTGCTCAGCTAGCAACACTGGACATCAACCACACGGCATACGCTAATACCTTTTCATATACCGTCTACTTTCTATGTATAACAGTTCTATCTAATAATGTATAAGACAGGACTGTTAGATAGATTATAAACTAACGAACACCGAGAATGGGAGCACTGTGTGCTCAGCCTCTGGCGTTCTCAGCACCGTCAAAATAAAGGTTTGCCGCACAGTCAAAAGCCGCTTTCCGACCAAGTAGTTACAGGTACTTAGTTATAGGAACTGTCCACTTCTAAACAGTTCTAAGAACTACTCTCCCCCAAACTCGGTTTTGCTGTTTGCGTTCGCAATGGCCAAGTGGCCATAGGAACTGGTAGGAGGGGTAAGGCAGGGTTTCCGCGGGGTCTTAAAAAGTCTAAAATTCTGGACTTTAAATTTAAGGCCTTAAAAAGTCTTAAGAACGGCCAGATTTTCATCCTAGGTCTTAAATTTCATTTAGTCAGGTCTAAAAAAGTTTTTACCCTCGTTCATTTCCAGAAACGCTGGCCGCAGAAAGTTATTACAAAGTAGCAAAAAAGTATCGAGTTGTAGCTTACAAAGCGGAGCTCTAGAGCAGGGGTCTCCAACACGTCGCTCGCGTGCTCCAGCAGCTCGTGGCTTGATATGAGCTAGCTCGCCAGAGGCCGTTCACATATCGCGTCTTTTCCGCGCTCAAGTTTGTTCAAGTGTAGGCGCGCGGCAAGCATAATTGAAGCGACGCGTTAATTTTTTTTACCAGACGCAACTTTTCAGAATGCCGCAAATGCATGCACCGCAGGTCATGTGACAGGAACCAACCAATCACCCCTTTCCATAACAACATTGAAAGCTCCGTCAACATGAAGGATGGGGGGTTCACCCAAACACTACTAATAAATATAAGCTAATGTGTAAATGTCAGTAATTTATCTTTTTGACTCATTCTTTTTATTAAAAAAAATATGTAAAGGCTGAAATATGAGGTTTATCTTTGTATAAAACCTTTTTTTGTCAACTTTATTTGAACTTGTACATATTAGTAGATGACATGTTGCAAGACACTTTTAAAATCTAGCCATCATTTTTAATGTTATTTTAATGTTTATGTGAACAAAAAGTGCATATTGATGCTAATCAATTTATTTGCTCTTTTTCGACATAAAACTAGTTGAATTGACTTCATTCTGTAGTATTAGTACTTTTTGAACAGGATTCTGTGATAACCTTGATAATTTTAGTCACTTTAATCATCTCATCATTTCCTCTCTAGTTATGATCTACTAAAATCAACAATAATTGTGTTTTTACAGTATAATATTCAAAAGTACAATTTTATATTAAAAAAATATCTACCTCTCAGATAGATAGATAGATAGATAGATAGATAGATAGATAGATAGATAGATAGATAGATAGATAGATAGATCTCTAATGATCCCGAGGTAACTATCTATCTAACTTGGATAATGCGTCGTGTAGGTCTTACATTTCAATCTTAATGGTCTTAAAATGTCTTAAAAAGGTCTTAAATTTGACTTACTGAAACCTGCAGAAACCCTGGGTAAGGGAGTGACGCAAGTACCGTAGCGCGGCCACATACAACAACAACAAACCAGCATGGAGGAGGCTATCGGAATGTTCCTGTTCTGTCTTGCCGGGACCTTAATAACAGAGTACGAACGGCAGCGTTTAAAGACTATGCTTGAGTTCTGTACAGAGAAACACAGAAAACGAAGGCCCCAGCGTAATATGATCTTAAGTAATATGATGGAAGAAGATAGAAGAGCAGAGCGCAGGAGGCAAACAAAACGACGGGTAAGTTTAGCTAGCATTAGCAATTAGCTGGTTGAATGCGTTATGTTTGTCTTAAGTTCTTAAGACAGTGCGCTGCAAGTTCCGTGTTGACAGTGGGCGTGACTTATAAGTCGAACCAATTAACGTAGACCTAGGGAAAGGGAACTAAAATAAATCCTCACTCTAGACTAGGTACTGAAAGAGTTATAGAAACTACGGTCTGAGGAACTAAAAATTCCCCAACTTAGTCCGGTTGGAACACGAGAAAAAAATGGTTATAGGAACGTTCTGTTGCAACTGCAAAAATCCCTCCGGTCGGAAAGCGGTTAAAATAAAAGTCACAACAACAAGTGCGGCTTACGTCACTTCAGAGTTTCTACTGGCGGTGCGAATGCAACCAGAATAATGTTCCTTGGGGAACCATTGGTTCTCAGGAAACCACCCTGGTGGCATGTTCCTAGAAATACCCGGTGCGAAACCCCCTAAAGTAGTCAAGTAACCAGTTGTGTCATTGTTTGGCTCTCAAGTTAGTGGAAATGTGGGCCATTTGCAATATCTGATGTGTGTAGTAAAAATTACAATCTGTCTCTGCTTACCACTTGTGATTGTATCACCAAAGATGGACATTAACTACACTTGAGTGGCTTCACCATTAAGCCCAATTTATACTTCTGCGTCGAACTCACGCCGTAGCTACGTCGTAGCATGCGTAGCCTACGGCGTACCCTGACGTGCCTCTCTCCAAAAATGTAACGCGTCAATTCTACGTGGACCGGTGATTGGTCCCTCTGTGATTGTAAAACCCGAGGGGTTTTACATGCACCCTCTGCATGTGTAATTGCAAGTATAAATGAAAACCGACGCGTAGCCTACAGCGTAGGTCAGACGCAGAAGTATAAATCAGCCTTTAGAATCTCATGACTGTTGAAGACTCCCTGAAGATGTAACACCATTAAACACTGTGACATCTGCAGGGCTCGATTCATCACTGACTGGTGTGAATCACAGTCAAAGGTGTCAATTGTGGCTAATTTGAGTTGAGCCGTGAAGCACAGAGTTTTAGGTGTCTGAAATAAAAACAGCACGGTCCCTTTCAGACATTCTGCACCTTCACATTTGGCCTCTCTCAAACCATCGGTCTTCAGTTTTCAAAACTGTCCTTAAACACGTGATCCTCGTCCTTCAGATGTCGATACACTGTTGAATTTTTCCTGGAGGGGTCTGTACTTCTGGCTTGCATCAATCACTTGTAAACCGGTGTCCTTTTTTCTTACACTAGCAGTTTTGCTCCAATTTATACAATCAGTAAAGCTTCCCCCACAGCGATTCGCAAGGTTTATGGCATGTGATGAGGTTCACACAATGTGGTGGCTAGAAAATAACAATGACCTTGTTTGCACTAGGTATTAACATGCGTCTCAGGTGATCCGACCACAAATGGTCAGCTGAGACAAATCACTGTTTACATCTAGAATTAACATGTAGCTCCAAAGCATCTGCTGCAAGTATTTGTGAGCAGATTTTGCATCTCAATACATGGATCACTTACTGCATGTTAAATATCAGGGCTATGTTGGTATTGCATATCATTTAAATCATTTCCCGCATGTTATAATGCAAAACATTCCTGCAAACATTTATTCACTTTAGTGTGTAGGTTGTATGAGTAAGTGAATCCACACAGATTTTAAGATCAAATCACTCATTTTAAAACTTTCTGCAAGACGTAATTTCACGAATAGCGTGAGAGATTCAGCGGTGCCGCGTCATCTCTCTCTCAAAATGCGCTCAACATCACCACATTGCATCTGCACAAGTCAAGCATCAAGCACACTGCAGGCGGCGATAGACAGTTTTGCATCGTCACTCAAGTTTATCATATGGACGTCTTTTTAATAGGGCTGTCGCGATAACCGCAATATTGCATTACCGCGCTACTGACAGGCCAACCGCAGAGGAATGCAAGTAACCGCAGCAACCGCAAAGCGCGTTTTCTTTTTTCATAAGGCCACCCTTCGTAGTTCGTACCATGTGTATTGAATGTTAAATAAGTTAATAATGATAACAGGACTGTTTATCATGGTGATTTGTACAGAGGATTCGTGGATTAGGACTTAAACCTAAACAGACAGTGACTGTGATCGACTGAGCGCGTGTGATTACCTGCGTCTGTCTTTGAAGTCAAGTCATGTATATTCGTGAAAAGGTTGCCATTTACAAGGAAAGCAAAATATTTGTCGTAGGCTATCATCCTTTTAACGTGTAAGGGTATTTACCATGAATGGCGTCAGCGCTGGTCAGCATTACACAGCGCGAGGAAGCCGTGGGGGGAAAGCAGCGAGTCACGCATTGAATCAATGCCATTGGTCTCTATTAAGTGAAGCATTGCTTCAGCTTTGCCCAAAAGTGAAGCATTGCTGGCCAGCTGAGCCTTGAAAAGTGGAGCTCAAAGTTAAAAAATAATTAACACTTTGTTTCATTACATCTATCATTTAAGGAATCAGCTTTTTTGAACGTTTTCGTTGAATGAACAGTTTAATGACTCACTCAAAGAGTCCGTTGGCGTAACAACTGCGCGCTGAGTGAGTCTTTCAATGCGCAGAGATGCTGTTTAGTTTCGGTTACATTGTTTACATTGTTTTTGTGTATGCTGACCACATCATAACACGGATTTATATAGTAACAAATAAATATAAATAAATAAATAACAGTATAATATATCCGTGCACTAACTCTTAAAATGACAGCAGCCTAATATGTGTCAGTCATTAATGTTAATAAAATACACAAAACAATTAGCTTTAATTGTAAGGAATCAGGATTAATAGTCTATGTATTTAATTTATACAGGACTAAAAGACTATCCAGTGTTATTTTACATTTGATTACTTTATTTAGTAACTGAATACTAGTGTTAAGGCCCTTGCACACGGAGTCCGAAATTTACGTATGCGTTTTTTCGGATTCGTAATTCGGTGGCTCTGAATTGTCAAAACACCATTCAAACTGCTTGCTACAGATGCGAAAAACACAGAAAATCGAACCCGATCCGCTTTTTTTTTATGACGGACGAAAGTTTCGGAGGCAGTGTGCAAGCGTGATTGACATAACGTGAGGTCGTATTTATTTTTTAACGTGCGAAAATTTCGGACGCGAATTTCGGACTCAGTGTGCAAGGACCTTTAGACCTACCCAAAAAACCCCAAAATTAATTTGTATTTTTATTCTATTGTATTTATTTGTGCTAATTAATTTTGAAATCAAGATTGAAATCAAGCTTCCTTGTGTTGTGTTAACTCTTGAGCAACAAAACCACAACTACAACGAGTAAGCAAACATTTAGGTGAGATAAATGTAATTTATATAAAAATAAAAAGTGTCTAAATGCCCCTCTCCCCATAAGAATCACCTAAAGGGAAGAATTTCCCCCACATTTTCCTAAACTAAATTCAGGCCCTTAATATACACACATATACTTTTTACTCTCAGAACAAACATGACACACTCATCGTTATTCTAGCTGAGCAGTTGTATTAACTGAACTTTGGATCTACGAGCTTCACATCTTTGCATATACATTAAAGGGGTCATATGATGCGATTTCTTGTTTTCCTTTTTCTTTAGTGTTATGTAGCTGTTTGTGCATGTATAATATCTGCAGAGTGACAAACCTCAAAATCTCAAACCCAAAGAGATCTTCTTTGTAAAAGTTAAGGCTCAGCCACACCTTCCTAAAACGCTTCGCTCAAACACGCCCCCACAAATCTGAGTCAGTATTTGGGGACAGAGTTTCATAACACTGCCCAAATGTATACGCAAAGAAAGGCGGCGTATCTTTTATTCTCGGTGTATTATTGTTGCAGCCAGCACCGCCATGTTGCGGAGATGCTTTGTTTTTCATTTGTTTGGCCTTCCCAAAGAGGACACAATTAGAAAACAGTGGTTAAGATTTATTTACAATACTGTTCCAGAACAGTACAACCAAAATATTCGCCTGTGTGCTGCGCATTTTTTGGAGGACTGTTTCCAAAACCTGGGAGAGTACAAGGCTGTGCACAAAGGCTGATTCTAAAGAGTGGGGCAATTCCTTCTTTGCAAGTACATTCTGGCGCTTTTGACTCACAGCCTGTTTGTTTGTTTTAATTTTTTACGAATTTACTACTGACTATTCAAACGAGAGTTTTGAGCAGCGCTTGTTGTTTCTACAATCACAAATGCAGCCATGGTTTTATGTTTACATAGTGTTCTCACCCCCGTAGCGTGGCGTGACGCGTAAAAAGACAGTATAAGTCATTATAATCAGTAATTATGTCCTCACTGAAATAAAACCTTACCAATCTGATAAGTTCTGGTCCAGTCGCGCTGGCAAAGTTGATTGATCAGCTTGGTCATCTGTATTTTCCAGATCAGATTCGGGCTCGAATTGATAAGGTAGTAACGACATAATCAGCTGTCATTATTGCTTTGGGAGCTGATGTTCCAAATATGGTAAGGGGCGGATTATTTCCACCACACCATTAATGTATTTGGGCCAATCAGAGACCACCGCGCTTTTAAGAAAGATGAGCTTTGTGAAAATCTACACGTTTCAGAAAGGCGGGGCATAGAGGGGCAACAATAATGTACAGTATGTGTAAAATATGTACTTTTTTTGACCTAAAACCGCGTAAACACATTGCATTAAACCAAATACACAAAATAATGTTTTTTTTAGAACCGTCATATGACCCCTTTAATTAATTTAGCAGATGCTTTCATCTAAATTGAATTGTCTGTGCTGCTGCATGTTGATATCAAGGGCTTTTTTTTTCTTTTAAAGCCATAAGCCTGGAGTTTTATTGTAAAGGTTGATGGACAGGTCTGTCTTTGTCATTTGATCCAGTTCACAAGCACATTATGATGAGATAGCACCAGTTTACACTGCTTATAACATAAATGCACACTATTCCTTCTGTCAATGATGCTTGATGGATTATGTCTGAAGAAATAAGTCATAGAATTGGCCACTCAGTTATTTGTTAAGATCACCTCTGCTGTCCGTACCAACATCTTTTAATTGGAATTTCAGACTTGTTTCCTTAGGAAATCAAATAGTTTTTGCTTTATTGATGCCTGTACGCTTACCTCCAGCTGCTGCAGTAGAGATTTGCCCTTCTTGTTGATTTCATTGATGAGAGTAAAGACTGCTATCTTTATCTCATGTTCCACCTTCTTATGCGTCTCGGCAACTTCTTTGATTCTAAAAGGAAAAAAGGGAATAAAAGACATTAAAAAGTCCCAGTAGTTCATTAAACAATAATTCAATACAATTCTGCCAAAGATTCAAAAAAGTCCAGCTACTTTTCTTTAATGAAAAAACAAGATCAGTAAGACTTGGCAATCAAATTTGAACGTCATCAACTATAAAACCGATGCAACACAAGTCCTACCTGTTTTGCACCTGAGATGCAGAAAACTCCACAAAGTTCCTCTTCTCAAGCAACTTAGTCATGAATGTCTCAATGATGCCTTTCTGGTTTTGAAAGGCTTCTTCTAGAAACTGGTACCTGCCAAAAAAAAAAAAACCCACCTGTTCTATTCTGATCTATTCCTTTAATGCCATGTTAATGGTGTAGGTACTAATTCTCTCTTCATTTGACTGTCTTGTTTAAAAACTCTTTCATATATTGCCAGCTGATTTAATACAGTTCAGATGAAGACGGTGCATGGTTACTGTAAACAGTGTGGTCTGGCTGACCTGTGTTCTTTGTGTTCAAGCAGCTGGCAGTCTCTGCAGGTTAAAGTGTCACATGTCTCGCAGAAGAGCTTGAGGGCCTCTTGTTTGTGCACCGGACAGAAGACGGGTCTCTGGCCTGACGTTCCAACCGATTCTACAAGACAGAACCACCATAGTCAAATTAATCTTTTGCTGCTTATTTCCTCCCGACCCTCTATTCTCTCAGTCTATGACTGCCATATGTTCTCACATGCGCCTTGCCAAACTCAATCGAAAAGAGGGAAACTAAATGGGTTAGCTCTAATGAAAACAGTACAGGCAGAGCAAGCGACTCACTCAAAACTCTGCCTGTTGCCATAGCAACTGTACTACGACTCAGCCTGATAAACGTGCAAAACAGATGCTCCACACCGTTGCTGAAACATCCAAACTACAACAAGACCACAAGACCAAAGCATCTTTCAACATAATGAAAACAATCATAATCGCAACTGGAAATGGAAATAAATGAGTCTACAGCACGTACCAGAAGATACTTCCTCTTTTTTGCGTATTTTATGGTCCTTCGTGAATTTGACCCTTTGATGTGCTTCAATGCAGGTTTTACAGAGCCACTCCCCACATTCCATACAGAATCCAATGGCGCTGGCATTATCTTCACAGCTGGTACAAACCTGTTACAGAGCAAATAAAGAACAAAACCTTTTAAACTAATGTCTAGAGGACTGAAGTATTGGCTCACAATCAAAAGTTGATAAATGATAGCATGCAAGCTAATAAAGCAAGGTTTTATCTAGGGGTGTGAATACCAATACATTTTTGCTCAATATAATTTGACAAATCGAAGAGCAATGCGATTCAGTAACTTTCTAAAATACTTTTATGGGATAGCAGCATTCATTAGGCATTTTAAATAAATTATTCAATGCAAAATTATTAGGACTGATGGAAAGATTGTTATACTCTAGTGAAGTCAAAATCACAGAGCTGATGCTGACCTGTGTTGAGTTTTCCACTGATGTGCTTGTGGCCTCTGAAGTGTCCTTGACAAAGTAATTGTCCACCATGTCAATCTGTTTGTACTCCTGATGGCACACCATGCAACGCATGACATTCACTGCACAAAAACATTAAAAATAAAAAAAAAGAGTTAGCAAAGCCTGGAAACAAACAGAGGAGTGATACAGGAGATTCATGCATCTATTTTTGATTAGAACTCACTTGAAGCCCTGGACAATAACTGACATGACAGGACAATAAATAAGAAAAGATAAAAACACTGAATAACTACTTGGTTCATAATATAAATGAAAACTGTGTTGGTCCAGCATTACAGTTTTTGTTTGCTGTCCGAGGAGACCAAGATTCTATTCTCCATGTAGATTTTTTTTATAAACTATATATAGAAATGGAACTACTTGGACTAGTATATTAGTTGACTACACATCCCTAATTACAACTAAGAACTGGTATTTACAGAACTCACAGGAAAATTCATAATAAAATAATTTTAATAAACAATTTTTTTTAAAAGATCAGCAATGGTAATTGGCAGCTTGACTGTACTGACCAAATTTAAAAATGTGAATGGTTGATTTCTCTCTGCCACATCGTTGTTTTTACCTATAATAAATCATGCAGCCTATAGATACACATTCGACATCAGATACACATTCATGGAATGTATACATACACACACACACAGAGATTAATTATGCAGCCAGAAAAACTATGTGCAGTCTTCGAACTAGATATCATAAAACTGGAGAATGTCTTCATTTAAATTGCATTATGGGAAAGGATGGAAAAAACCTTCCTATAGGGAATGTTGAATTTCTTACTGAGGGTGCATGCATAAGAAAAAAAGTAATGTCGGCTTCTTATGCATTTAAAATCCAAAAAAGGATTTTGATTCATTAATAATTCATAAGGTTTTATTAACTATTATTGCCATCTCCTGCAATAAAGATTCTGCTCTTGGTGTGCATCATGCAGCAGCATTTCACCACAAATAATGATCTATTCATAAAACGAATTTAATTTCATCTTAATTTAATTTGAAAACATATTGAGAGATTGGACATGCCCCTCCCCCACACATCACATGCAACACCCCCCACCTCTTTTCCCTGGCAGCCCATCAATCCCCCACAAAGCTACAGCTAGAACTAGTCCAAACCAGTTTGAGCCAGTTTGCACTGGCTCATACAGCTTTCAGCCGGTTTCCCTTAAGCACCCAGCTGCAAACCCCAGCTAATGATTGGCTACTGAGAGCAGCTGGAGAAACACTGCACTGAAACACAGTGCAACTCACTGCTGAGTTACTCTGTACTGATATTAACTGGAGCCAGTGATGCATTGCCTGAGGCACATCTATTCCACAACACGTCACATGCAGAGCCCTGTAATGCAATTAAAATTCCTTTATTATTCAAACAGAGGGTTATAAACCACTTTCTTTAATAATTATGATGCAATTAAGGTTTGAAGTCTTATAAAACCCAAGATTGTTACATTTTATAACACAACTGACATTTTAAGATTCAGTCTGGCAAAATTCACAATATTCTCATAAACTAGTTCACATTATCGAAATATTAGCTAGCTAAGAGCTGTTAAAGTTAATAAAAATGTTGTATGTCTACAAAAACTGGTTGCTGATGCCAAGAAAAGTGTCTGAAAACAAAGCAAAATAGACCAGACGGCTACAGTCAATCTGAGAATAACAGTTTAACAACTCTAGTTAGACAGCAGGCTTGAGTACAACAAAGTGCTTGTTGAGATTCAACTAGCAGCACAGTGTCACAGATAATTTTCTCAGTCAGGTTACTGTGATGAGTCACGCTGGTAAACGCCGAGTTACCTCCCCCTGAACTTTAATTTAATGTCTACGACAAGCCCAAAACAAACCTGGCAAGTGGACAAACCCTTCAATTACAGATCGCAAAAAGAGGAGGAGTAAACCACCAAATAACAGTTCAAAGTTTCTTACAAAACAGCAAATGTCAGTGAAATTAGGTGCTTAATCTTCAGAAAATGCTGATCAGCAACTTTAGATGATTAGTTGATCTATTTTACTTTTCTTATATGAGGAGGATTGCAAATTTGGCCTCCCTATAAACATTTGGGAAATGCACAGCTTGAAAATATGACTTGTGTGAGTTCTTTAAATAAAAAACTAAATTAAATGTATAAAAACTAAAAACTATGGAAAAAGGGTTGCAAATAACATGATTGTTGCAGAATAATTATATAATTATATATAATTATATCATATCAATTCCAAATTCTGACATTGTAGGATTTAGATTTTTGGATACATTCGAGAAAGTAAAGACTTCTGAATTGGGAATCTTAAGTTAGATAATAGTTCAGTTTACCATGTCTAATCGTTCTCGGTTCAACTTGTTCTCACTATGAAAAACAAAGGAGTCATGCCTGTAATGCATCAAAAAACAGGAATGTGAAACCAAAGTGTACCCTATTCAACAAATATAACAATGCAAAAATTAATGTTGTACATATTTATATCACTACCTGGCTTAAATTTTTATACTTGTGGTCAGTGGAATGAACTTTTTAATCTGATAGCCTGGCAAAATATTCTGCTGTATAATGTGCGCTGATCTAATTTGAGATTGAATATTGATTTGATGGCATTCTGCAATAACAGTGAAGAGTCTTAGAAAAGTGAAGAGATTTAAAGAGAAATTACAGCGTTGGGCTTGTAAATATGCATCAGTGATCTCTGATATGGGTGAATAACCAGAACCACACAAAAAAATTAAAATAGTTTTACAGGCTGCAGCTAATGCTGAATCTAGTTCATATATTATTAACTACAATGCATGGTGCTAACTTATTACCAGAAACGCAAGCACAATGGAATGATAATACACTGCACTCAATGCACAAAGCAAGTGCATTGACCAAAATATCCTCATATCTCCACTGCACCAATAATGACATTTAAGAGACAGTGATAACGCTCCAAAAAACAATGCTAAAACTAAGCATGCATAATTAAAACCAACCAATCACCGCAGCAGCACTTCTAGTCTGGTTTATCAGCAGAAAATGCAGCATTTGGGGATGGCATAGTGTCCATTGTCAAAGAAAACCATAGAGCACCAATGAGTACATGATCTGGGGTCACAAGCCATGACCCCTGCATTATCAATAACTCTGGATGGTTAATCCTAGTTACCTTGTGTTTGACCACCACATTAGTTCACTGGTGGCTCCTACGGCACAAATATAGTGACAGGACTGAATCAGATCATCGATACATAGACAATGATGTGTCAAAATATCAGGACTATAGTCTGATAAACTGGATCAGCAAATAATTGAGTTTGTCCATGGAGCATAAAAAAAGAGCCCATCACTGACTGACATGAGGTGTGCATGAGGCTGCAACATCTATACATTAAATATAACTTGAATATGCCAGGCTTACTGTTTTAAAAGGTCAGTTCATTAGAAAATCCATCATTTAGCTTGTAAAGACTGGTTAATGCAGGGTTTCTTAAAATGGGTCAATAAAGGTAAAGGCAAGTCAATTTTATCAGTATAGCGCTTTTCACAATACATTGTTTTTAAAGCAGCTTTACAGAAAATTATTATGTTAATGTTAGTAATATCTTCATGCCTTACAGTTGCATTTAGCAAATTTGAGCTGGACAATAATATATTTCGATGATATAAAAAATCAGAGATTAAATATAGTATATTGCTTTACATGACTCTATACTGTATGTACGTGAATAGAGTTGGATATACTTGCATGCATGTACTTATGTATATATATATATATATATATATATATATATATATATATAGAGAGAGAGAGAGAGAGAGAGAGAGAGAGAGAGAGAGAGAGAGAGAGAGAGAGAGAGGAACAAAATAAACAATAGCGATTTGCTATGTAGTATATATTGTAAAAAAAATATCTTAAACATAAAAATTAAGATTAAATAAACTATTAATGAATAGATTGAATAATAATAATGAATAGAAATAAATAAACAAACATCTAAATAAACATCTAACAGTATAGTGCTGTATTTTCTAAATAAAATTTTACACATATGTATCATATTAATTTTTGCACATAAAAGTATTAAAATGCCTTTTAAATTTTAGGAAAGGAGTCCCTTGCACATATTTGGGGGTATCTGGCAATCAAAAAAAATTAAAACCCCCTGGGTTTGTGCATCTATATGCACATAGAGAAAACGCAGCTGATATTTAACTAGCTAATTTCACATGACTTGCTGAGAGTAAATAAGTTCTGACAGTTACTCGTGTATTAAAATACTACAATCAGTCGGTATAACTATAACTGCATGAGTTAAACACCAAACACCAGCTGATGATCGCACATGCCATCATGTGTAAACAGTTAAGCAATGGATCGTTTCTGGATTGTTGGGGACAGAACTGAAAAATCTCACTTCCCTTTTCCTAACTTACCAATACGAGTGTCCTGTCCATGGGGCCCTTGCACCGGGACGGTGATCTTCCGTTCCGGCTGCGGGATACACTTGAGGCAGAAGGAGTGCAGGCAGGGAAGGAGTTTGGGTTCACAGTCACGGTTCTGGAGACTCTGTTTACACACAGCACACGTATCCAATAGGTTTATCGGGGCGGCAGGGGTTGAAGAGGAGGATGCTGCTGCTGCTGCTGCTGCTGGAGGAGGCGACATCTCGTTAACGAGAGCGGGTGATGGACCGGCAGCGGTGCTGTCCGCGGAGGACGAAGACGACGACGACGACGGCGGAGGTGGCGGTGGCGGTTCAGTGCTCTCGGCATTTGGTGTCCCGTCTGTAACGTTAGCTCCGCCGCCGCTGGATGTCGTCAGCGCTTCGGGAACGGTCTCTTGAGACTTGAGCTCGTCTGTTCCTTCTTTCGGTACTGCGTCGACTAAAATTACACCGTTGGGGTCCTTTGCTCCGCCATCTCCGTTATCTTCTGTTCCCGAAGCCTCTACCTCCATATTTTCGGAGCTCTCCGTACAATCTTGGCCTTTGTTGTCCGCCATCTTTGCTCCTCTTTGAACCGCCTGACGTTCGACGCGCTCAGAAAATCCGATGTGTTTGACGTCATGCCGTCGCTCTCATGTTCGTCACAGAGAATAATTAATAATTTATTTGAAACTCCCCCTGGCTCTGTTCTTGTTTAATATTTTGTTTTCTGTATTAATGACTCTATTTGTATGTTCTTACCATTTGTATCGTTAAGATTTAATAAAGATTTTAAAAAAAAGTATCCATTAATGAAAAAATATTATAAAGTTGTATTTGCGGTCAATTCATTTTATATACATAAATTTACATTGTAATTACAATAACATATTTTTTATTTTTTAAATAGAAAACAAAGGTTTTTTTTATAAATGTCGTTATAAATCCATATTCTGTACCTGTATTTTTATTTTGTATTAATTGTCACTTTTTAGTTCACGTTATGTAAAACGTATGCTATGCAGTTGCTTTATTCATATAAAATCAATAAAAACAATATCATCGATATTGATTCCTCTATTAAATAGACATTTTGTGTGTGTGTGTTTTGGGGGGAGGGGTGCAGGTGTCATGGGTAGCCTACTTAAAATATTTTTATATTTTAATTTCTCTTTCTCTGCTCTCTTTCAAAAGTGAGCTGTTTGTAGGCGATTAATTGCGTCTTTCACTATTTTTGTGCGTTTTAGAGCTGTACTCAGTCATTAAAAATTGTTACATATAAATAATTCACAGTATTCAGAAATGTATATTTATTTACTCGATCATTCAGATGAGAAGTTTCATCTGTAACCGAATAAATGCTCTTCTATGTTACATGGTGCGGGTCACCTCATGGGAGCAGCTCATAGGCAGATATCTTGAGATCACGTATTTTGCAGATTTAAAAAAAAATGTGTACGGAAAATTAAAAACTATCTGCTAACTATTTTTTTTAAGCTCATGATATGCATTCATTTTTATGTTAAATAATAAATCACAAGTCACAGACAAACACATAGGATAGGATCAATACTACTTAAAAGGACAGTTCACCCAAAAAACTCACCCTCATGTTGTTCCAAACCTGGATGAATTTCTGTCTTCTGCTTAACACAAAAGAAGATATTTTGAAGAATGTCGGTGATCAAACAGTTGATGGGCCCCATTGACTTCCATAGTATTTCTCCCCCCGTACTATGATTACCCATTCTTCAAAATATCTTTTGTGTTCAGCAGAAGAAAGTAGCTCAAACAGGTTTGAAACAAGGGTGAGTAAATGACAAAATTTAATTTTTGGGTGAAATATCACTTTAATAGGCTACATTAGAATTGAAAGTTTAATTTGATGTTGATGTAACTTTATTCAGCATCTGGGAGCTTTGCTCATGAGCTAGTCAAGTTAAAGTTTTGTAGATTTTGAAGAAACATGGAGTATTAAAATATTATTGTCCCAAGCGTGATGGGGGAGTTAGTAACCAACCAAGTTGCATTCTAATCACTTTAGAGTAAATTCTTTTTTCATGTCAAGCTAATAAGCAGTGTGCAGTATTTTGGGAAAAAAAACTCAATTAAGCAAGACATTACAAATACCTCAAGACCCACAAACAGACCACTAATTGCAAGTAAACAACCAAGGTTGAATGTAAAAATATAAAAAGTTTACAAGTTACTTTGAACAAATTTAAATAACTCAAAACAAAAAAGTTAAATGTTCAAGGTAAAGCAAAAGATAAGCCAAACTTCACCAAATTAAATAATTTTTGAACTATACTACATTCTGTCCAATACAGGTCCCTACAACTACTTCTACAATTTGTTTGAATAACATGAGACAGGAATGAAAAGTGACAAAATCAAGACCAAATGTGTGCCGTTTAGCCCGAGGAGTTTTGTTGACTGAGAAAATGAACAATCCAACTCATTATTTCAGCATTTTATTGAGTATTTGAAAAAAAAATATTACAAAGAGTAGAACATGACAATTAAGATGAACTAAATGTCCGTCAGGTAGTCATACATAAGACAAAAAAAAAAGTATAAATGACAATACAGCCACATGAGCATTGCAAAACTATTCTTATGTATATAGTGAACACAAACGTGAGTTACTAATCTCCAGAGTTGAAATTGACTTCTTTTTTGCTTTTGGTACAAAATCATGAAGTACACACCAGCAGAGCCTGTTTGCACCACAACATTATTGCTCATTTGTGTTTTATAAAGACTATTTCCCTTGTTCATCAGGAAAACGGAACAAAGTGATCATTGCAAGAGCAAATGATCACCAAAGTGTGACATTGTGTTTTTTAAAGTCTGCTGTTAAACTGTTTTCATCTTTTAAAAGTCCTGTCGAATATTCTCTTTGTTCTCATCGCCCTGTTGCTGTTTCATCTGTGCTACTTCATTCTCCAGCTGAACGATGGCTCGCTCAATCTCATAGTTCTTACTAACAAGGGACACCCAGCTGCAGAAATACAAGCAGAAACGTAAACTAAACGCATTTAGATTTGCTCATAAAATATTTTGCAAATGGTTTTCATATAAGAACATAAATGAAGTACTGACTTTGACTCAAGTTCTCGCAGTTTTGCTCCTCCAGCCAGCTGGTCATTTTTGCGCTGCCAGTTCAGATCCTGTATCTGCTTTCTTAAATGAGAACAGAAGCACATTGGGGGGAAAATTACTATAAACCTGCTAATGGGCAACAGCTTCATATTAAGGCCCTGTTTACACCTGGTATCAAGATGCGTTTTGGTCGATCGGATCACTAGTGGATGGACACACCTAGTATTTTAATCCGTCTCTGTTGTCCACTTACAACCACTTCAGTCCTGATTTCTTCAAGGGGAGGGTCCATGGGCCGGTAAATGTATTGGCTTTTCCATCTAATTGACAAAATAAGCTTGTGCAATTTACATATGAACGGGACTGGAAAAACATGCTCTGATAGCCGTAAGACCAATCCGAATGCGGCGACTCCACGAGTGCATGTTAGAAATCAGGAATGGTGAGAGAACATTGTGCTTGGTACGTTTTTCATCTTCAAACCAAAATTGGGCCTTCAGCCGACAGTTCAAATCCCGTCTGGCTAGGGCGCTTCCAAAAATGTTTATGCATTTGGTCAGTGGGTGGCGTTTTGTGGCTGTTCGAAAACATTCGACCACATGAGCGTTTTCATAGTGAAAGATCAGTTTTCGACTACATCTGGAAGTGGTCAAAAGTGGACAAGCACAAAATGTTTACACTTATATTTAGCGTTGTCCACTTGTGATCTGATCGACCAAAACGCATCTTAATACCAGGTGTAAATAGGGCCTAAGATTAATTTTAAAAACTAATTAAATAGTTTGTGCACAACCACAAAACACAACATTAATATGTAAAGTAAATTGTCTTGACCTACAACTTACCTAACCTTCTGCAGTTCCTTTTGTGCATTTTCAATCATTAAAGCCAAGTTACTGTTTCACAGAGAAAACAAACAATTATGATTAACATTAAATCCAGCAAATGCACAAATAAACCTCACAATTTCTTTGTTTATAATAATAAATCGCACCAGAAAAGAATTAAATAGCTTTTTTAATTAAAGTCTGCAAATAGTATTCAATAGTGACTTTAACCCCTTAAACAATATAACACAGATGTATAGTAGTGGCCAAAAATCTTCACCCTTTATTATTAAAAAATTGTTAAAGATTTTGTAAGTATAATGCAAAAATGTACTTGTACTTGTGTCATTTGTGATAACTCAACATGTCAAACTGTGCAGACTGCAGACAATTTTTTTTTGACAGGTCGTCAAACAAAGAATACATCAAATTCCCTCACAGATTTCTGATAAAGACTCACATCTTGAATAGACTGACTCAATGCTCTCTACTTACTCATTAGACACCTTCCATGCATTAGTTCCATACTGGGCCATGAGCTCAAGGTTCTCAATGCGCACTGCCTGGTGCTCCAGCTGGGCCATGGAGTTGTTGACGCTCTCCTGCCATGCTGTGATGTCATTCTTCTGCCCAGACGATGGAGCAGGAAGCTCATATCTAGGAAGACAAGCACAAGCATGTAAGATCTAACAGCAAGCGCCACACTTTTTTAAGAACATTTGGATGAGCTCTTTACTGTATGGGAAATCGAAACTATCTGCACTGCATTGTATGCTGTCAACAATGAAGCTAGTTCCATTATTTACATGAGCAATAGATCACAATAGCAGGATAATGGATAGTGTAATATTCCACTGGGAAATTGGCTATTAACAACAATACCCTTTTATAATGAAACTGTTGGGGTAAAAAAATGATTACTTCCAGATCTGTTATAATCTTTCAATATTACTGCAGTTTCTCCTCCCAAAAAGTTCATAAAGCGTTCATAAAACTAAGCGGTTTCGTCCAAATTTTCTGAACAGACTCGATCGCTTTAAACGATGAACAGATTTAATTTAGCCTTTTATCCACATATATACATTGATCAGCAAACATAAACATAAGCTCAACCGAACATGATAGATGCGCAAGAACAAACCTCTAGCGGAAGATCAAACGTGCTGCGTAACACGAGAATGAACCTCATTGGTTCTCGCACATCAAGCTAACATGCTTGAGCTTCCATTTACCAGATCTGATGTGTCTGTTGATTGTTGTTTATATGTGAATAAAAGCCTAAATTCAATTTGTTCATCATATAAAGCTATCGTGTATCTTCATAAAATTTTGGACTAAACTGCTCAATTCATATGGATTAGTTTTAAGATCGCTTTATGAACTTTTTGAAGCGTCAAATTGGTAGTTGCGTAGCTATCTATGAAGGGACAAAAATCTCTCAGAATTCATCGAAAAGATCTTAATTTGTGTTCCAAAGATGAACTAAAGTCTTACGGTTTTGGAACGACATGAGGGCGAGTAATCATTTTTTGGGTTGACTATACCTTTAAGAAGGACACAAAAAGACAACAGTTCACGACCAGAAACAGAAATTTTGCTCAGTAAACTAACTTACCTCTTCATACTGAGCAGCTCCATGGGTTGACGAGCAGCCAGTCTTTCAAACTCATTCCTTATTATCTCCGTCTAATGAGAACACCACATCACTAAAATTATGGTGTTAACATGTAGATAATGGCAAAATAGAAGCAGAAAGGATCTTTTTCTTGTACCTCAAAGGCAGAGAAATCTGGTGTGGGCAGGTAACTCAAGTAGTTCTTGGTTGGTCTGTATCGTCTTGTCTCTTCTTCCACCAAAGCAGCTGCCTGAAATGGATCAAAACCGATTAATACCCCCCATAATAAAGATAAATGTAATTCTATAGCATACGTAACCCAGAAAAATAAAAGTTTAAACAGCCAAACTGTCTCCACCAGAAGTAACGTTAGTTAGACGCAGCCGTTAGCTAACGTTATCTGCCTTGTGCCAGCAGGTCAAATACTTATTATTGATCGTCGTTTTAAAAAGACAGAACGAAAAAAAGTAAATATTCAGTATACTTACGGCTTCTCTGACCCCTGGAGCATCATAACCCTGGTCGAAATACGGCAGAGCATCAACAAAAACATCACCAGCGACTGAAGCCGGTCCTGCCATCCTTTACTTTACAAACACACGCTTCGCGCTCTGCTTCTATTATGATTTGATGGAATGACTTATGAACATCAGCGCCCCGTTGTGTACCGGAGGATATACTTCGGAAGTTTGACGCAACTGGTATGTGTTATTATTATTTTATGTTTAACCCATTCATGAATTAATTATGACAACCTTAGTTAGGATTTTTTCCTACTTCTTTTTATTGCTCTTAGGGCATGAAAAACAAGATCTGAATTTTTTTACACATATTTTACAGAGATTTTCAGATGTCCACTTGACAGTATGCGTTTTTGGTTTTAACTGAAGAAATAGGCCTACTGTATTTACATAATACAGTAGTAACACAGTAATACTGTATATATTTAACAAACCAATGTATAAAATCATGTGAAAACTATAAAATACGTACAAAAAAATATAATACAGCTTCAATGTTCCTGTTCGACCAGCAGGCGGAGAAGAACTTCATACAAGTTTAACATTGCATGTCTTTGATATCAGAACATGAGGATGTGAGAGGTACAACTCTGTGGAAGCCCAACTCAGTCTAAGTAGAAAACGCTCATGCTCCCTCCACTCTACCGCACTTAGCTAATAGCTGATGATTCTCTTATTGATAAAAATGGCCAAGTTTCTACCATAGATCTACTCTCCGAGAAAACCTCATACTGAAATCTACAGTGGACTAGGGAGGGACTATATCAGGTGTTTTCAATCTCATCTGCAATGTGTAACGCCGCATTACGTAATCAGATTACTTTTTTGATGTAACGAGTAAACAAAGTCACGCATTGCATAATCAGATTACTTTTTTAATGTAACTGCTTAACTTAATTCCACCAATACATTTATTTAAAAACCAAAGTGTTACTGCAGATTAAGTATTTCCAAGAACAACAGTATGAATTGTAGCTGAATTATAGCTAGTGATGCATGATATCCAATTTAGTGGATAGATGATTAATCAGAATTTTATCCCATACTAAAAACTTTTTCTTTTTTTTTTTACCTGCAAGAATTTTGGCTACTCTGGCGCCATCTTGGTTTGGAGAAAAAAATCCACATACAACTGCTTGCCACTTGATGGCAGTGTATAAGATGATGCAGACAGTGTCTACTGTCTTGGTTGACACTTGGGTTGATGTGCAACTATGCAATCAAAAACCATGCATAAGCAAGAAATTGCTTTTTGAATAGCTGTACACTGTAGTAACCTCTATGCACGAAAGGGGTACAAATAATAGAAAAGTAATCAAAACTATTAAATAACAAATGCAGTCATGTAATGTCAAAGACAATTTGGCTTAAACTATTAGTTTGTAGCCCCCAAATTCACATGACTGCTAGTTTTAATAATACACTTCACTTTCATTATAAGTTTATATATACTATATATTTTAAACCAATGCATTCTGGATATTCTCATTCGCTGAACATTCATTCAGATTTCTAATTTCCACAACAAGATCACATTGTTTGATACACACTGCCTGCCCACCTCTGAAACTAAAAGATGTTTTTATTTTCAAATGTTACAAAAAGTCTAGTTTGTCTACAAAAGAAAAAAAAACTGTACAAAATGTAAAGGCCTCTGATAAAATGAAACATCTGCATTGATATTTCACAAAAAGCAAATGTGGCAAAAAAAAATAAATGTTTGACATTTCTGTACATATGAAGAATCATAAATTAATTATTAAAGGGGAATATCCTTCATCATATTTTCTTTTAAACTAAGTCTCCAGTTGGAAAAGGTTTAAGGTTAAAACTTAAGCTTACCTTATTGTCTGGCTTAATAAAAAATACATTAAAGACAAAATCATGTAAGACATCTGAAATGGACATTAACCCAAACCTTGTTATTATGCATTCATAGTCAGTTTTTTCCTTATCTGTCAAAATGACAATAACATGAGAGACTCCTCCCTTTCCTCTTTGTTCTAATTCAGTTGTCTTTGTTCCTTGTGCTTATAAACTCATTTCCAGTCTTTTCCTCTTTTGTGACAGGACGCCAAATCCAAGCCGGAGAATATTCAGGGCAGAACAAGCTGATTGCAGTCTTGACCTCATCTCCACCCTCGAGTGTTCGCTACGGGAGAGGAACTGACATGCTGGTTGAGTCATCACATGCTTTTGAAGAAAAAAAAAAAAAAAAAACTTGGCCGCTCATACTTGGCGTCTGACACCGTTCTCTATTTCTTCTGCAGAAATTTCATTTTATTCCCTGCAAACAAACATTTTTGTGAGTAAAAAAACTAAAAATAAGTCTGTCTTCATCTTTTTATTCAAGACAAATGGAAAAGCAGAAAAAGATTTACCAAGCCCCTTGAGAAATTTATTGACTCCACTGGGTTCAGGTTCAGGATATGAATCCAAATAATCTGCAGCTCTCACTTCAAACAACCCTGTTAAACGACAACAACACTTTCCTCTCATAACTTAAAGGAACAGTTAATCCTAAAAATGACAACTTTAACCAGGAATATTCCTTCTCTCACCTTTAACACCTCCCTTTCTGAGCTCTCGGTCATGAATGAAACCAGCAAACATCTGCGTGTCCATGAAGAGCTGAAGAAACTGCCGCACTCCTCGGGAAGGATGAGATTTCATGAAAGCGTCTCTCTGCAGCTCTCGGGTCCCACCAGGTCCTACGTCGCTCATATAGAGAGAATAATGTCCGACCAGCTCAACAAGGAACCACACGAACGCCTCTGACACCAAAGTGCTCAGGTCTGACTTCTCTGTTAGGAAAATAAAACCGCAATGTGACACTGATAATGCACAGTGTAAAAAAAAAAAAAAAAAAAACATTAAAAGGGGATCTATTATGCCCTTTTTCAAAGTCTTTGTTTTTGGGCTCTACTAAAATAAGTTTTCATGCTTGAATATTTAAAAAACACATTCATTTTCACATATTTTACAATTTTGCAGCACCTCTCTTCCCAGTCTGTCAGTAATGCTCTGAACTGGATTTTTTAAAAAAAAGCATTGTGAGCTAAGTTTATCATAGAGTCTATAAGTAGCAATGGTTCTACAATGGGAAACGCAGCCCTGTTTAGTTTGACTGTATGAAGCCCTTCCTTCCGTAAAATGCAATGTGCTCTGTTTGGTCGGCTGGACCAGTCTGTTGTGATTGGTCAACCTCTTCCAGAGTGTTTCAGAAATGTCACACCCCTTACCATAACTGTGAGTTTCAACATGCCACTAATGCAACTCACCCAGGCCTCTGTCTTATTTGCTTATGCCTTGGATGGGAATTATTTAAATGAGGAATATTGTGACGTTCGTTTCCAGAAGAAAACTCAAGACTACAATCAAGGCGGACGATTTTCATGCTAAAACAGCAACATTACACACTAAAGAAAGTTACAAATTTAATGCCTTTAAACAGACACTTAAAGAGCCCATAAAATCTGATTTTTGAGGCATTTAGCCCATCTCCATTAGGGTCAATTATATGCCCCTTCTAGAAAAACAAAATAAAATATTGTTTTTTGGTTCATATTCAAATGTTCTTCAATCAAATGCTCTCTAGAATGAGAATGTCAAAAAAGATTGCCTATTTAACAAAAAGAGACCTAAACCTTCCTGGTTTAAGAGGAAATATGTCAACACAGGAAAGAAAACTGTGCTCATCAAGCCATTGCATTGGTCCTTTAATATTTAGTATAACCAACAAGTGACCGTTTACCATTGGGCCAGCTTAACAAAACATACATCTGAATTGATACTTGTCGGCATGTTCCTGACCTCACTGGCCTTGTTTAACGGTTGGTTACTCATCACATCATGAATGTACAGACAATAGATTTCAAAAGGTGAACAACTCATTTGACACAACAAGACAACAGACCAAACCTTCAATCACACAGTGAAACCAGTTTAAAACTGAACTTTGGGTTTGGCTATGAAGGGAATAACGGCACATGTGATGAGTCTCACCTCCTTTTCTGTCCCTTGTGTTTTGTTCTAGTATCTCCTCCCTGTTCTCCAGTATCTCCTGAAGCGCTGCCTGCAGCTTTCTAGGTAAGATACAGTCCTCATCTCCAAGCTAGGACAACAGAAGGGAGGGAGAGATTAATGTAAGAGCAAATTTAGGAAAGAAACATAAATATTGATATAGAGAACAGATGGATGAGTCGCCCATGAAACTGAAAGTGCAAATTAAAAGCCAAATATGAATAATAATTAATCAAGTATTACAGCATGCAACAATAAAGATATGATCTGTGTCTAATGTACACTGCCGTTCAAATTTTGGGGTCAGTAAGATTTTTTTGAAAGAAATGAATACATTTATTCAGCAAGGAAGCATTAAATTGATTAAAAGTGGATTGCAAATAAATGCAACCTTGGTGATCAAAAGAGACTTCTTTAAAAAACATTTTAAATAAATCTTATCCACCCCAAACTTTTGAATGGTAGTGTATGAGGGAAAAAACTTTTGTTAACAGTGTAAATATGGCCAAAAAGATCACTTAAAACCACCACATTTATGTCTTTGACTGACAATTAAGTTCAGCTACTCAGGCCCTGACTTGAGTTTCAGACCAAACCCTCACAAACACACTTTCAAAAGGACACACCCTTGTAGTATTAGAAAACTAAAACCTGCATACACACCTGAACGACAAACTTGTCAGCATCCAAATCCACAATAAGCACCTGAAAGAATGAGACAAAATGAAAAAAGAAGGATGGAAGGTGAAAATGATAACAATGCAAGAACCCATTAGTACAAAGTTAAACGCATGTGTCTTTCATGCTCTTTCAAAACAGAAAGCATAAAAAAAACTCCTATGCATTCAATCACATAAAAGTCACTATATGGACCAGACAGGAACCTCAGATGGCAAGCTTGTATAATTTTCTAAAGTTCATCAGGTTCTTAAAACAAGTCAAATGCAATCTTGTGTTCACTAAAAGAGTTGTGAAGATTTTTATTTAGAACACATATTTTAGCACCTTAAATGCTAAACATGTTCTACTTTGTCACCAAGTCGAAGAGTATACTAAACTTGGAGCATCTTATAGATATGATTTAATACTTTATACCTCTGCCAAATAGTACTTTATTGCCGGCAAGGGGAAATTCAAGCTGTTAAACAATGGAAACAATTCAAGGCATGACAGTTATTAAATTAAACTCCGGCCGTGGTCATAATCAAATCTCAGCTGTTGTTTAGAACCATCTTAAATGGGATCCATGACAGCATCGTTAAAAAATCCCCTTCTGGCAGTCTGTGTTCCAAAGGCCAGAAGAGTCCAAGTAAGAAAGTTCATATAAAACTTGAATGTTTTTATTCTTCTGAAGTAAAACACTCTAAAGTTCATAACCCAGTCAAATTACTGAAACTAATATGAGAAAATGGCTAGAAATTTGAAATTGTGATGTCAACCCTTAACACATGATCAACAGTATTTGCACATCAACATTTATTCAGCGTTCAAAAGTGTAGCCAATCATAACAGAAAATTTAAATAAAGATCTTTACTATATAGCTCAGAAAGAGGGTTGAAATTATCACTAAAAATGTAACATTTTTGGTGCCAAAAAATGTAAGTATCAACCTCACCCTCAAGTCATTCCAAACCTGTATGAATCTCTTTCTTCTGCTGAACACAAAAGAAGATATTTTGAAGAATGTCAGTAACCAAACAGTTGATGGGCCCCATTGACTTCCATAGTATCTTTTTCAAGTCAATGGGGCCCTTTTCAACTATTTGGTTACCGACATTCTTCAAAATATCTTCTTCTGTGTTCAGCAGAAGAAAGAGATTCATACAGGTTTGGAATGACTTGAGGCTGAGTAAATGATGACAGAATTTTCATTTTTGGGTGAACTATCCCTTTAAATATGGCAACTGACCTCCTCGATGGGCATATCCAGCACCTGAGGCAGGGATGGAGACAGCGCCCCCATTACAAAAGGAGTGGGAGAGCAGCATATGTCCAGCATGCTGACAGGGAGCACTGGTACAAACGTGTGCTGCCATGTGAAGGGATACAGTAGTGCCAAGGCAGAGTGAGCACATCGGGATAAGACACTGGCCAGAGACAAAGAGAGTTAGGTTCGAATTTAATTCTAGTTGGCATTCAGAATGGTATATTTGGGTCTCCGCATGGGTAGGGGTCTGTACCTGAGTTTGTCTGCGATGAAGATCACCCTCCTCTCCAGCAGCAGAGAAGCGAAGACCTGCAGGAGTCTGGTCACACTGAGACACTGGAGCAAACTCTCAAAGTCCACGTGCTCCAAACGAGAGTCCACCGGCCTGCACAGAGTCAGAACCTACGTATACGACAGACACACACGTGATTCTACAGATATTGTGACAAACCTGTTCCTTGACATTTGAGTGATTAAAAAGGTTTTAAATAGGCAAGAAATTCTATGTAAAAGGCTAAATTCTATAACAACAACAATTTATAAAATAATATGAAATAGTCTTGACTCTATATTGTTTTGTAAAAATGTTATGAGGCAAAAAAACATTTGAATGTGTCAAGTGCCTAACAAACCCTTTTTGGAATTTGTAGAAATATATATTTTTAATAATTTTAACTATAAATAAAATATGTATTAATTAAAAATTAATTAATTTATATAATTATTTATCAGTATTGATTACATTTAATTAAAATAATTATTTAATATTTTAAGCATCAGTACAAAATACAACAAATGTGTTTTTATAATATAATATATATATATATATATATATATTTTTTTTTTACAAAATAATGTTATAATTTGTTGATTTGATTCTGATCAGTGGCATGTGTTTGAGATGTTACTGATACCATCATAAAAACTGATTTTTAATGATAATTCTTAACTGGTTTTACAGCAATTTCTTAATTTGTAAAATAAATTTATTACAAAAAAACTAAAGGTCAAGTTGTCCTTTATAACTAGTACTAATGTCAAGAACATCACAATCATCTTTTATGTAATAAAAATAACCAAATTCAATTCAAAAGTTCAACATTTTGCAAGTTTTTTTTAAATCTATATTTTCTGAGAATGTTTCAGAGAAAAATCTAACTAAACGTATAAAATTCTATGAGATTTAAAAATTCTTTGCAGAGTTAAACAATACCTTACCTCATTGCCAGAGCCTGGCAGGAAGCTCTTGACAGTGATGGTGCGTCCAGGAGCGGGGAAGGGAGCTTCCATGACACTGTGCATGAAAGGATGAACCAAAGCAGGAGAAATCTCTCTCCTCCTCTCCACCTCCTCCAAGATCTACTCCCAAACATTTCAGGCAGTTACATTTCAGCATCAATCTAAACGGATTTAGTGCTGATCAAACAGGAAATTCATATCTGGTCTCAGAAATGCCCCTGACCTTTGAGAACAGATTGAAGCAGCCCAGTCTGCTGATGATGCAGTGAACTTCAGGCAGTCTCTTCCCCTTCCCACCGGGCTGCAGAACACACAGGACAATTGTCAAGGTTAGTGCATATTTACCACTGAGAATACACAATATACTCTCACTGAATATTATTTATTCACCTTCATGTTGTTCCAAACCTCCATGATGATTTCTAGGGGCTTTCGCACCGGGTAGTTATAGGAACTTAGTTATAGGATCTAGCCACCAGGGTGGTTCCCCGAGAACTAAATGTTCCCCTAAGGCCATTTTCCCAGTTGCACTCGCACCACCAGTAGGAACTCTTAAGTGACGTGAGCTGGCCGACAGCGACGTTAAGCGCGGCATTCAACAACGCCAACAACTGGAGAATAAAGGACGCCGTGATCAGAGCTGTGTTTTTGTTGTGTGTCGTGGGATTCGTGATAACGGAGATGGAATGTCAAAAAGCAAAAACGGAGGCCTAAGAGACTTGCGGTGCTACATCTCATCGAGACTGAAAAAAGAACAACGCTGCAGACAAAGGCAACAGGTAAATGCTGTCAACATAAGCTTTCTGTATGTTTATGTTGTGTTATGTGTGCGTATACACAGCTTTTTAAAAATTGTGTTTCGTATGGCATGTGTTCGACCAATCAACGTACACTTAAGTCACTGGTAGTTCGTATTGTGCTGAGACTACTCTCAGCCTCAGACATCACACCCACGGACTGTTGGCTGAACGTCTGATGCATATGGCACACAAAACTGGAAACCACAGTTGCCAACTCTCGCGAGACAAATAAGCAACTGTAGCTTCAAAAACAAGCCCAATATTATTAGATTATTTAGTTTCAGCATTATCATTTATTTTTTATTACCAATAAATGAGCCTGCAACATATTAAACTGAAACCACTCCTTTATTAGAAAAGGATAAACGGATTAGGAAAAAAAGGATTTAAAAAAGGTTTGGAGAGATGGAAAAGGACAAAAAGACAATCAGGAAAAGACGGGGATATGTAACACACACACACACATTATATAATATATATATATATATTTTTTTTTTTTTATCTTAATAAAATAAATTTGACCCATATGTATTTTATGTTAGTATAGACTAGTTTTTTTATTTTTTATTAAAGCCTGTGATAATTAATATATTACAAAAACATTGTAAAAATTACAAATTTACCTTGCAAAAGAAGGTCATCCCTCTTCTCCCCTGCACTGTCCATCATCTCCCCAACGTCTATCATTGGATTACAGTGTCGCGCGCGCGGCTGCCTGCACGTTGAACGGGATTTTTCTCCAATAAGGGGGCGGATTCGGCGGAATGTTTTGACGAATTACGCCACAGCACTTATACAATTGCACTGATTGGCTATGGCTGTGAGCAGACAGTGTCAATCGATGTATTGGAGATTGAGAAAACGGCAACCGTGACCATAGATGTAAAGAAAACAAAGTTGCTTGTCAGATTTTCCTAACAAGCAACCATATTTTTTTAATAAGCCCAAAAAAACGCAACCCGCAACCCATGCTTTTTTAACGCGACTTACAAAAAAAAAAAGCCCAAAGTCGCGTATTATAAGCGGACTTGGCAACTATGCTGGAAACACTTTAGGAGTTTCGAAGTCGTCATCTGATTGGTTGAATTCTACAGGATTTCCAGGAGACATGTGTGTTGCATACTTTAACGGTCTGCCAGGAAACAAAGATGCCATGACGCCAAACCCCCTCATGGAAGAACAACGCCATTGTGTTTACAACTGTGACAATGAGTGCTTATCAGGATCAACTAAATGCTGGATTTTCAAAAGAACGTGAAGTATGTACAGTTTGCGGCATAGAAGTAGAAGCTAATTTAGTTCCCCCAAAAGGCGTTACTAGAACTAAATTTTTTCCCAGTTCCTGCAGTACAAACACACCAAAAAGTACCATTGAGCTATGAAAAGGTTCCAAAGCCCCTTATGTGAGGTTTGGAATGACATGATGAATGCACATGTTTGGAAAAAGAATTAAGGTGACCAGGTGAGATTATGTTTTTCTGTTGAATTAATATGACCACATTTACAAACTAACCAGGATTTTGCGGCAGTATCCGAATAAACGACTCCCGTCCTCCCCAGTCAGGACAAAAGAAAATGTTTCACTGTGGGTGATAATCAAAGATCATCTTAGAAGAGTGAATTAGTTAGCCAACTAACATAAAACTGTTTAATATCAGCATGTTACCTGGTGTGGTCCGAAGAGGGACACCAGTCATGACAGTCAGGAAAACAGAACTTGGGAATCGCCCTTAATCTATCTTCGGCCTCACGAGACAGACGAGAAGACTTCTCAAACTAAATGCAAAATAAAAACAGAAAAATTATATTTTATATGAATCAAATATTTAATAATTGCATTTGTATACATTACATTTGTTTTATAATTACAATTAATATTTATTTTAAATTTTAAATTTAAATCATTTTTTATCAATTGAATAAATAAATAAATTTGAATTATAATATTTAAATATATATAATTATATATTATAATTAACATTTATTTAAAACTATAATGTAAATAATTTTATTCTAATATATTTTATTATTTTATATACAACAGATTTTAATTGTAATATATAAATATAAAAAAGGCATATATAATATTTAAAAAATATTATTTAAAAAGAAAATGGTGAAACACATTCCACAAAAAAACATCCTATTGTAAAAGTGAAATGTTACGTCATTTTGTCATTAGGTCTCTTTACCTTCGTAGGGAACTGTTGTGTAATCTCAGGGATATACGTGTTTCCAGGGGAACCTTTTCTAAGCGACACCACAACAAATTGCTGAAAAAGTTGCTGCTGTTGAAGCTGGATCAAGTCCCTCTCTAAAGTGCGGTAACCCGGACGCCGTTTTAAGGTTGATTGAACATACACTGTGCGCTGGGAGCGATCTACAAGAAGAAAAAAAAATTGTAAACAGCATTGATGGGTTTATAAAAAACTGCTTAACTGGTTTGATATTAAAGTTGAATAAACAAGAGTTCCTTGTGCCGAGGCATGAGGGAGACACTGACCTTTAGAGCTCTCCTCAGGATCACTCTCTGTTCCACTCAATTCATCTGCCATAAAAAATACATTTACAGGTTGATTACACTTTTTCTCTTGGTAAACCAGGTAAATATGAAATAACGTTACGCATCCCTTTTCACCTCTGGTTGCCGTCACCCATACTCGTTTCCTTCCTCTTTTGGCTTCAAAAATCTCCTGGATCCTGTTTACGAGCTACATGAGAAAAACACAATTAATAATCCCTCAGGATTTTTGTTCACACTATTGCAGGTTAAATACAACTTTAGTTTGTACACTACAGTTCAAAGGTTTGGGGTCAAATTTTGAAAGAAGTCTCTTATGCACACCAAGACTGCATTTATTTGATCAGTAAAAACTGAAATATTGTTACAATTTAAAATAACTTGATATTCGTCATTTAAATATTCGTTATTTATTCCTGTGATGGCTCCAGTTTTCAAGGTCACATGATCCTTCAGAAATAATCCTAATTATTATTATTAATGTTAAAAACAGTTGTGCGGCTTGTGCCCCTTAATATTTGAATATATGTTGAAACCAAGATACTTTTTTTCAGGATTCTTTGATGAACAAAGTGAAATATTTTGTTACATTATAAATGTATTTACTGTCACTTTTGTCAAATTTAATGCATCTTTGTTAAATAAAATTATACATTTCTTAAAATAGAACATCATTTATTTGAAATTGAAATCTATTGCAACATTATAAATTTCCCAAAATTATAAATAAAAGTCCCAAACTTTTGAACAGTAGTGTGCAAAACATTTACATATTACAACGGAATCCCTGCAAATTAATGTTTAAAATACGAAACACATGCAAACAATATACAAAAGTATAACTAAGATGCTTAAACATTATCACGTGACTAGATGTGTCACAATGACCTGCGTCTACATCTGTATGTCAGACCTGTTATTCTCTTTTGGTTGGCAGAACATGACATGCTAATTATGATTCATAGTCATGGAGACCACAGCGGTCTGCCCACATCACACAGCGAGACAGCACACGGTGGTGGCATTTGCCCATGATGAGCGGAAACAGTGTGGTGGTACTCCCCCCCCCAGATAAAAACATAATGCTCTCCATGTGTGGAGATGGTAAAGGCCTTTTTAAAGGGATAGTTCTAGAAAATTAGATAGAATAGAAAATTCTGTCATTAATTACTCACTCTCATGTCGTTCCAAACCCGTAAGGGCTTGCTGAAATCTGAGCTGTCTGTCCCTCCAAAAGCAGAAAAGTTCATAAAGAGATCGTAAAACTCATCCATATGAATTGAGTGGTTTATCCCAATTTTCGATAGCTTTATAGGATGACCAGATTTGATTTAGGCTTTTATTCACATATAAACATTGATCATAAACAGAAGCTCAAACGTACTACGTAACACGAGAATGAACCTCATTGGTTCTCGCAGGTCAAGCGAACATGCTTGAGCTTCAGTTGACCAGATCTGATGTGTTCGCTGATTAATGTTTAAATGTGAATGAAGTCTAAATTCAATCTGTTCATCGTATAAAGTGATCGAGTCCCTTCAGAAAATGTGGACTAAACCACTCAATTCATATGGATTAGTTTTATCTCTTTATGAACTTTTTGAAGTGTCAAAAGTTCCGTAGCTGTCAATGGAGGTGTCAATAAATCTCTCAGATTTCATCAAAAAAGATCTTCATTTATGTTCCGAAGATGAAAGAAAGTCGTACAGGTTTGGAATGACATGAGACAGAGTTTTCATTTTTGGGTGAACTATCTCTTTAAGCACCACTCAAATCAAGCTTCATGTGCTGCATTGACATCCACATGCGTTTCAAATAGAGTCACGGAAGGATGATTTTAGGTTTCTAGGCAGCAAAATGCAAGAATAAACAGTGAACAATATGATCATGTATTTGAGCACAGAACTGAAAAAGTTATGACTTTGATTCATCACAGAAAGAAAAAAAGAGAGGGTTCATGAAGCTTCACGGTTTCAGTTCAAAGAAATGAATCACCATGATCACAGGATACAGTCTAATTTCAAGATTGTTAACAACAACCAGTCAAAGTAGGACCTTTTTTTATTTAAGTGACGCATGTGACATACAAATGTTGACGATTACAAGTTAGAAGAAAAGTATACCAAACGAACATCAAATGTTAACAAAGGGTGAGAAAGTATTAAAAGTAAGTAAATCAGTAAAGAATGTTTAAGTAAATGAAAAATATGCCTCAATTAACATCTCTTTGTAAAACAAAAAGAACATTTAAAAACATTTACCCCACAGCTCCTCAGCAAAACTATCAAAAAATATAGTATTGTATGAAATTATCAATACAAATTTAATTTAAAAAGCCATCACTTTAAACTAAATACAATTAACACTGGGTAAAAAAAAAAACAGATTCAGTCAGGAAGTAACTTCCTATTAGAATGAAGCAGTTTAAAAAATACAGAATATGTTATTTTATATTTAGTTTTATATTATTTTAAATAGACATTTGATGGGATGGAAAAAGCTTTGAAAGTGTGTGAAAAGAGACAAGTAAAGAGGGTTGCAGCTGTTATTGATTTGTCCAAACAAGTGTTAATATTGTTAACAAAAACTATTAAATTAATTGAAATACTGCTAAAATTAAATAGAAATAAAACGTAAAAATAAATGTTGCCTTGACAGCTAACTGAAATAAAATCAACTTGAGTTGAAGTACTGAAATTACTTAAAAAATAAAACTGAAATAAAATTAAAAGTTAAATAAAAATAGAAATATTAAAAAACGAATAAAATACAACAAAATTACTAAAAGTTAAAATAAAATAAGTGAAACATTTTAATATAAAAACAATATTTTAATAAATACTTGAATAGTATATAAATAATATTAAAAACTTTTGGTAGTATCTTTAGATGTTTTATTTTTGGAACGCATGTGTAAACCACTCAACACAACCTACAGAATAACTGGACAACTTCCACATTTCTCACATGCTGTTTGATATTAAAATGAGTGAATTTTAATGAAGAAAGGAGGGTTCTTACCTCCTCATTCTGCTTGCTCTCATTATTAAAACAGCATTCCTCGGTGAGCATCATCTACACTGCCTTGGCCTGCTGAATTTGGCCTTTCCAAAATAACAATATGGATCATGCTAGCACAAAGCTGAATATAGCTGATTACTCAGCAGTGTCCGGTATGATGCACAGGCACTTCATGATAATCTTCAACCTCTCGTGCTCCAAAAGGAAGTGTTTTCTGCCACCATCCATCCATCTCCTTACCACTTCCTCCCTCTCTTACCCTCTTCTTTCTTCAAGCACCAAAACTGACATTTCTATCTAGACTGTTTGTCATACATAATTCATGTCTGGTTCTTTCTTCTTATATTCACAGCTATTTTTTGTTTTGAGAGAAAATGTTGTTTATGTATCAAATAATTATATAAGCATTTGGGTTCAGCTCCTGCTTCTTCTGTTCATAAAACACTAAAGAATTGATTATGTCATGTAAAAGTGTGGTTAAAGTTCACATGCATACAATCAGAGACACAGGTGATGGCAGGCACATGTTGCGCAATGTTTAATGACGTCTGAGGCACGTGTTTGTGCGTGTGGGTTTACCGGGGGTTGTTGGTTTGTCTTGTATGCAGTAGCAGGTTTGGCTGCTGATGATTTAGGAGTGTTTGTAGTGAAGGTACGTTTAGGTGACGTTACGGATTCTTTGCGTTCCCGTCCCATTTTATGCAGCATGTCGCCATTAGGTAATAGTGTGAAGGTCTTCGGTGACAGCTGCATAAAGTTAACAAACAGTGGATTAGAAAACAGACAGTTAAGTTACACAATTATCCAGTGGCCTTTATGTAAAATGTATTATTCTTATTGAAATAAATAGTGGAAATAAATGGCAGCAAGGTTGAAAATAGGTAATAGGGGTTTTCTATTTAAATTTATAGCCAGCTTTCAGTCAACTTTTCATTAACTTAGAGAAAGAAGTATTTTATGCCCACCAAGGCTGTATTTATTTGATGAAAAATACATTTAAAAAGGAATATTGTGAAATATTTGTACAATTTAAAAGAATGTTTGTCTATTTGAATACGTTTTAAAATCGAATTTATTACTGTGATGCAAAACTGAATTTTCAGCATCCTTCAGAAATCATTCTAATATGCAGCTAAACATTTTTTGTGGAAGCTGGTAAAAACATTTCTGCATTTAAAATGAGTCACCTTGAGGTGTGGGCTCTCTCTCTGTCCAACTGTGTAGTTTCGTGGCCGTCTTATAGGTAAACACGTGGGAGAAAGCTTGATGTCTTCATATGGGTTCTCTTTTGGCATATCCGCTGTAAAAGATTGGTTGAAACAACACAGTAACACTTTATTTCAATGGTCTACTTTAGGCATTCTACTTACTATAAGTAACTTTGTAACTAAATGTCAACTAGCAGTCATTAGAGTATTAGTAGACTGCTTAATATCAGCTGACACTTTATTCTGATGCTCCCTCAACAGACATTCTTCTGACTATAAGTAACTTTACAACTACATGTCAACTTATTCTAGTTACCCAAACCCTAACCTAACAGTCTACTAACAGGCTAATAGAGTCTACTAATACACTAATGAGAGTTAGTTGACATGTAGTTGCAAAGTTACTTATAGTTAGGACAGTGTCTAAAGTGGACCACCGAAATAAAATGTAACCAAAGACACAACTATTATAATTTGAAAAAATGCAAAAAAATTTGTGTTCTATACGCTGGCTCCAATACAATTAGGAATGTGCCAAACATGTTTTTAAAATCAACTAGTCGGTGGGTTGTCGGTCTTAAGGAAGCCCTCTATAATTAGGCTTGTTTCTTCAGGGGTGTTTACAATACATAAGATGCCTTCTTGCTTTCAAAGACAACTGAATGGTCTAATGCAGCTGTCTGGGATGCAAAAGACCACTGACTGCGTATGGCTGTGTATGACTGTAGTGACGATGCTTTCAAGGAAATTAATTTAAGTAAGCTGCAACAGTTTTGAGAGGGTTTTCACCACTAAAAATAGAACAATACCAATAGCACTACAATTTTATAGTTTGGGGTCAGTAAGACTTTTTTTTGGGGTCAAGAAGTCTTTTATGCTCAACAATGCTGCATTTATTTGATCAAAAATACAGTAACAACAGTAATGATTACAATTGAATATAATTGTTTTCTATACCTTTCAAAATGGATTTTTTCCCTGTTATGCAAAGCTGAATACAAGTTAATTTATTTTAAAAGAAAAAATCCCCAAAGACCCCAAACTTTCCAATAATAGTGTATGAGAAAAAATCATTATATCAAGATGAGATTTTCATTTCATGCAGACATTTTTTTTATCGTACTTCACAGTAATATCTGATCAATGACATGTGCCTTGGGATTCTCAGAATCACTCACAGATGATGTCCTCATAGATGCTGTCTTCAGACAGGGCGTGGAAAAGACCCGAACGGCGGCTCTCCTTCACTCTAGAGGCCTGTTGGGCTGACAGCCGTACCACATCCTCAAACTCAAACGACTTCCTGTGGAGAAGAGGATCAAGATAGGAACAGTCCCTGTATTGTAATCTAATACAGGTTTTGGGTCTTTCATAAAGGGTAACCATTAATCCAAAAAGGAATGCACAATGCACTACTAAGGAATGCATGTCACAGTTCAAATAGACATGATATAGATGTGATATATTATGGCTTGAACAGACTCCGGGTTCCAAATGATCAAGCAGAAAAACAATTAGAGGAAGGAGTAAACACAACAGTGTGACCATAGGAGTGTTCATAAAGCCCTTGCGTGACCACTGCAGTCTTTGCTGAAAAAGAAGTAGGCCAAATGTGGACAATGGGCTGCGATTCTGCCAAAGTACAGCTGACATCACAGCTGGGGACGAGGCCAGACAGCTAGACTATCACCCACTCACAGTTAAACTCTCCTCACTGTCCTCTGACACAAAGCTGTCCAACTCAAAGTATTAAATATTAAATAAAAAATAAATAAACAATAACAAGAAGTAAAATTTTACATTTTCTTTAGAAATTGTGCAGTGTTTACACATGAATAATTCTAGAGTGTTGTAAGTGGTTACCATGTCATTCCTATGCAATTGCTAATGTGTTCTAAATGGTTTCAAATGCTGTGTCCCAATTCACATTCTATCTGTTCTAAATAGTATTCCAAATAAGTGTGTTAAAAAAAATAAGTGTGTTCCAAATCGTAATATGTTAAAATGAGTATTCCAAAGATACCCAGATGGTCTACTTTTTCCGGTTAGATTCGATTAGAACTACAAACATGAATATTTAAAAAAAAGTGTTAAAAAACTACAAACATGGTGGACGTGCGAGTCAGACGGTTATGTAAAGAGGATTAGATAAAGGGGTTTGAGTGATTAATAATCAGTATCTAATTGGATGAAAATATATTTATTTTTATTTCCTCCTATGTTATCCACATTATATTTCATCTGCAACAGCATTGTGAACTTTTGTAATGATACATTTCGTCATTAACTTTTTTCAAAGGTAGGAAATTAAATTAAATTGAATGTGGAGGATTTTAACTGTGACGAGATGATTGACAGGACAGTTTAAATGGTGACAGGATGGATTTAACTAAGCAACAGTGCTGTCCATTAAAGACGCCATGATGACGCAGTAGTTTGTCCCAAAGCTTGCCTAGACTTAAAAGTATGAACTTTTTCTTCACAAAAACAGTACATATTTTTAAGGCATAGTATAAGTAGGCGAATTGGGATGCAGCAAAAGACTATATATACCAAGACGGTGCAATCATATTGCTATGAATGGGAGAAAGTGCAATGGGCAATAAGGTAGAGTAAGTCCACCATCTAAATAAAAAGCCAATCGGTAAATTCACTGCATCACTGCAGCTGCCTTCAGACGGTCCAGTTGCTATAGAAACAGCCAGTGTTCTGAGACTCACACTTAGGACTGCACACGCACATTGGCTGGTCCAGCCAGAAATAGATTGTTTAATGCTATTTTACCATAAGAAACAACATTTATATGACAGTTCTTTAAATGCGAGTATTGCAAGCGGTTTTTGAGATTTTAGGATTTCCCTATTCAAATAGCGAAATAGCTGCCTATAGGCATTGCAAATATTTTCTGGAAAGGGACTTCGGTGGTTTTTAGCATGTTGCTATGTGGTTGCTTCGTGTCCCAAGTCCTCTTACTTCACCATAAATTACAATTGTGTCATAATTTACACACCTGAACTGTCCTTTAAGGCTCTATGGTATTTGGGCTTGGGACCTTCAATGTAAATCTATGGGATTTTTTTAATCTGATTACTACTTAGAAAAGAAACAGCACACCTCTCTCAACATTCCACATGATTTGAGCTATCAATCAAGCTGAGGCATATCAGTATGAGAACGTTTGGGCCAACACCTATTGTTCGTTAGGATATATCATTTGCGACCAGGTTTAACAGGTTTTGATAACCAGCCAAACGCTATTTATAAAAGGTTATCGACCTGTTTTGTACTTACATAAGGGGTTCAATAATCTAGTTTCTGGCAGTTGACTTTTTATTAACCCAATTATTTAATGAATCATTGGATGGTATGACCAAAACCAAAACTCAAAAATGATTATTCAATTAAACTTTGTTTGGAATTAGAATTGAAAGAGTGGGCCACTGCAATAGTGGAAACTGCATCATATGAATCTATGCTCAGTTAGAATAAATGGTGTTAGAGACTTTGGGATGAGTTATGGATGCACATAACAATGATTTTGATCTTATACTTTTCCTGTATTTAATTTTTGTCACCCTCCCTCCCTCTTCTTTATACTTTACGTACTATGCAAGGAACTGTGACTAGGAACTTGTAACCTCTATGATTACTTTGTTGTATACATGCCTGCAAGTAACCTTCCAAAAAAAACAAACAATAAAAGCACCAATGAAAAAAAATGTTAGAAGTTAGAACATATTCTAAATATTGTAATGTTTTTCTAAGGGATTACCTAAATATATTAAATGCAACATCTGACAAGATATATTCATGAATAAGAAATTGAGTTTAATGTACTTTCAAAGGTTGGGTGCTGCACATAAAAAAACTCCATTTCCTTTTTTATGTTTGGGATTAACTGTGTAATGTGATCCGCACTGCGGGAAAAATATTCACCTGTTCTTTCTGTTTCTGGAAAACCCGTTGAAAGTGTTGACTGGACAAGGAGGAGGTGGACAGCTGGGTGGCTTTAATATGATGTCATGCTTCCGGACTTGATCCGATTTGCCGACTGATGGAGTCTGGTTCTCCAATTGAATCCGTTGGCCGGGCGGACTGCTCGCACCCTTGTACTGGAATGTGCGCTGTGGTTTAGGTGGAGGGGAAGAAGGTCCAATTTCACCAAGACACTTAGTCACCATTGAGGAATCTTTCTCTTTCTCCCAGAAAGATTCATCTGCCTCCAGTCGTTTCCAGAAACCCCTGGAGGTGTAAAAGTTCCCTGGAGGCAGCAACGCCTCTGGATCATCTACACACTGAGGTAGAGATGTAATTTCGACATCTGGGAAATGGTTTGACTTAAAATTATTGCTTTTAACATTCAGTTTAGTCACTTGGACTTGGGTCACAGTGCTTAAAGACTTAGTTGCAGGAGTTGATGTTACAAATTTATCCGAATGCGTGTGATTTCTTGGGAAATCTGACTGGATTTCACCTGTAACCGGTCTTAAAGTCATTTGGTTTTCTCTGAAATCCAAACCCAGGCTTTTTGATACAGTCACTTTGTTACGACCTCCTTCATTGCAGTCAAGTCCATTTCCAAGAAGGTCCCCTGAAAGCCTGCGAGAAGCATGAGTCCGCTGGGTCTGAACTTTTCCCCTCTGGACACCCTCCTGCTGGCTGAGTCCCTCCCATTGGAAGATTTTCTGCTTGATGTTGACGCCAGGCTCTCGCGAGAGTGGCCATGCTGCTGTTGTCGCCGTCTTCCCTCCTGGTCCTCCTGTGGTGACATTCCCCCCTCTTTTTCTATGGTCCACTCCAGGAGCCAGCATGACGACGAGGATGCCGTCACAATGCAGGGCTGTCTGGCATTGCAACAGCAAGCCTATTAAGGAAGAACCCCTTCCTTTGCGGTGCAAATAAGTTAATAAAGTTCACAGAAGAACCTCTTTCCTGTAGGACAGCTATGTCTTCAGTTCCTCTGCCATTCTTTCTTCACTTAAGAAACTGCAAAGGGGGGGGGGAAAACACAAGTGGGTTCAACTGACAAGCACATTTTGCATACACAAAAGGTGATGGTCTCTGCATGCTGCATAAATGCAGGAAACCAAAGATAGTCACTGTCAAGGTCAGCACTGAAACCAAAAATAAAAACCCTAACAAAGAGGAGACTGACAACGACAGGAACATGGGAGAAGACAAAGCATTGTAGAGGCCTCTATCCCCAGGAACACCCACCACCCCCACTCCCACCCTCTCCAGCTGGGCCCGTCCAAAGCACTGCCATGCATTAACACACTTGAGCATAATGCAATTCAATTTCACTCCTCTCCAAAAGCTTCTTTCAGCCATGGCACGAAAAGGACAGGCATTCCAAGTATTTCCACATCCATGTGCACATAATAGAAGGGCCTTCTTTGTGGTACAAGAACAAGTGGTCAACACATCAATGAAGAAAATATGCACAATTCCATGCACGTTAATAAACGCTGGTGTCTATGCACCAAATTGACAACAAAAAGAGGCCACTTGAAATTCCTCTTTCCTGCGTCTACTGTAGCCGGGATGGATCTGGCAGCTTTAACACAAGTCCTCATCTGCGGCCAAAGTGTTTTGGACACGTTGCACATTACGCTGAGAGTGAGGACATGCTGAAATTCCTTGGCACTGGGATTGAACGACATAATAATTTGATATATTGACCACATTTGATCAGACGGGCCCAAAAATTATGCCTTTTTTCTGGATGACCTACATCTAACGTACGAACTGGAATCTCTCCATGATTCGAGCCAGATCCCATCCCCCTTACAGGATCATCACATCTACTGACCCACTTGTGTCTGTGAGCGTGTGCAGGAAGGCCCGTGTTTCCTGATTCAAAGGAAGATCGGGTCAGCAGAATGTCCATAACGATGATTTTACTCATTTAATCTGGTGTAGTATTTCCATGCTAGTTTTTTTGTGACTCAAGAGGTCTGGTATGAAACATAACACGGTAAAGTTCACAGATGCATAGTCTGAAATGGTGCAGATGGTCTGTGTAGGTTTGGACGGGCTAGATTAACCGTTAATTACAACTTGCGGAGTCTGCGGAAAGCCGTCTAACTCCAATCATCCTGACTGAAAACTTCCCGACTGCATGTTAGGAGGAACTTCTCATGACATTCCCAGCATCAAAACCCACAACCTGAGAGGCAGAACAAATCCTCTATCTCTTTTTTTCCAAGCCACCTGATTCCAGATATACCACCGCACAGCAACGAAGCTCCGCATTTGGGGTTTGGTGATCAAAAGAGTCATCAACAACCGCAGACATACACAAAACACCCCTACAATGCCAACATCAACCAGACACTAGTATTACCCCAGCCCTCAAATGGTAGGCAATCAAGACATAAATAAACTATAATATTACTTTTGACAGGTGATCCAACCACCCCAGGTGCCCGTGCATGAGGGGACATGCTTCTGGGTGGGGTTGATTAAGAGAGTGAGAAAGTGGGTGAGTTCACTGTCAAAACTAAACATAATCATGTCTATGAGACAAAACATTATGTCAAATACTGCCCAACTCACTGAGTTATAGAAGTTAATAAATAACTCAACTATGGTGTCAATACTATATTTTCACCCAAGCGAAAAGAGAAAAGCATTAGATTTCGACTTTGTCTAACATGAATAAATTAATTTTTGATTAGCATATTTACGTGAAAGGTAGACTTCGGCATAAATGTAAATAAAAGGTGTCTATAAGGATATTTAAATAATAAATTCAACAAAGGAAGAAAAAAAGAGAATTTATTATTAAAAGCTCTAAAATCAGGTACGAAAAAATAAAAATACAAGAAAATAATAAAGTAAAATAACAATAATATTAATGAAAATAAAGTTTAAATTTAAATAAATGTAAATAAAAACAATGAAATAGTTTTTGAGACTGTTTTAAATTTTATCAAATAAAACAAATAGCCTAAATAAAAGCAGCGAACCAGAGCTCTTTCTTGTCAGTCAGTTCAGATCTTTTGTTATGAAGAAACATTAACTTACTTACGCAAACTTGTCCGCACAACACATATGTTCGACTGAAATAAACCGAAATAAATGTCTCATGAGAGCTCATTTCGAGTAAATACTGAGTCTGTAACTCTGTTGTGGAGCCGAAGTCTTCATATTTCACGGCTGGTTAGCCTGTCGGCTAAAAACTTCCTCGAGAAAAACTTTGTATCCAATTCACTTTCACAGCGAGTAAACAACGGGTCACAAAGTAACAGATAATTCAACGGGTCACAAAGTAACAGATAATTCCTGGCAACAATGTGATGCCTGGTGTTGTTTATATTCCCGATAGAAACAGTTATCGGTGTTCCTTAAAGAGTGGATGGATGTGTTCGTGTATCCTGCTCCTCCTGTGCTGTCAGTTCCCCCTCTGAGCTTCGGTTCCTCTGAATTAATGAATCAGCTCAAGAGAACTATTGCTGCAATGAAAGTGTCTTCATAAAATGACCAATGTGTCTTCCTGGTTACTACAAGCGACTCGTTCAGACAAAACTTGCTTGAAACGGAAATGCTACTTTGATTATATTGTTTTAACTGCTTAGTAACTTGAGGGACATATATGTTACAAGTGCTGTATGTTAAAATGCATTGGCAAAAATTTTTCGGGAACAGTTTTACCCACAAAGCATTGAAGCATTGACAAAATTAATTATTATGAATTATGGGAATTATGCATAAGAGAAAATATGACATTGCATTGTGATCTATCGTGTAATTTTATATAATAATAATAATGTATTCATGTTTAAAATAGCTAATTACATTTCAGAATACACATTATGTCGTCATATAATAGGTTTGAGAAACAACTAAATTTAAATGATATTCAACAATCTTTCCATACAGAGAAGCTCTCAAAGTGTACCCCAAACTTCATACATCAAGATGCATGACCTATAGTGCCTGGTTTGGCACTAATGACAACAATTATCTACCCATGTCAGGTTCCTATAGGTTTTAATATGCAGATGTCCGAATTACATTTGAGAGTTACAGAGGGGGAGAAGGTGAATTGTTGCTTTTGTATGACATGAGAAAACTTGGAATACAGTGAGTGGGTATTGCTTTTACAGAAGTTGGTGTCCTTTTTAGACTTGACAGCCTTTGGTCTCAATGTATGGAAGATGGGCAGAATTAACATCTGTATAACATTTTTTTTTTTGAGTTCCACCGAAAAAAGTTAACCAAGGTTAAAGAGGTTTGGAACAACAAAGTTAAGGGAATAATGACAGATTTGTCAAGTTTGTGTTAAATATAAGAGCAAAAATTGAAACAGTATAGATTTTAAATATATATTTTGTTTATTGAGTCAACTGTATGTAACAGGCTTTTTTTCCAAAGCAAGACCACTAAAAAACATAAGGATACAATAAACAATAAGGATAAAGATACAATAAGGCACAAAGGGGATGTAAACTTAGTAAACTGCAAACTGTAAACAGCAGTAAGACCTAAAGATCAGACATAAGACAAACTTCACAAGCCAACAAACACCTGTGTACAAGAAGACTCGGTTCTGGAGTGTTATTTCTCATTAAGATATAAGCTCTGTCTCATTGACATTATCTCATGGGCTTCACAATAATATTAGCCGAAATGTTGTTGTCAGTAACATAATTTAAAGGGTACAGAACAAACACTTTGCATGTGTGCATGTTTTTTTAGTCAGCCATCACGCCCTCTTTAATAAGGTTCAGTTCATAGCACTGGGTCTCGTAGCGGTAGGCCATGCGAATCTGAGCCACGTTGGTTTTGCGGATGTCGTTTCCCTCTGGACCGTCCTTCAAGTAGTTGGCACCAAGGAAGTGAACCTTTTCCTGTTTGTGTGAGAAAAAGTTTATGTTGGAGTGTGATTATGAAAACTGAAAGGTATAAATTATTAGGCATCAAATTTCAACAAAAACATTGCTTAACCCTGGTGGTGACCACTACAAAGGTGTAATATATATAACATATTATATATGTATATATACCCCTTTTATATATATATATATATATATATATATATATATATATATATATATATTTATGAGTGAATAATTTGAATTATTAATTCCATATTATTAGATATAGAATCATTGTTTTGAAGTTTAAAAAAATCAGTGTTGTTACTGTTAAAAGGGGTCCTATTATGCCCTTTTACGTTTATGTTTTCATGCTTGATTGTTAAAAAAAAACACAATATTTTTCAGAGGTGCAAACAGCACCTCTCCCCCCAATCTGTCGCAAACACACCAATTTCGATGAAGTCCCTCCTTCCGAAATACAAAATGTGCTGTGATTGGTTAGCTGGCCCAGTGTGTTGTGATTGGCAGACTTAGCCCTGTGTTTGGGAAATGTCACGCTCCTTCATAACGGAGTTCTTCTCTAGTGTAAATATTGAGGATAGCGTCAATTTCAAACCAATTTGAGCCCAATTCAGACCCTGACAATGTTAACAAACAAGAGGATCGTGTAGAACGGATTTCATGCATGGACTTTGCAATTGCAAGCACAAATTTCACAGGACATTTCTGAGTTGTATGTTTTTGTAATTTTCTTATACATTAGAGATACAATGTTATCCACCATTTAATTGTGATATTTGTCTGAAATCTGAGGTAATACAAACAGTAATCGATCACTAAACATGGTTAATTTTCCTAAGGAGCGGTGAACTGCCTAACAGAAGCGAGAGCTTACAAAAGCAACAGAAAACAAGCTGTTCTCCGTAAAATGTGCAGTGTACAGATAAAAGGTGGGGTTATAATGTTCAGGTGCAGTGTTTAAAATACGTTTTAACCACTGTAAGTTTGTCAGCCTTAGGAAGGTCAAACAAATGAGTTCTGGAAACGCTGTGGAAAAAACAGTCTCTTTGACATAGTGACAACACTGCCTTCTCTAATGCAGCTCAACCAGGCCTCATCCCCGTTTTATGCGTATTTCGTGGGTGGGGATTATTTAAATGAGAAACATTGTGACTTCATTAGATCGGGAAAAATCGCTTTGTAGTCCAAACGAGATGTGTTAATCAGGTGACCTCACCTCATCAGACAGGCCGCTCTGGAGAACACTGTTCCTGGAAATCTCACACATGTCACAGGTGCTGAGCTTGAACACCTGGGCTGCAATGGCATACTCCTCCATCAGGGGCTCCTATTGATGCAGGAATTCAGATCAATTCCAAGAAATGTTTAAATCAAAGAAAACAGATGGGAGAAGATTTGCCGTTTGCACATATGGAAAGGGGCGAAGCCTCACACCTTTGTGTAGTGGAACTGCATGGGGTCGTCAGTGGACAGGGAGACCACCAGTCCCTTCTTGTGGAACTCCAGCAGAGGGTTCTTGTTGTACTCAAGGAAAAGACTGTTGTTGCTGAGAGGAGACATAGCAATGGGAATCTGGGCCAGGTAATACAGGTACTGCAGGACAGGGCTCTGTGGAACATGAGAAGACAGTGACTGTTGTGATTCTTTTGAAGCCCGAGAAAGAGCATGAGGGTAAGAAGAAGTGGTAAGATGAAGGATGCCCCCTAATGGTCAGGGTAAATGGTGTATTAACCTTCTTGAGGTTGAGGCCGTGAGAGATGTTGTCTGCAGTCATGAAGCAGGCCAGCAGGTGAGTGACAGCTCCAGCCTCCCCACAGTGAGGTCTGAACTGGAATGTGTTCATACCTCTTTCCCTGGATGCCACAAAAACACAAGATTACTCTGGGCTCTATAAACACACCTTTAACTTAAGTAATGCTTTTATTCAGCAAGTACGCATTCAAATAATCAAATGTGACTGTAAAGACACAAATTGTATTTCAGGTAAATGCTGTTCTTTTTTAACTTTCCATTCAACAAAGAGTCCTTTTTTTTCCACAAAAATTTTAAGCAGCTAAACTGTTTTCAACATTAAGGATCGTGAAAACTGGAGTAATGATGCTGAAAATTCAGTTTTGCATCACAGGAATAAATTACATTTAAAAATATAATAACATAAAAAACAGTTATTATAAATTGTATTAATATTTAACAATATTACTTTTATATTTATTGTATTTTTAACCAATAAAAAGATGGTGGGCACAAGATACTTCTTTCAAAAACATAAATAAAAAGAAATCTATGATTTTTTTTTTTTTTTGCCAATTTCATTGTCCAAAATAAAAAAAATATCTTAATTCTTTTACTCTTTTTGACCTTTATTTATAAAGAGCTTCATACAATACAGATTGTTTCAAAGCAGCTTAACAGCTAAAAAATAATGATCAATGATGCAAACAGAAAGCAAACAAACAAAAAAGCAGCTCTAAAAAGTCAATAGTGTCACTGCAGGTAACAGTGATGTCATCATCCAGCTCAGTTCAGTTTTCATCCAATTGTGTCAGTCCAGTCGAATCAATAAATTGCTGAATATTTAGTGTCCCCAAGTAAAAAATTAATAGCACACTTCTCCTTGCAAGCTGTACAACTTGAAGTATTATTCATGTCCATGGGACAAACAGTGTGGGATGTATTATAGACCTTATTCAAAGCAGCGGCACGACAGGTATGAAAGTGAGGCTGTGAGGGATAGACTTGCATGTGTTTTCAATGGCATCTGCTGTAAAAAGCTGTATAAAGCTCCTAGGTCACTTATAATTTTCCACAGCTCATATTGTCGGGAGGTTTTTGTCTACTGAAATTTCTACACACAGCCTACGATGTAGCTACAGCATGAGTTCCACGCAGAAGTATAAATTGGGCTTTACAGCCTCGCTTTCATTCCCGTTAAAAATCAAAGATGGCGCAGCTGTGAATAAGGTCTATACACCAGTTTAAAAGTTTAATTATTTAGGGTCAGGGATTGAAACAAACCCCTAACTTCAATTATAAGCAATCATTATAGTATCAAGTACAACAATTATCTAGTCTATAAATGTCCTATAGCTAGTTTTTTTCTTTTTGTGTTATTGAGATACTCACTTGCGCAGCTGGTTGAGTCGGGCGATGTTTGCATACATGTAGTAAATCCAGTAAGTGTATGAGGGGCTCTTCACAATGTCCCACTCCTCAGGCTTGGGGCTCTTGGTGCAGAACATGTGACCGCTGTGTTTGGATTCATCATCCACACTGTCAAAGCCTGTCACCTGCAGAGGGACAAAACACAGGGATGGAGGGGTTAACAGACTACAGTAATATTGTGAAATATTATTACAATTTAAAATTATTGTTCTGTTTTATAGTATTTTAAAATGTAATTTATTCCAGTGATGGCGAAGCTAAATTCTCCAGTCTTCAGTGTCACATGATCCTTCAGAATCTAAGATTATCTTGTCCCGGGCCCAGGCAAAACTGTCAGCTGGCCTGGGTAGAGTAACCAAAATCTTATAGAAATAATTACTCAAGTAGAAGTAAAATTAATAATGTTATTAATTACCTGAGTAAGTGTAAAGAAGTATCCAATGAAAAGACTACTCAAGTAGTGAGTTATAGTTACTTCGGATCTGATTCAGAACAAGCAAGATGATGCTGGAGTCAATAAAGCATGTATTACAATTTGCTGCTCAAGAAAAATTTCTTATTATTATCAATGTTGAAAACATTCGTGTTGTTTAATGTGGAAACCATGATACAATTAAAAACAATAAAAAATAAAACTGAATAGTTCAAAAGAACACTGTTTATTTCAAATAGAAACCTTTCGTAAAATTCCAAATGTATTTTGTATGTATTTTTCCCTTTCGATCAATTCAATGCGTCCTTGCTGAATTAAGTATTATTGACCCCAAACATTACTAGTATACTGTATTTATGAGATAGAACTTGTCTCTTTGCATATGTATTCACTAAAATAATATTTGCCAGATTCACTCACATGCTTCAAGAAGACACTAAGCTCTGGGTTGGCGTTAGGGTCAATGGTGGCCTGGAAAACAGGTAGGAAGATGTTTTCCAGCATCTTTCCAAAGTGTGGCACAAAGTTCTTGGCTCTGAAAATGTCACTACAGGGAGAAATAAAAGATATACTGTTAGTACAGTTTTCACAAAGAGACTTAGTGCGAGAAGTGAAACAGATTCACATACTAGATTCTGGGCACTTGAATCATCCACTTGAAGTGAGGAGAAAAGACCCTATGCTTGTTGAACCAGCTGGCAAGCTTAGCCCACTCATTAGGATTACAGCCATAGATGGACAGACGGGGCTCTGCGTACTGGTATCTGGCATCCTCCAGGTCACTAGCAACTTCCTGTGAGATTCCAGAGATTATGGCTGGTTTGATTGGTTTCCAGTCAGTGTAAATGATTAATGCCATGGTTCACCCAAGTCTTACCTTGATAATGGTGGCAAAATACTCTCCAGATATGTGGTTCTCAGTCTTCATATAAAGATCACGCAGCTCACTGGCACCCACAGGGTTGTACTTGGCATTGAATTTATCAAAACGCTGGAATGTTTGTCTGCCCTGCATGAAGTTGAGCAAGGAATAACTGTAAATAATTTTGCAGTCATCATAAACAACAGTTTTCGTAGGCAGTTAGGAGTGCTAAGAATACTGTCATAACAGCTGAGGATACACCAGCTAAATTTTGTAACCCATGTGATGGTCTAAAAATACAGCACATGACAACTGCATAATGAGCAGTGCATAGTGCTGTAAGGATACTTTGACATATTGGTTTTTTTTAGTCCTGAGCATCTGTGGTGATTCTCTATACATATTCTTCCTAAGTTTGGGTAAGCAGGCATGGAAGGATTTGTATGATGTGTTGTGTGATACCTACAGCATGCACATCCAGGGAATCTACAGTCAGGTCATAGGGATGCAGGTTAAGAGATGCAAAAAGCTCCTTCATGGTCACTTCCTTGCCCTTCAAAACATGCACCACCCGATCTGCATCCACACGGTAGGACCTCTTGATGAAGCGGAGGAGATGCTTCTGGTTCATGCAGGCGGCAGCATGGATGTGAGTATCAACCTACACCAGCGAGAAGGGAACAACAACATAACTGTAATAACATAGTTTTTTTAAAGTATAAATTACATTTGGCTGTTTTGAGTCATACCTTTCTACAATTGTAAAAGTCTCTGTGGGGATTTTTCTTCAGCTCTTTCATTTCCTCCATCTCATTTAACATCTCATGTACATTGAATTTTGACATGAGGAACTTCAGACGACGATGAGTGTATGTCTTTCTAAGGGACAAAACACAAGCATCCATTTAGAAAATAAACACATCATTCTTATTCTCTATAGACTTTCATTTGTTTTAAGGAAATTTATATTTTTAATTAGCTAGCATGCAATAAATTGATCAAAAAGTGACAATAAAGACTTTTACATTGTTACAAAAGAAATAGTGAAATATGTAACACTGATTTCAACTGACATTTCATCACATTAAATTATTTGTGTTTTTTTCCCCAATCATGAAATGGAAAATTTGAGAATATAATACAGACACCAAGAGGTCATTTATTAAGCATCATGCAGGGATTTTGTGCACGCACGTTGGGCCCTGAGAAATCAAGGTGATGAGGAAGTTCATGTCATCGAGGAAAGTGGCAAGTTCTGGACCGGGGTGGTTCAGAGGCTGGTGTTTATCAGCAGATGCTGCGTCTTTGTAGACAAAGATAACACCATCCTTCATGCGAGCAACGTAGCCGAGGTTAGGTGGGAAGTCCTTAGTGCAGAAAGGATCCTCACCAGCCTTAGGAGGAGAGGTAAAGACTGCAACACAACAGAGACTGTTATCATTATATATCATTATATTATGTTAGTTTCCGAGGATTATAGTCATCTGTTAATCCCTTGATTTACTACAGTTTTAACATGTTAAATGAATTTGCCCTGTTTTGATCCATTTTCCAGGGAAATCGATTTATTTTTATCTTTAGTAGATAAAAAAAATTACCCTTATCAACCTTGATTGACATGGCAATAAAATGTCTATCACATTATTTTGGCAGTTCATATTTTGGGTGAGTTTTTCTTGGAGTGGGCGGGTTTTGCTGAGCGTTTGGGCTGGAAAGCGACGACACAATCTGGCAACACTGTTCAGAAACCCTTCACCTTCCCCAGCTCCACCTGTATAGATCTGCTACGGGGTGATTGTACAGCAGCAGTATGTCTTGCTTGCTCACAGCAGTGTGTCATGTGTGTATTGTAAGTGTGTGTAAGACAAAACACATTAACATTGTCATATTCATTACTATGTCAAACCCTCAGAGAGTTGTCATGTCAGAACTAATATTTCATTCATTAATATAAGTGTTTCTCAGCGTGAGGACGGGACAACCTGTCACTCACATGAGATTACAGCAATAGCAAATCACATCAATCCAACAATCAAATCAATTCCCAATGGACAAAATCAAGTCCCACCCAACATTTTTTCTTCTTCGAGAAGCAGTTTCTCTCGGATATATGTCACTATAGGAAAGAAAAGGCTATAGCAACTTCTGTTTCATGCTGACTTTAACAAATGGAACCTTATTGTAACTACATTTTTATCATAGTATTCTAGTATACAGTTATTACCTGGAAGCACCTGATCTTCTGGTTTCCACTGCTCTCCTTCAATTTTGCGTAAGAACTGAGATGGAGTGGTGGGGAATCTCTGGAAAGCTAGCTTCATGTACTTCTCTCTGATGCTCAGGGCACGGTACAGACCCTTACAGGACACCTCAAAGTCATCCATGGTGACCTGCAGTACAGTTTGGATTGTGTGAAATGCCAAAGTGCTTGCCCTGATTGTTATGTCTGAAGTGCATATATTTTTAATATGAAAAAGCGATAAGTTAACATACAAGTAAATGTATTATGAACAGTCATAGAGAGCATTACAGTGACTGAGTGAAACTATATTTAAAAGCGATCGCATCCCTGATGTCATGTTAAGTTTGATTCTAAGAAAAGATTAGGCAAGAACTGATGACTACAGGTGAAAATGAATTCCTTATCTCTCTTAAATCCCCCTTCTAAATGTCAGATATAGATTTCAGAAACCAAATCCAGGGGTGGGCTCCACCTGCTTAGATAGAGAGACTCCTTGGCTGATCTATTTCTGTTGGTCTTGGTAAAGGGCAATATATAAATCAAAACTTACATAACATGGGAATATCCCAGTCAGTTCCTGGAAGTAACAGTAAGTTATGAATTGGAACATACCCCAGCAGCATAGTCACCAGTGATGGACACTCTCTGAAAATGAGGCACTTCCAAGTAGGTTGGTTGATCCTCTAGCTCATGGTGAGTGCGGCTGAGATGCTTCTTACTGTGTGGAGATTGGTTAAAGATGAGGTTGGTTAGTTTTGAGTAAACTTTGTACTAAATCACGACTTCCAGGTGCAAATAAGAACTGAACCCACCAAAGAAAGCCAAAACAACGATTTTTGCAGGATATATACTACAAGAAAAAAATACTTTTTAAATATATAATATATACTAAACTAATTTTATATAGTGAACTTTTCCATAGAATTTTGAGGTTACTGAAATCTTTGTTGGAAAACGCTGTCAAAGCATCAATAAAAGACGCGCAAAATTAAGTCGCGTATGACGCGTTTTCATGTGGCTTGAGACATAAACTTGCTTGTTTTTCGAGCGCTGTCGGATCAGTATCGGACGATACATCGACAAAACGTAAGTACTGTCATTATTTGTCCGTCTATTATCATTACATATCACAAAATAAATTTTTTGTGTATTTGTTTGTCAACATGTTTTGTTTACAACGTATTTTAAACAGTCAATATACTTCTAAATACTGATATTTAGTGCTAAATAAATTTAAATACTAAATAATATGATATACTTCTGCGTCGAACCTTCGCCGTATGCCTATATGTCGGTTCTCTTACGAGAGGTTCTCTCGTATTGCCTAAGTTAGCTTACGCTACGGGAAAGATTCATCTTCTCGAGATATTGAAGCCAAAAATTATCCTTAATTTTGTATTTATTGTCAACGCAGTGCAGCAGCTAGCAGACCTAGAGCAGGCTGTCTAGCGTGCTCATAGGCTGCCCTGCGGGAACTGCAGCAGCCTACCACTGAGCCCGACGTGACGTCACGTCCAATGAAGGGCGCTCGCGCCTTCACATCGTCTTAGCCCGCCAGAATGGGCGTGGCTTAGCGTATATAAACAGGGCTCGTAGGCTGTATTCTCTGATTTTCACTTCTTCAGCGAAGCTCTTCGCATCGCTGGATCCGAGAGAAGCCGCCGCCGTCGAAGAAGCGACTAGCCAGCTTAGGACAGCGCCTGAAGAAGCTGGCTGTCTTCGCCACCTTCAGCCATCCGTGCCAGCTACGCTATCCGCCGACGTATCCTTTTTTACCTCTCTCACTCTAAAAGAGCAGCAAGCGTCTTTTTTTAAGATGCCTCGCATTTCCTGCGGCTCGTGTGGAGCCACGCTCAGCGACGGAGACCGCCACGAGATCTCCGCTCTATGCCTGGGCCAGGAACACGCAGCCCGCGCCCTCTCGTCAGGGGGATGCGAGTTCTGCGACGCGCTTCCGATATCGACCCTGCGGGCTCGAGTCGAGGCTTTCAACCCCACTCCAACCTTTGTGGGACCGCGCAAAAAGAAGCGCCGTTCCCTCAGGATGCCGGAGCCTGTGGCCACCGTGACGCGCTCGCCGGATACCCCCCTCGAGACTCGCTCTCGCCTTCTCCGCCTCTCCTCACCGATGCGCAGCTGCCGCCCACGTGCCGCACTGCCATCGCTTCTGATGACGAGGCCGAGGAACGGGCCACTAAAGACTGCTGTTCCATCCTGGCATTGGACAGCGAGGACTTGTCGGGCTCTGACCACTCCTCCGCCTCTTCGATCCAGGAATCCGGCCGGACCCGGGCTGGGGTGGACGCTGAACTGTTGCGCCTCCTCTCTCAGGCTGTCGATCGACTCGGGCTCGAGTGGTCGCCACCCAAGGAGCTCGCACCTAACAGGCTTGACGGCTGCTTTGTTCAGAGTCGCCGCCGTCAAGCGCCTGCAGCCAGGCCCGCCCTGTTTCTGCCTGAACTTCACTCAGAACTGGCTAAGTCGTGGAATGCACCTTTCTCCACGAGGCTCCAATCCCACTTCTCCGCGTCGCTCTCCCAGGTGGACGGCGCCGCCGAGAAAGGATATTCAGCCATTCCCCCTGTGGAAGAGACGGTCGCAGCGCACCTTTGCCCGCCCTCCGCGAGATGGCGCTCAAGGTCTGCCCTCCCGTCCAAGGCCTGCAGAGCCACATCCGCCTTTGTCGGCCGCATATACACCGCCGCCGGACAAGCCGCTTCAGCTCTGCACTCGATGGCTGTGCTACAGATTCTGCAGGCCGACCTCCTCCGCGAGTGGGATGAGAAGGGCCGGGACCCAGCTGCCGTTACCGACTTGAGAAGCGCGACGGATCTATCGCTCCGCGCTACCAAGACCGCAGCTCAAGCCATCGGAAGGGCTATGGCCGCGTTGACCGTCAAAGAGAGGCACCTCTGGTTGACGCTCGCCGACATGAGGGAATCCGAGCGCGCCGTTTTCCTCAACGCGCCTCTTTCCCCTACCGGTCTCTTCGGCCCAGCGGTGAGCGGGCTCGTTGACCGCTTCTCGGAGGTTCAGAAGACCACGCAGGCCATGTATCTCTTCCTGCCTCAGCGCTCGAGTTCCGCTACAGGCTGCTCACGTGATCCGCCGCCTGCACGAGCTAACACTCAGCGCCCATCGCAGCCTAGCCAGCCTTCACAGCGACGCCAGGGCGGCCGCCCTAGGTCGCGCTCGGACAGCCGTCACAGACCGCCGCCCACCAGAGGGCCTCGGCAAAGGATCGCGCTGAAGCCCGAGCACACAAAGCCTTCCTAGCATCATCAGGAAGGAAAAGACGGCCGAGTCCCGCTGCGGCCGGACCGCCGTCAAAGCTTTTCTCCCTGTCAGTCCCCTTCAAACAGGCTACTGCAGTGGTTCATTTAGCAGACAACGAGCCGGTAGAAAAACCCTCTCGCCTGCACACAAACGCCGTTTCTACGGCGACCCAAAGAAACCTAATAAAGAGTATAATTCCTGGTTATCCGGCTCACGCCGAGGGTGTTTTAAGTGTAGAAAAAGTGCCCACTCCCCAGTGTTCACCCCTACACACAAGCACAACACTTCCCGTGTCATTCACAAAGCCCACTCTTATAAAGCAGACAAAAGCTGCTCGAGTGTTGAATGTAAGAAGTGTATTCAGTCAGGTTATGAATGTAAGTCACGTGCCCGCCGGCGAGCGCTCACGCTTACTAACACAAGCCTCTCCCCGAGCATGGCCCGTGCATCTAAGCGTTGTCACAAAACGCAGGGCGATTATAAAACGCTCCCCGTCCAAAGCGGCCGGGACGATAAATTCATGTGTAAGTCTCGTGCCCGCTCAAAAGCGCTCACGCTTACTAACATACACTCCGCCCAAGGCTCCGCTCGCACATCACGAAGTGATAGAAGGGCGCTCCCCATTCACGGCAATCGGGACGCCTCTTATGTATCAGCATGTCACGGCGGTCAGCTAGCTGCCGCTTGCAAGCACCGAGGGCGTGCGCGCCGCGCCCACGCCTCCGATTCAGTTTCTCAACCCCGCAGTATGCGGCGGTCAGAACCAGGAGACCATTCGCCCCCTAGCTACATATATAAAAGCATGGGAAGCCATTCCAGGGGTTTCAGAATGGGTGCTGAGCACAATAAGGCACGGCTATTGGCTACAGTTCACTCGCCGTCCCCCGCGCTTTCAAGCACGGACCGCGACAACTGTGAATGCAGAAGTAGCACATCTACTAAATAGCGAAGCTGCTGTGCAAAGGGGCCATAGAACTGGTACCGCCTTCTCTGAGCGAGTCAGGCTTCTACAGCCGTTATTTTCTCGTACCCAAGAAGGACGGAGCCCTCAGACCCATCTTAGATCTGAGACGTTTGAACAAGGTGCTTATGAAAAGACCGTTCAAAATGCTTACAACCAGGAAAATCCTCGCGCACGTTCGCCCGAGGGACTGGTTTATTTCTCTCGATCTGAAAGATGCCTATTTCCAGATTCAGATAATACCCCGTCACAGGCCATTCTTGAGATTCGCCTTCGACGGTCAGGTTTATCAATACACCGTCCTGCCGTTCGGCTTGTCCCTGGCACCCCGTACATTTACGAAGTGCATGGACGCGGCTCTCGCCCCCTTGAGGAATCAAGGGCTGCGAGTTATGAACTATCTGGATGACTGGCTGATTTTGGCACAGTCAGAGGCAGAACTGCTATCTCACACAACTGCGCTCCTCAGTCACATGGAAAGCTTGGGTCTCACGGTCAACTGGACCAAGAGCTCATTAGTGCCCAGTCAGTCGATTTCCTTTCTAAGAATAGAACTGGACTCTGTGGCCATGACGGCTCGTTTATCAACACAACGCGCGCGCCGTGTTCGACACCTAGCCGGGTCTTTCCGGACGGGCAGCATCATCCCTCTGAAAACATTCCAGAGGATGCTGGGCTGTATGGCCTCAGCTGCAGTAGTGCTTCAGCTGGGCCTACTGCGCATGCGCCCGCTCCAACGCTGGCTCAATGCCCGTGTGTCTCGCCGAATTTGGGCTGCCGGCTGCGAACGAATCAGGGTGACACAGACCTGTATTACTGCTCTGCAGCCCTGGTTAACAGCCGACTGGTATCAGCAGGGCGTTATGATGGGAGCGGTCTCTTACCGAAAGGTTATCTCGACAGATGCGTCCAACACAGGTTGGGGTGCGCTCTTCGAGGGCAGACCGTCTTTGGCCTATGGTCAGACCAGGAAAAGCTCCTTCACATAAATTGTCTGGAAATGATAGCGGTCGAGAACGCGCTGAGGCGCTTCCTCCCGCTCATACAGGACCACCATGTCCTAGTCCGATCGGACAACATGTCAGTGGTTTCCTATGTGAACCGTCAGGGCGGTGTCAGATCCAGGAACCTCTGCCATCTGACGGAGCGCCTCCTCACGTGGTCTCAGCATCACCTGCGCTCGCTGAGAGCTGCACATGTGCCAGGCCACCTGAACGACGGCCCAGGCAAGCTGTCCAGGGACAACGTTCCCCCAGGGGAATGGTCCCTGCACCCCCAAACAGTCCAGAAATTATGGCGCCTATTCGGCAAAGCGGAAGTCGACCTATTTGCGTCAAAGGACAACGCTCACTGCCCAGTGTTCTTTTCGAAGAACGAGGACGCGCTGGCCCAAGTCGGGCCCAGCCGCCCTCTGTATGCCTTCCCTCCCATCTCTCTGCTACCGCAGGTAATCAAGAGAATCAAGGAAATGCGCCACTCGGTGCTCCTCATAGCCCCGCGCTGGGAGAATCAGATTTGGTTCCCGGAGCTGACTCGGCTGTCACCAACAGCCCCGTGGCCGATTCCGGTCAGAACGGATCTCCTCTCGCAAGCTCGCGGCTCGATCTGGCATCCCCATCCAGGGCGCTGGTCTCTGCACGCGTGGGTGATCAACGGGTACCCGCTGCCCTGCCAGAAGGAGTGACTCCCTCTACTAGAAAGCTTTACGCGTCTAAATGGTCTGTGTTCTCCAAATGGTGCACCGACAAAAACCTGGACCCGCGGACGTGTGGGGTCTCGCGGCTGCTCTGTTTCCTACAGGAACTGTTGGATAAGGGGAGATCCCCATCCACGCTCAAAGTATATGTGGCGGCCGTTGCTGCGTTCGCTGAGTCGACGCGCGGCCGGTCACTAGGAAAAGATGAGCTTGTCATCCGCTTCCTTAGAGGAGCCAGAAGGATGAACCCTCCGCGCCCCCCGTCGGTTCCTATGTGGGATCTTTCATTGGTCCTCGAGGCCCTGAAAGCTTTCCCCTTTGAACCACTAGACTCCGTGGAGTTAAAATACCTATCACTCAAAACCGTTTTCCTGACAGCACTGTCATCAGTGAAACGTGTGGGGACTTACACGCGCTGTCTGTCAGAGCTGCATGTCTCGAGTTCGGGCCAAATGACTCAAAGGTCATCCTCAAACCTAGACATGGCTATGTTCCTAAAGTGATTGGCACTCCATTCAGAGCGCAGGTCATTTCGCTTTCGGCTCTGCCTTCATCCGATAGCGAGAGCGACGTTAATCTCCTCTGCCCGGTTAGGGCGCTGAGGACTTACACTGCGCGCTCCGCCCTTTTCAGGTGCTCGGAGCAGCTTTTCGTTTCGTTTGGTGGGCGCACCAAGGGTCTCGCCGCCTCGAAACAGAGCTTATCCAGATGGATTGTGGACGCTATAGCAGCTGCTTACGCGTCGGCAGGTCTGCAATGCCCCCTGGGAATCAGGGCTCATTCCACCAGAGGCATGGCCTCATCGTGGGCATGGTCCAGCGGAATTTCTATTCATGACATATGTGTGGCGGCGGGCTGGTCCTCCCCGTCCACCTTTGTCAGGTTTTATAACCTAGAAGTTCCCGCTCTGCAGGCAAAACTTCTGTCAGTTTAAGTGAGATGTACGTTCTGTCCAGATAGGTTCGTGCGCAGGCTACTCTCACGCATACTAGCTCTTCTGGTTGAGCTGCAATATTGGGTATGTGCTATATGCTTATGCAGACCGGCGACGCCGCTCTGTATTCCCTATGAGTGCTTATGTACAAGTGCTGGCCCGCACTGCTGGCCGCCTTATTTCCCACTTATCTGGGTTCCCCGGAAAGCCCTGGGACTCATTGTGGATGCTTGGCGCGCACGGCGTTGACAAAGGGTTCCCGTAGCGTAAGCTAACTTACGCAATACGAGAGAACCTCTCGTAAGAGAACGTATCGGTTACCTAACGTAACCTCGGTTCTCTCTGGATGAGGGAACGAGTATTGCGTAACCTGCCGTGCTCGCGCCAAGAGCGTTTTTCGCTTCAGTCGTTGAAAACCAGAGAATACAGCCTACGAGCCCTGTTTATATACGCTAAGCCACGCCCATTCTGGCGGGCTAAGACGCTGTGAAGGCGCGAGCGCCCTTCATTGGACGTGACGTCACGTCGGGCTCAGTGGTAGGCTGCTGCAGTTCCCGCAGGGCAGCCTATGAGCACGCTAGACAGCCTGCTCTAAGTCTGCTAGCTGCTGCACTGCGTTGACAATAAATACAAAATTAAGGATAATTTTTGGCTTCAATATCTCGAGAAGATGAATCTTTCCTGTAGCGTTAGCTAACTTTCGCAATACTCGTTCCCTCATCTAGAGAGAACCGAGGTTACGTTAGGTAACGGATACGTTTTCATTTATAGCCTACTTCTGTGTCGACGTGCAATTACACATGCAGACCGCTAGTAGGCAGTGTCCATAGGCTACACATGCTACACACAGCCTATGCCGTAACTACGACGTAAAATGTAACAACGCGTCAATTCTACACAGACCGCAAGCACTGTGATTGGTCTGCTAGAACCCCTCCTCCTCTGGTAAAAAAAAATAGCGTTGCATTTCCTCATACCCATTTCCGCTTGCGGACTACAAATTATCTGTTCTTCGATATTAAACAACTCAAGCTACAACAAAAGACGCTATTTGCCACCATCACTGCTGCTGCTTCTCCAACAACGTACACAATTAAGAATCTGCTTCTTCAGCTTTTGCCTTGATACTGGGGTTACACATCAACATGCCCGTGGACACTGCCTACTAGCGGTCTGCGACTCAGACAACGATGCAGAACTATAAACGAAAACCGACGTGTAGCCTATACAGCTTAGGTCTGACACAGAAGTAAATCAGCCTTCATTTAAATCTGTTTAATGTTTGCCAAACCCAAAAGACAATAACAACAACATATGCAAATAACCTTTAAAAATAAAATTTAAGAAATGGCTACAATCAAATTAATAAATAGTACTTCTGACGAATATGTTTACATGATGTACACTCACAGTTACATGAGAATAAGTTTATTCCTCCCCTCCTTCATGGTGGTGGTGGTGGCGGCCATGTTGAGACCACATGTAAATATTATACATGCCATAGTTTATATGCATTTCTTTATTTTTTTGCAAATGAAAATGGGATTTAAGAGATAGACATGTTCAATGAGATGTATCATTTTCTAAATGCATGTCTATGTTTCATTCCAGATTTGATCTTGAAAACAGTTTACTTTTCTCCTTGGTGATGTATGCAGGACTTCTCCAATCAATGCGCTTAAACCTCGCCACTGCAAGCTCATGTTCATCTGCCTCAATTTTTGACTGCAACGCCCGCATCTCAGTATCAACAAACAACGCATAGAACCAAGTCACCAGACTACATTTTCTATTTTTCAATAATCTGTTATAGCCTACTCAGTTGCACTTTACAATATGGAAGAAAAAAATATGTCGCTACATTAATTTCGACTTCAATGTACTATATTTAAAAAAGGAGTTATATAATTGTGTAACTGCACTGACCGCTTCTCTATGTCATCATCCTCGGCTACATGATAGGCCAGCTCCTGGTTGAGGATAGGGCAATCGTCAGCCACATCAAACAGGGAGATCTCCTCACGGACGTCTTCATCTTTGGTTTCTGATGCAAAAACACGCTCTGCGATCACACGCACACGATCATCCGTTTCTGGTAGAAAAGAAGACGCAGCACCACATTGGTTTCAATGTAAAATAACAATTTAAGGAGATGGCGGTCTACCATTATAATTTTTTTTAAATATGACTAAAAAGCCCAAAAGCGGTTAAGATGCATCAAGTGAGATGATGTTATGGTCTTTATGGTAAATGCCATAAAGGCACAATAAGTGAACCAGTACAACCAGCTTGTACTTATATAAAGCATCTGACTGGTTTAAAAGTTCAGCAAAACTTGATAATTCTTATAGTTAAAAATATCTAAAGGACAACCAGAGCATGCTTTTGGCACAAGGAATTTTTTTTCAGAATGATTCAACTACTGAGTCACTGTGATCGCAAGCAGTGAATGAGCAAAATCTCCCATGCAGAGATAAAAAAACTAGTATGACAAATTCATTGAGCCAATACACAATTCCGCAGAACCCAAATCATAACTTAGAAATGACTAATTGAAAACAGACAAGAAAATATGAGCCCTACACCCTAAAAGCTTTTAAGAATCACATTAAACATGCACAGAAATCATCAGTCTAAGCCAGAAGTACACAATTTAGTCATTTGTTTGCTTATGAACTACAATGAGGTGCACATTTTTTTCAGGTGAATACACATTTTAATTACAAATTATATTATAAATACCTTTTTGCTCTGACACTCGAGCAAGAAAATCTGTCCGTCTGCACAAAAGTTAACAGTAGTGATACAAACTTAAATATTTCTTATTTGTTTTACATTATAGCATTACGTTTTAAATATTACTAGAACAAAACAGGGTTAAACTTTATTTTCAAGTGTCCATGTTACAGTGCAATAATACATTTAAGTAATGAATAACAATAATTAACTACATGTAGTTAATATAAAGTTTAGGTTAGTTGCATGTAATTATGCACAATTTATAGTAATTACTATAACTACATGTAGGCTAATGTGTAACAAGGACTCTATAAAATAAAGTGTTACCCAAAATAGGTTTAAATTACATTATGAATGCCAGATTTTTAATATAGTCTCAGACTTTTGGACCCCAATGTATATTTTCACCTAAACAAACAAGTGAATAAAATATACAGATGGATGTTTTGCCATTATTGTGTTGCACTGAAGCAGTTTTAACATGTCGATCTCGGACGGGTTCCTTTATACTTACTCCCTGCTGATTATTCATTCCCCCAGAGTGGGTGAGGAAGATTAAAAAAAAATTGGAAAGAAAAAGGAGGTTATAGGTTAGACTGAGTTAGTAAGCAACACATTGGAACTGTCAGTTTATTCACATTTGAGGGATAACATGCCACCTGAATAACAAACAATTTGGTAGTATTAAATACAATCTCTCTGTATTGCAAACAACCGAATTTTACAATAAACTAACAATGTCAACATGAACCTTTGTATATAGGCTATAAATCACAGTGACTGATGGGGTATAGTGAAAAGTACAAAATGATGTTAAAAAAAAACATCAAGTCAATTGGGTAGTATGGTCATTGTCATGTCACTATGACAATCCCAAGATTGCAGATACTTTCAAAAGATCCCAAACAAGGCTTAACATTTCGTGTATCACTATCTGTTCTCCTCACATAGATGCAAACTTTTATTTGTTATTGTTCACTTTCCATGATCATACTTTTTTTTAACTGGTTTAATTCAAATTACAATTTCAATACCTGTTTCAGCACATATTTAATAACTAAAGCTCAGTTAGTGGCCCCAAGCACCCACATCATCGGCCCAGACCACAATCCACAAGGGTTGCGTCCAGAATCGTATACTCTCTTAAGTTGGCACTTAATCGTTTTTTTTTTTTTTTTTTAAGATTTATTTTTGACGTTTTTATCTTTTTTTAGGATAGGACAGTAGCTAGACAGGAAGTTAGGTGGGAGAGACGGGATCGGGAAAGGACCACGAGCAGGGACTCGAACTCTGGTCGCACAAAGCACAATTGCGCTACATGTCGGCGCACTTGCCCACGAGGATATCGGCGTCGACTAGTTGGTACTTATTTTGAATAAATAATTACTTTGTGACCATTGAAAGGTATGTTATAGTATGACTATAATCTGGATCACCATGTTGTAATTATCACGTGGCCTACCAGTGTCAGTTGCGTCGCTTCACTGTCATGCACCAATCCTCTCCCTTGGCCTTATGGGAAAGTGTCCATCATATACTCACTTTAGAATCTTGCTAGAAGTAGTAGGTCATCTTGGTACTTTTAGCCTACTCTTTTATGAGTACAGAGAATTTTTGTCACATATGTTTTCCCCCTACTATAGAAGCAGGGGCGTTGCTAGACATCAAGCTCTACTGGGGCACAGGTCCCCCAATGTTTGTCTGAGAAAGCAACAGTAACTAAGGAGGGCGGGGCTTACCGATAGGTCAATTAAATATAAATTTCATATCCAACAAGAACGATTCATTGTTATCACACAAAATCAAAGAAAGTAGTAAAGAACACAACAATGTGTTTATTTTCTGAGCTATACAGTGCTGCAGGCAGGGACTTTTGTTACGAAAACACCGGGCTGGGTAGTTAGGTAACTTAGGGGGGTTCGGGGGCATGCTCCCCCGAGAAAATTTGGATTTTACATGTGCATTTTAAGGTGTTTGAAGGCCAAAAAATTGGATATCAATAGCTTTAAAAGCATGTTAGTGGGCAGCAGTAGCATAAATGATTTGTCAAGCAGATAACAGATTCTTAAACATGAGAATGAGGATAAATGTTGCAATGAATGATCCACACTACAAAATGTTAATGTGTATTGTCAACATTCAAAACTATTTTAACTCATCCAAAAATTGTTTTTGCGTAGTAACTCTACACACAAACATAAAATGATTATCGCACATACACACCAAACTACACACAGATATGAATTATGTAAAACACTATTATCTTGTGTCTTTTGCTTGTTCAGTGTGCAGTGGAGTGTGGGCTATAGGAGTTTGTCACACGTAGGCCTACATGTATGTGCACAAATACACTGTACATACAGTTTGTTTGATTAATGTTACAGTTATTGAACTGAACTGACTCAACACTGAAGTGACTATTAACTGAATATTGACACTATTGGCTTGTTGGCCAAGCTGCTTCTCAGGCGATTTTTTAATTTGTTACTATTGGGAAGCTGCTGTGAAACAATATATTGTAGCTCATATATATATATATATATGCACTATAAGCAGAAATTTAAGGGGGTAAAATAATTTATTTATTTCTCAAAACTGAGTTTTATGTGATCAATTTAAATGGCTTTGGCGGGAACTTGATATCACGGCTCCACTTCACGCTCACTACTGCGCAGACTCGACTTTGGCGGCTTCACTTTTCATCAATGGAAGAGAGTAAAGGGGCGTCGTCCATCTTCTTTACAGTCTCATCGGAAAAAACACGGGACTTATTCCGCCATATTGCACGCTGCACTTTCTCACATTCATAGTAGGCTAATGTGAGACTAGTGCACTGCTTTTCTGTATAAAAAGTCTTTGCTTATAGTAAAGTGTGATTCCATTTCTTGGCAGAGGTTTTTCATATGGGTTTTTCTGAGGCTTGATGCTTTTGCATCTGATGTCTGATGATGTAAATTGTTTATCAAGTCTTAACTTACCTCCCTCAAACTCATCATCTCCCTGCTTCCCTGTCCCTGGTTCGTACAAAAGAAATCTGTCCATCTATAGATGCTAATAATGAATAAAAATAAGATTATTTGTATCATTTACAAACTTTTGTTTTGTCATGTTTTCATAGCCTACGCTATTGCAATAGCGTGCCAACACCGGACTTCGGTGTGCTCAGATGTGTGCGCGCTGCAGTTGCTAGGAAACAGACGCGGGCGGATTTCTGTCTTGCGAGTCAGCTTTCGGTTAAACTGCGTTGCTTTTACAAACATTGATTGGTTTATTACTGCGTTGCAAATAGATAATTTCTATTACCCTATAATATAATTTCCATTAAATACACTGACAAATGAAATAAATTGTTAAACTCAAACTTTAGATTTACTGGGGCACAGCAGATTTATACTGGGGCACGTGCCCCAGTAAAAGGGGTCTAGCAACGCCCCTGTATAGAAGTATGTGATTTTGGATGCAGCCAATGTCAATGTCATGGATCGTGAACACTAAACAAATAAACAACTTATTTATACTAAATAATATTCAACATCCCTTAATTCACATTCCTACCCTCAAAAACTTTCTTAAAAAAAAAAAAAAAATCACATGCCTTGTATCCACTTGGAGTGTCATGGTAAATCCCTTGGTTTTGAGATTCCCATATCTACCAGGTCATGCTTAACCCTTTTTCCAAACACACAAACAATCATCCGCCTATGATTCCTTCCAATACTTACGCTTCTCCTCTGCTGGGTTAGTAACATGTACCCATCAGATAAGGGACAGGATTCATGTGAGAGAGGCAAACAAGAGTTTGAGTGTTATAACAGCCTGCTCAATAACTCTCTCTCTGAAGCACAGCCAGTTAATGGCCTTCCCTGCAGCCTCGAAATGATAGTGTTTCTATTTTTAAACTTGGTGATATTAGTGACTGATATCCTATAACAGTCTGCAAATTCAGATTATTCTTAGCCTGCACATGGAAAGCAGTATCTAGAAATGTAATTCTCAAATCAACCCAATATCTTACGGAGAAGAAAAGAATCAGTACTATCCCACATAATCAGTGCACATACACTTGTGGTTATAAGTTTATATACACCTTGCAGAATCTGTTTTTATGGTAATAATTGTAACAAAATAAGGGTAATCATAAAAACATGCTATTTTATGATACCTCATTAGCTAAAATTATTAACGTTTTGCAGATTCTGCCTGGTGTATGAAAATATATGAGCACAACTGAACTCGCCAAGACCCTAAAACATTTATGATGTAAAATTAAATTTCAGGTGAGTGATTGCAAGTCAGGCATCAGCATGACATTTGAGCCACTAGAATCCGCTGACTAGCAAAAGGTTATCCTGCATTTTCAAGCAAGACTCCATGTGTTGTAACTAGTAAGTCATAACTCATAAGCACAACCTCGTTAATGGAGTCAGATCTTACACATTGCCACAGCAGCAAAAAATTAAATAATTCAGTGTGAACTCCTGCATGCATACATAAGACATCATTTTCAAGAGTGCATAATGATTGCACTTCAGCCTATATCTAAACGTGTGGATTAATCCATCACAGGTGTTAATGAGGCAGTAGCAAACACTAACACCTCTATTTTCATTCTGCTTCCATTTTCCATCAGGGGTGTTGACACAGTTGCAGAATGCAATGCCTGACAGTTTCTCTAGTCTTTGAATTAAAGTCCCTAAAATACTCTCATATATCACCACTTCCTGATAAAAAAAAAAACAAAAAAACAAATGCAGTTGTTCTTGCCTACTGTATTTGTTGTACAAACTTCTAAGACTTCATCGGCAAAAAATAACTATTCGGACACTCCCATTCCTGGATTAGTTCTTAGATTGAGAGACCACAGTGGTGTCAAGAACTTTTGCAACAATTTTAATATTCTTCAATTAACTTTGCATACACATCTATTAAGCAATTATGTGCTCATTTGAACGTTTTCTGTGATGTAAAACAAATTTCCTAGATGAATGCAATGTTAAAACCAAATCTTCTCTTTGTGTGTTGGATTCAGGTGGTGAATGGACACTCACCGGGCACAGCGACTTTGGGCATGTTGGCTTTTGTTTTCTGACACTATCACTCTTCCTCCAGAAAGCTGGTCGGTCCGACACTGCTCCTCGGTAGCGGGGAAGTGTGCAGTTTGACACTGCAACAGTGCAATATTAAGCAGTGGTTGCCCGGTGTAACCAGAGCCGTGTACCCGCACTGGATACGAGGGGCTTGACGCTCCAGGTTCTGTGTGTTCAACTCTATTTTAAGTTTTAACAGACAGACAGATTCAAGTGACAAGCTCACACATGGAAAAGAGAATATTATGTAAGTATATGCACATGAAGGAGAATTACACACAATATGCTCAGTTTCAAATTAATTTACTGGTAAAACGTGTTGTAATATGGTAGGCACATTAAACATCTGTTACACATGAATATTCCCCCCTGCCACCAAAAAAGACATGAAAAGTTCATTTTCACATGATTTTCTGATCAAGGAAAGTCTGTGGTACTAATACATTGTGCTAAAACTGCAAAATACATCATAAATCAAGTTTTGATATAGTTGGAAAAGAAAGGATTGTTAATGTAAAGGCAAACTTAGTTTGTATTTTTTATAAAACATCCTGCCTCTGTTAAAGTGAGGACAGAAGGCCAAACGCAACAGCAGTACGAATACTGCAGATTTCACCGTTGATGAAATCAGGCACAGATTCAGACAAATGCCATATAAATAACATGATAGTCAACACAAAGACTTGTTTAACTTCTTGATAAACCTTCATTGGCTCTCAAGAAGAGACTTCAGGCATGAAAAATAAACATAGCAACAAACTCTGATCTCTTACAATCCCAACAACAACAAAAAAACACATTTGTACAGCTTTCACTGGAAGGTTTAAGACATTATTTAACATGGGCTAAAAGATGTCATGCTCTATAGGACACAGAAGGAGGCACATAGATTTGGCGTGTACACCAGCAACACCATGATTCAAAAGGCCCTTAAAGTAAAAATCCATCACACCTCATGCTTAAAATCTGATTGACTTCTCTGTATCTAGGCTAAATCATTCTGTATTATGTGTCAAAATTTACAATTCACATCTGAGAGCAAAGAGAATAAAAGAAAAAGGTGAAATTCTAGAGTAAATGGAACTATATGACAGAAAATGGTAAAAGTAAATGCTAAATAAACTCTTTGGCTACAACAAATAAAAAAAAATAAAAAAGAAGAATGGCAAAAGGGAAAGAAATAATCCCACACATTTCTGAAGAACTTCTGTGTTCACAGTATTCCTGAGCATTGAACCTGCATGCGGATTAAGATTTAAGGGCATTTCACTTTCTCTCTTCTGAGGCCTTTACAACATCAGGTCTGAGGTTTCTGAAACCTTCAAAATAACTGCTTCCATATTAAGGTATATGCTAATAATCTACATTATTCCAATTTAAATACCATTTAAAAATCCAGTTCCTTCTCTTCCATGAAATATGCATTTCTTGTAATTAAAAAATTCTTGGGTGACTCCAATAAACCTGCCAAAAACAGGTCAAAAATCAATAGAATCATTATGAAATTATATTTTGGGTAAATAAAAATGAATAGTATTTTAGGACTATTTAGATTTTTTTGCAACGTGACCATCATATTTGTTGACAAACTTTTCTCAGTATGGTAATGAGAAAAAACAAAAACTGTGAACTGTTAATTTAAACTGTGAAGTAATTATGCATCATAGTAGTACATGTTGAACTACCATTATGCCTACTGAAGAAAATATTATATTACAGTAAAAATGTATTGCATTACAACAATGGGAATCACAAATGAGAATAAAGGGAAACGCATGGAAAAAAATTCAGATGCATTATGATAATGAGAATGTGTTGGGGATGTCATAAATGTTCATAAAACTGTAAAAAAAAAAAAAAAAAAAAAAAAAAAAATATATATATATATATATATATATTTCCTTAGTGATTTATTCTTTAGATTGTCTGGTGAAATGTGACTTGAGCAGGTTTTTAAGAGATGCACCCTTCTGCAATTTAGAATTTCTTTAATCAACACCAATGTGCTGTTGTGTTCATAAGGGTTCAGAAGTGAAAAAAGAAGAACTCAATGCCCGTATACGTTTTTCTTCTCAAAGGACGAGGGACAACCCAAGTACTAAATGAGACAAGTGAGCTAATGTCCAATGGCCTCATTTTTCTATTACAGCAGGCCAACAGGAAAGATGACCCGTTGTGCATTAATCCCTTTCAGCCAGCAGAGGGCAAACTCTGCGCGCACACACACGCACACACACACACACACATGGTCATGAGGCTTCCAGCTGCCTGGTCAAGAACCTGCTAAAAAAACACAAAAAAACAAAGGGGGAGACAGTGCAGTCACATGACTTCACAGGACACACCCAGGCAGCCCTGCTTCCTATCTTCTCTGCTGTTGAGCTTTTTCATGCGATAATGCCGGATCTCACGGACGAGGGTGTAAAAAGCATCCTCAACTCCCTGAAAAACATTACAGAAAACAGGATATTTCATTAACACATATGCTATGTTTGAAGCTTTATGATAAGCTTCGGGAATTACAGTAAAAGCAATCGAACATAAGCAAACTGCGCTAACACATAAAAAGAAATGATAATCAGTCTTTGCCAACCTGTCTGGTCTTTGCAGAAGTTTCTACAAACTCTATGCCGTAGCTTCTGGCAAGTTCCTGAGCTTGCTTGGTGTCCACCGTTCTGGCCAAATCACATTTGTTCCCAACTAGGACCATGGGAACATCATCTGAATCCTTCACGCGCTTGATCTGCTCTCTAAAATGTATCAAATGTACCATTATAGACATTGTACACCACATATTACAAATGCTCCTTCATATTTATAATATAATATAACTTATAATATTATATTGACATGTCTTAAACTTAAAAGCTTTGAAAGTAGTTCATCTAATCAGATTACCGCTACTTAAAATCCAGAGGATTCATCATAAAATATAACTGAAGCCATATTCATCGGACCTGTACAAATGCACGTCGGCAAAGGATTTGCTGTTGTTTATGGCGAAGACGCAGAGGAAACCCTCTCCTGTCCTCATGTACTGGTCCCTCATTGCGCTGTACTCTTCCTGACCTGCAGTGTCCAGGATGTCCAGCAGACACGTCTCACCGTCAATCACCACCTGCTTCCTGTAAGAGTCCTGCAGGGACCGACATGATATACTGAATATTTGCATTGAGCCAGATAGTCTCACCATTACATTAATCAACCTGGACAATACTGTGTAATGGATGTATATATCCTATTCTAATAAAGCATTCAGCGCAGGTTATGAGGACAAATGAAAATGTCAAGCGGTGATGGCCACGTGTTAAATGTCAAGTACACTACTGTTCTAAGGTTTGGGGTCAGGGAGATTTTTTTGAAAGAAATTAATACTTTTATTCAGCAAGGATGCATTAAAATTATCAAATGCAATTTGATTTCACCCTCAAATAAATGCTGTTCTTTTGAACTTTGGACGCATCAAAGAATCCAGAGAAAATGGTTTCCACAGTAAAATAAGAAATGTTTCTTGAGCAGCAAATCAGCATCAGGATCATGTGACACTGAAGACTGGAGTGATGATGCTGAAAATTCAGCTTGGCATCACAGGAATAAATTACATTTGAAAAAATATTAAAATAGAAAACATTTCAAATTGTAATAATATTTCACAATATTACTGTATGTTTGATCAAATAAATGCAGCATTTTGAGCATAAGAGACTTCTTTCAAAAAGAATCTTACTGACCCCAAACTTTTGAACTGTAGTGTATGTAAAGTCATAACTTAAGGCCATAACTTAAGCTCAGATGGTCATTTTATTGAGTACCTCAATAGTGGGGTCATATTCATCCACAAAGTGATTCTGAATAAGCTGGATGGTTAATGCGCTCTTCCCAACACCACCTGCTCCCACAACAACCAACTTATACTCGGTCATCTTACAGTCCTCAGAGACCACCTGTGATCAAGACAGAGAGAGTGCACACGCATATATTAATAACACAATATTCACAAAATGTTTGACATACAAATCAATACTTAATAACATTTGTGTAACTATGTCATTAAAAACATTCCTTTTTTGAGATAGAGAAAAGGGAAAATCAGAAATAAGTTACACTACCACTAAAAGGTTTGGTGTTGGTAAGATTTACAATATTTTTAAAGTCTCTTATGCTCACAAAGAATGCATTTATTTTATTAAAATTACAGTTTAATACAATACAATTTAAAATAACTGTTCTCTATTTTAAAATTTAATTTATTTCTGTGATGCAAAGCTGAATTTTCAGCATCCTTACTCCAGTCTATAGTGTCACATGATCCTTAAGAAATCCTTTTGTAACATTACTAATTTCTTTACTGTCACTTTTGATCAATTGCTGCATCCTTGCTGAATAAAAAGAATTGATTTAAAAATCTTACTGACCCCAAACTATTGAACAGTATTGTATAATCAAATAACTGTGATTGGTCCAGCTGATTCATCCCTATAATCACTGAGAAAAGTAAAACGCACCACCTGACAGCCGCCCATGCATGTCTTCGACAGTCGTCTGGGTGACTTGCACTGAGTTTACAGACAGCATATTGAACAGTGAATAATATAATTATGTACTTTCTCATATTTTTATGACTTAGTCTACATTGGAAGCTATTCTGTTTCTCTAAGAAATCACTCCCATCTGCAAACAGTAGCCCTGCAATCTATTTATAGAATGGCTAAATGTCAAAAGTCTTTCTCAGAGTACAGCCAGGAAAAAAAATGAACCGCCGAGGTCACTGACCCCTGAACCGTTTTTACTAGCTCAACCTAAACCTGAGACACAGGCTTCAGGTCAAAACATCTATTTTACAGTTAACAATTAAAAAGAGTGATTCATCTGCGCCTGTTCCAAGGGAAAAAAATGTCGTTTGTCTTTGTAATCATTTATCAAAATTAAATAACATGTTCTTCCTCTTCAGCAACTTTCCTTTCCCACTGACTATGCTGATATGTGGCTACTGGAAACAGCTTTTGGTTTAAAAAAACTCACATACAGTGCAGTGACAGTGACAGTCTGGATGCATTCTTTTAAGAACCACCAACATCCATTTGTGTGTGTAATATATATATATATATTAAAAAAAACTTCCCACCCTCTTTTTTCTTGTTGAATATAAAAGTAAAATACACAGTATAGAAGTAAAATGGGTTGTGAGCAGCAGGGCATGTGAATTAAAAACAATATGTAAACAGATAAATAATTTATGCTGCAATATTCCATAAAAAATAAGAATGAAAATGTCAATTGCGATTTCATGACTGATCAAAATTGATTCGTTTTGAGACTTTAAATGACAGGATACTAATTGATTAATATCAATCTTTTTTCTTAAAGAAATAGTTCACCTTATTTTGTCATTTTGGGATAATGGCAGTTACCAATTCACTTTTATTGCATTGCACTGGCAATTTTAAACTCAAATGTTGTTGTGCTCTGTAAATATGCACTTTCAACTGGTATGAATATTTCATACCATCCCATTACCTTTCCTGAGGCTTTTATGCTCTCACAACCAGAGAGAATATTCCCCGGGTGGTTTTAGATATTTGAACAAACATAGTGATTTAAAACTAACAGTATTGAGATGTTTTTGGTGGAATAAACCATCAAATTAGGTCAAATAGTAAATACCGGGCAAAGGAAACTTCAAATATCATTTAAGGATACATTTGACAAGTTATTAAACAGACAACATGCCTATAAAGAGCCCTAGACTACATGTATTCCTCATGTGCCAAAATGCTGTCTATGTAGACAGTTCACTGGGATTTGAGGCACAGCCTATATGTCGCACAAAGAAGCACTTATACCTAGTGTTTACAGGTACCAATACACATGAAAATGCATGTAAACACCCGAGGACGGTAATAAATATGAGGCAGAGGGTTTAAAAGGCGTGGAGAAGGAAACTCACCGCTTACTCTGCAGTTCTGCGACCTCTGGCTGATCTGATCAACAGGGCTCCGCTAATTACTGCTCTCTCGCCCAAAATAATGCCATGGGGAGCACTTTAAAAGTCGCTTCACACTCGTCTGGAAGCAACGTAACCCCTACCAACAGGATTAGTTAGGAGGCTATAGATTCAGCTTGTAAAAACAGCAGTTAAAGAAATCTATCTAAAGTTTTGAATAAGAGTTGAACTAGCAGCTTCCCCCAGAACTTCACGATTCAGAGCGACTTCCGGCTTCAGAATTCCACAAATCATGTCAAAATAAAAGTCCAGCCGCTGTGGCCATATACATAATAAATACATAGGTCGCTTTGGAACGTTGCTGCGATGACGTCACTTTGTAGGATAACTCCGAAGTCAGCGGCGCATGGATTACCTCGATCGAAAAGCTATGCATTTTCCCCATAAATTTTTGGAAAATCGCAAAAAATAAGATCCGTGTTCAACAAAGAGTTGTGACCCTTACACGTTTTGTCTATCAAGATAATATTTACAAGTTAATCCAAAATGTATACATTTTGAAGCCTATATAAAGTTTAAAAAACCACAAGCAGACACAATAAAGTTTAAAAAAACACAAGCAGGTTATAACTGGTGTGTTTTATGTCATAGATCAAAACGTGAAAATATTTAGAGGCTTTGTCAACCACAGACCTTATTTCAGGCGATTTAGCAAAAATCCATAGACTTAGGGCGAGGGAACCGGAAGTGCTAAAATGCTAACTCACTTCCGCGTTTTGGCCTACAAAGTGACATCATAACTTCGGCACTTTATTGCTGAAGGGCAAAATTGCACTGTAAACAAATGCAAGTAATCGTGTGAGCTGCGGTTTTTCAGGATAAAAACAAAAATAACGTTTACATTTATCAACCGATTTCAGTGGTTTGTGCGTGGTGTACAAAATTTTCTAGTTATTTAATCTCAATATTTAGACTTATAAAATATTTTTTTATTAAGGAATTGTCAAAGCTCAGGCTTGTTATGTATTTGGCTTTTTATTCTTGGATAAGAATTGCGAAGACCCCCATACTGAGATACAATTAAATTTTCACATTAAATGAAATCAAGTTTTCTTATTGTGGAAAAAGCATTTTCTGTCTTTAACCCGATTTGAGCTTTTCTTGTGCTTATGACCGCCAATGTCCGCCATTGAGAAAATGAAACAAATCGGCAAATACAAATCACACCGGCAGGCTGCTTTCTGTATTTTTATAGCACTAAAATGATAGATATGTACAGATAGATACTCAAAATATACAATAACAAAGATAGTAAGTAAGTCCGGTCAATTCTCACCACCAGTCAAGTAAAACATAAATGGAATAATGTGTAATTGTGAATTGTGCAATCACAATTTTTGTTACAATTATTCTCTATTACGCACAAAGTCAAACCAATACAACATTTTAAAATGAACTATGTACAACAGAGGAAAAACATTTATAAAGCATTTGCACAATGTATATTTCACATAAATAAGAACTAACTAAAATACACACAATTTGCTTAATTCATATAAAACCTGAATTTAAATAAGACTGTATTTTATTCGCATTGTATTTACAAATCTATAACAAATTAAATCATTAAAGTTAATTGTACAACTAATAATATGGTTGGAAAAACTGCATGAAAACAATCTCTGTCTTAATGTGCCACACTCCTAAATGTGTCAGCAGTCAAACGTGATGCAAAACAGAAAATACCATTATTTCTTGTGAAAGGTGCTTCTTTCCCAGTCAAATTATTCTAGGAATTTTGGCAGTACACTGCATCCATACCAAGTGACAATGACTTCTATTGGTTCCCTGCAGGGGGAAAAACATCAAATACATGACAAATACTGAGAACAGCTGTTACAGTAGCTGCGCATCACAACGAGAAATCTCTTTCTTCCTGGAAACCAGTGATCTAAGTCCCTTATTCTTAATCGCAGTCTGTGTTTATTTTTGATGACCTGGACAGAAGCAGTGTGGTAAACCTTCAAGCTCCAGCGGAGGGGCCGGTAAATAAGACAGGAAACAGATGATTCGGTTTGGGAGGCCCAGTTGAGTCAACACCCCCAGCGCCCGTTTCCCGAGGGTATTTCTGAGAGCAATTCTGCATAACTGCTGAAGACTGAGGGGTGTGGCTGAAAGACAGCAAAACAAGAAGTTGTCATTGGGACAATGAAATAAATTTTCTGCTTTAGCAAAACTAATAAAAAAAATTTTTTTTAATTCTTACAATTTATTATGACTTTAAAGCAGTATTTTTTTTATTTATTTATTAAATTATTTTTTATTATTTAATATTAAGTTTTCTTATGACAAAAAGAAAAGAGAGACAGGTCATTTTTTGCCGCGGTGTCTTGAAGAAAAAAACACATCCCTTAAGTTTAGCAGTTTAGTTTCAATAAATGGTCTGGTTGAGTTAAATGGAGTTCTGAATGTTAGACCAAGGTTCATATTACAATGAAATCTCAAAAGAGCAGAGAAAATTTTATGTCTCATATTAATATGACCACTTTAAGAACAACATCTTCCATCACCATAACAGTTTAAAAACGTATAAACTGAGTACTTATACTTACATTCATAAAGCTCCAGGCAGAGGGCAGATGGTGAGCCGGCTCTGGTGTACTGAATTGGCTTTTTGCCAAGGTTGTCTCTGGCTAAAACATTTCCCCCAAATTCTACCAAAAGCTCAATTAGTTCCAGATTTTTCACTTTAGCAGCATGATGTAGTGCGGTCTCATGAAGTTTAGCAGCATTTACATTTGCACCTAAAAACATGAAAGGAATACATAGACATCATAGGAAGAACATGCACAAAAGTGTATTTTTTATTATGTGTTACAACAACTGAACAAGAGATTTGATTCATGTTCCGTTTAAGTTAGTGCACATCGCAGTAAATCACTTTACAATAAGGTTTCATTTGTTTTAACTATATTGAACTAACAATGAACAATACTTCTACAGCATTTATTCATCTTAGTTCATTTCAATATTTACCAATACATTTTTAGAATCAAATGTTTTATATGTTAACATAAGTTAATGCGCTGTGAACTAACATGAATGAAGCAACGAGCAATTGTATTTTATATAACAGATTAATAATGCTGTAAGAAAAATATTTCTCATTGTTAGTTTATGTATTAACCAATGTTAAAGTCACCATGAAATCAAAATTGACAGTTCCCATCTTCTGTGGAATATTTCAGTACTTATTATAAATGATTTATCCGTGCACAACTTTTTTTATTTATTCAATTGCACTTGTAATTTTTAATCAAAATAACTTTACCTCAGCGACATCTCTTCTCGGATGATGTGTTTACTGGCGTGAGGGCGGGGCAACCTGTCACTCACATGAGGACGTCGACCAATTATAGGAAACCATCCAATCAATTCCCATTGGACAAAATCAAGTCTCTCCCTACATTTTTGTCTTGTTCAAGAAGCCACTTAACTCACATATGTCACAATACGGAAGAAAAGACTATCACAACTTCTGTTTCATGCCGACTTTAACAGATGAGACCTTATTATAAAATGTTACCAGTATTCCAAATAAAAAATAAACACAAACAACTGGAAATGCAGAAACTCACCTGCGTTCAGCAGAACCTTGACGCAGCCGAGATGCTGCCTTGCACACGCCACATGCAGAGGGGTGCCAAAGTGACAGTCATGGGCTTCCATAAATGCACCTTCATCAATCATGAGCTGAACACATTTAGAGTTACCTGGCAGACAAAAAAAATAAATAATTTTAAATCATTCTGAAAGAATTTGTCTTTAAATAATATTCATTGTTTTTCTCTCATCAAATATCATATTTTAGACCACTTTCACAATACACATTGTTTATAATATCTTCATTAAGTAATAATAATTGAGTTACAGCTGTGTTCAACTGCTCATTAATGCAAATATCTAATCAGCCAATCACATGACAGCAACTCAATGCATTTAGGAATGTAGGCCTAGGATACATCCAAAATCGCATACCTTCCTACTATATAGTAGGCGAAAAACACAATGTGACAAAAGAAGAATGTCCGAATTCACAGTACTCATAAAAGAGAAGGCAAAAAGTACCTGGTCCTGGATAACCAACTTCTTCCAGCGAGATTCTGAAGTGTGCATACAGTGGATACTTTACTATCCCATGAGACCACGGGAGAAGATTTATAAATGGCAGTGAAGCGACGTAACTGACTCTGGTAGGTCACATGATAATGACAACATGACGAATGTAGTATGTCCTGATTACATTCATACTACAAACACTCATACTATAGAACATACTTTTTTAGCGGTCGTGAAGCGTACCTACTCTAGAGTATCTAGAGTGTGCAATTTCGGATGCAGCCACTGTCAAGACGAACTGCTGAAATTCAAACTGAGCATCAAGAATGGGGAAGAAAGGTGATTAAAGTGATTTTGAACATGGCATGGTTTTTGGTGCCAGACGGGCTGGCCTGTGTATTTCTGAAACTGCTGATCTACTGGGATTTTCACCATCAATGGTACGAACAAGAGAAAATATCTAGTGAGTGGCAGTTCTGTGGGTGAAAATGCCTTGTTGATGCCAGAGGTCAGTGGAGAATGGCTAGACTGGTTCGAGCTGATAGAAAGGCAACAGTAACTCACATCACACTTGTTACAACCGAGGTGCAGAAGAGCATCTCTAATCGCACAACACTTCAAACCTTGAAGCAGATGGACTACAGCAGCAGAAGACACACACACCGGTGACACTCATCTTCTAAAGCTACTTCCAGCAGAAAACACACCATGTCACAAAGCTCAGCTCATCTCAAACTGGTTTCTTGATCATGACAGTGAGTTCACTAAACTCAAATGGCCTCAACAGTCACCAGATCCCAATCCAATAGGGCAGCTTTGGGATGTGGCGGAACGGAAGATTTGCATCATGGATGTGCAGCCGACAAATCTGCAGCAACTGCGTGATGCTATCATGACAATATGGAGCAAAATCTCTGAGGAATGTTTCCAGCACCTTGCTGAATCTATGCCATGAAGAATTAAGGCAGTTCTAAAAGTAAAAGTGGGTCCAACCCGATAAAGTGGGTCCAAGGTGTACCTAATAAAGTGGCCAGTGAGTGTATATCCAACTTTATTTAAAGAGCTGTATTTTGGCACTTTTACACTGCATGGTACGGTACGGTACGGTTCGGTACGGCACGCTTTGGCGCTTTTCCACTGCATGGTACGGTACGGCTCGCTTTAAATGGTACCACCTCTGTTGAGGTTCCAAGCGTACCGTACCGATACTAAAATGTGACGTGGAAGCACTGTAGATCACTGATTGGTCAGACAGACAGAATCGTCACTACCAGCGTCTTTGTATTTGCGAGACATCAAACCCGCTAGATTTAAATAGCCAGTAACAGCCTCCAATGTTTTAAAACTACTTGCTTGACTTGCTTGAAGAAAAAAAACTTCCAAAAAAGAAATGGCTGAATCGTGGTCAGTTGACGAGAAGCGCAGACGTTCCTCTTGTTAGTTGCCGAGGAGCGGATAAACTATAACGATCAGTCATAATCCCACTCACTTAGAAGCGATACTAACTGCAGTGGAAAAGCAACCGAGTTAAAGCGAACCGAACCGAGCCGTGCCGCGCCGAGCCGAGTCGTACCACGCAGTGGAAAAGCGAAGCGAGCCGAACCGTGCCGAACCGTACTGAGCCGTACCGAGCCGTACCATGCAGTGGAAAAGCGCCATTTGCTAGTATATACAGTACCGCTTTATGCAGGTATGCTATGTACATGTATATGCAGGCATTGTATATATGCTATATATTGACAGCCTTAATCATACATACATAAACGACCCTAGGTTAAATCAACCATCAGGTCACCTTACCGCCCATGCAGGCTTCATGCAGGGGTGAGAAGGTGAAGAGGGGAGGGTTCACCATGGCTCCATGTTCTAACAGCAACTTCACACACTCCAGACTACCAGCAGCACAGGCGTCACACAACGGAGTGCTGCCGTCAATGTTACGAGCATCAACCTGTTGACAATGACACCAGCAAATAAACAACTGATGTGACAGATTCATGAGGCCTACAGTATGGAGGAGCTCCTTACATGAGCTCCAGCATCCAGAAGCAGCTTCACACACTGTGTTTGGCCCTGTATACAGGCCTCATGGAGGGGTGTGATAGAGTCCACGGCCACAATGTTGACAGATGCTCCATTCTCAATCAGTTTTTGGAGCTGCACAGCTCTGCCCTGAGCCGCGGCCTCATGGACTGCTGAACGATCAGTCCAGAACCCCAGACCATGTGCTGTGGGTAGATGAGACAGACAGAATAGCTTTAGATAGGCGTTTATGGTAGATATGATTGATTTCATTAATTACTCACCCTCATGTCGTTCCGAACCCGTCAAGACTTTCGTTCATCTTCGGAACACAAATTAAGATATTTTTGATAAAATCTGAGAGCTTTCTGTCCCTCCATTGACAGCTACGCAATTGACATTTTGAAGCTTCAAAAAGTTCATAAAGAAATCGTAAAACTAATGTATATGAATTGAGTGGCTTAGTCCAAATTTTCAGACAAATTTTCATATCCCTTTATATGACGAAAATATAGAATTTAGACTTTTCATCAACTCACACATCAGATCTGGTAAACGGCAGCTCACGCATGTTCGCTTGATGTGCGAGAACCAAATGAGGTTCATTCTGATGTGTTACCCAGCACGTTTGAACTTCCACAAGAGGTTTGTTCTCGCGCATCAAGCAGATTCCGTTGAGCTTCTGTTTGTGTTCACTGATCAATGTCTAAATGTGAATAAAAAGCCTAAAATCAATCTGTTCATAAAGCGATCGAGTCTCTTTTGAAAATTTGGACTAAAGCGCTTAATTCATATGGATTAGTTTTAAGATCTCTTTATGAACTTTTTGAAGTGTCAAATTGGTAGTTAAGTAGCTGTCAATGGAGGGACAGAAAGGTCTCAGATTTAATTAAAAACATCTTAATTTGTGTTCCGAAGATGAACAAAAGTCTTACAGGTTTGGAACAACATGAGGGTGAGTAATTAATGACAGAGTTTTCATGTTTGGGTGAACAATCCCTTTAAGTGTAAAAACTAAATAGGTAAATAGTGCAATTTATACACAAAAGGGAATTGCAAAAATATCAAATATTTAGTAATTCAGTATAGTAATAATTTTGTATTTAGTTCTATTTAAGTCGTGTTGTACTCCATTAGAAGATGTAGAGGTAAACTACAGCATTCTAGGAAACGACGTTTTGGACATTATCACGTAACAGCCTGGTGTCAAGACCATTTATTTATTCCAGGGAACAGAAAAGGGACAGATAAAAAGGACATACACAGGACAGTGAAACTGACTCATCAACGTGTTGACTCAGGTAAAACTGATCCAGGGCTTTAGTAACCTGCTAATTGTCATTGGTGACTGATTCAAGGCCAAACAGCATGTGATCACACAACAGTTATTCTGGCAACATATGTGTCATCTAGCCTTGGTCTGCACAATTATATTAAAACGTGTCATATATTTACAGTTAACTCTGTCAGTCAAATGATTACCAGACTGCTGGTTCATTGCAGTGTAACAAGTCTCATATAAGAGAAAGACATCTTGCAATCTGCATGTAAACTTACCAATATCTCCAAACAATGAAGGTCTTGTGCGCGTTATTTCAAATTCCATCATTTATTCCAAATCATAAGAGAATAAATATATGCGTCACATATATATGATTCACGAGGGTATCGTCAGCCATAGTTTACAAACAACTAACCCTTTTTTCAAACGACTGGCGAATGATGCTGTTGGTCCTTCCTTCGAGAGTAAGACATAATATTGTCGTGCAGGGGGCGCAATTTGGCTCAAAAAGACGAATTCTCGTTAAACCGCATTGAAATCTCAACGAGTTTTTTTTTTCGTCTTATTGAACTTGTTTGTACATTAAACTTGTGATAGTTTTAAAAGGTTAATTTCAATGATTGGTATCTGACTTATAAATGTGCAGCCTCGTGAGCAATCTGTATAAAAATGAGAAAATATAAATAATTATCGAATAAGCACAAATGACTGTGATTGGTCTATCCTCACCAGCGCAGAGAAAAGTAATAGTTGCCACCTGACAACGCACGTCTATTTCGGCTGAGGTCTAAAGGATAATTTCCATCCGAATAAGGTCGTTCATAAAATTTACTAGTAGCTGAACTGGAAAAGAGAAGGAAAATTGTTGAAATAGCAGTTTTTATTAAGACCAAGGAGCGATTGAAACCCACCGTATCTGACCAATTAGAGAAACCGTTCTTGCTGCCAAGCTCCGCCCATTTAGAGACCTCTCTCTGGCTTATCATTATTAGCAGGTCTGAATTTCTAATCAGTGTCAAAGCGCGACGAGACGACGCTCTTTGGACTGGGGAAGCAGAGACTAAACAATACCTTTGGCATATTTTCCCTCACAAGCTAGTTTATTTCATGTGCAAAGGAACGATGCATATCAAGCAAAGCAACGATGCATATCAAGCAAAGAAGCATAAGTTCATACATTGACTTTCATTTTGAGCAACAGAAACATTACCTAACCATGCAATAGTACCATTCACAACGACAAATGAATTGTATGAACATTTTCAGCCTTTTCAATGTAATCAGTATGAAAAATATGTATGTTTTCAGTCACAGTTTTCAGTTTATCATAAAATGTCTCAAAAAGTTTCCTTCAAGCGGCTTCATTAGTGATGATGAAACTGAAATGTCTTCTAAACAAGTTCAGGGGCTGGTTGCATAAACAGCCATTATGTTAAGACAGTGTCTTAAGTTCTAGTATGACCCACCAGCAGTTAGTAAGGGGAAGTCAGTCTTACCTTTCGGTATCAAATTAGGCCACTACATATTTATGTAGGCTAACTGATTTAAAAAAGCAATGAAAAGCCTTAAAGAAAAAAAATTATGTCTAATTAAGACTAGTCTTATGCAACCAGCCCCAGGTGAAGAATACCAGACGTACCAACAATATTTTCAAGTGTACAAGTGGGTCAAGAAGTTTGAGACCACATTGGATCCAGAAATGTAAATAGGCATTTCATATTTAACACAAAGTTATGATGTAAAACAAAGAAGAAATAGATCAAGATGCTAATCAAAGAAGCAACTGTGCCCATAGCAGAGCACAAGATGTTTCTAAATCATGCTGGATAGCATGTTCATCAGCTGATGTTTGCTCAAGTGCACATTTATGTTTTTTTTTTCAGCTTTCAATCACATTTTTATGCTGAAAAAAAATGTTGTCTCAGATGTTCGGACCCCATTGTATGTCTTGGGTTAAAATAAAGACATTTTCACCAGCTGATCCTTCCTGATTTTACATTCCTACACACATAAAAAAAGAAACATTCTTTTAAAGGAATAGTTCACCCAAAATGACAAATCTGTCATCATTCACTCTTCTTCATGTTGTACCTAAAGAATGTTTTTTTTTTTTTCTCCTGTAAAACACAAAATTACAATCGCTAGAAGAAATCTTAAACAGTTCTTGCCATACATTGCTTGTTGGAACTTGACAGGAGGGTGAGGAAATAATGACAGAATTGTCATTTTTGGGTGAGCTATTCGTTTAGAGTGGATGAGCAGCATTACAATGACCGAAGCACTTCTGTGAACCACTGAACAACAAAAGCAACAAAGTAGAGCTGCACGATTAATCGTTAAAAGATTGTGATTCAAATACCCAGGCAATCTTTTTCCTAAAACGACATCGAATCGGCTATATCTATCGGTAATGTGAAACTGGTTCACACTGCGATGCATGCCACCATTTTGGGAGGATTGCCCTCTGCTACTAATCCTTTGACAAGTATGATCACAGCGAACATTCAAATCTGTGTTGGCGCTTCCGCTGACCCAGACAAAGCAGCTGTCATTGGTATAAAACAGCTTAACAAACAGTCTTTTCAACCACACAGTATCATTAATTCTGTGTTACAGTAATTCAAGTTATCACGGAAGTACTGGGATAAAAGTTTATAAATCAGATATAAACGATTATGTCTACAGTAGCAATCAAAATAGAGTAAATCACCTTTTAAAAGTAACTCAAACTTCAAATAAAGAATGTATCAATTACATAATTTCACCAGTAGGTGTCGACAAGTGAATGTTAAATTTATTTGTCATTGAATCATTCGAGATTTGTTCAAATATACTGATTCATCAAGTATTGAACCAAGTGAAGTCTTTATGAGTGAGTGATTGAATCATTCACTCAAACCAAATTTTTAAAATAATTAAAATTAATTAAAAATGTTTAAATAGACTGCAGCATTTTTGTCAGAACCTCTAGTTAATTACGTTATTTTGTTGTCTTTTCAGAATCATGGGAGAATCGTGATTTCTATTTTAAACTAAAAAAAATTGTGATTCTCGATTTGTCCAGAATCGTGCAGCTCTACAACAAAGAGCTAATATCACAACACTATCATTGTGCTGGCCAGAAGTATCCATTAAAGCAACTAAACATCAGTGGAGCGGAGATGGTCAAGACTGTGAGAAAAGTCTGTATCGCTGGGAGCGAGTTGAGGCTGGGAATGGTGCCGTTGTCGATCTTTTGACTGAGAGACGTGGCTTGTGTGCGAGAGTGAGGGGAGAGAGCTGTACGGCCCTTCTTTTTGACCCTCCTCCTTCAAATGCTTCTCCTGATTGGGCACCGGGGTCCACGGTTGCCACGAATCTACAGTGGAGCAGCTCTTCGTCAGCTGAGGCTTCCTCTGCGCAGAAAAGACTTTGCTGGAAGAGCGGAACTGTCAATCAAGAGAAGACGACTATGAGACATGCTCATGCATTTTTTTTTTAAGGTGCAAATTTTTTGGAGATAATTGAAAAATTATTTACAAAATGAAGCTAGAATTGTTGTTAATTTTGTAGAAGCTGATGTGATGTTAAGGCGTTCTACATTGGATGGTGATAAAATATATAGTATTTATATTTGATATAATAATTACAATTTCTAGTAATTATTACACTCAGCGGGGTTCTATATAGACCTTATGTAGCTCCGCCTCTATTGTGTTTGGTTTTCAGGCTCGTATTTCCACAGCATGAAGGTAAGATCTTAGGAATTTATAATGAACCGCTCATTTTAAAATCTTTAAAATATCCGCTTCAAATGTTACAAAGCTCATGATAACTTTCGGTAACTTTACAATAAGTGAATCCACTTCACCAGCTAATTATTCTTCGACGACGATGCCATATAAATTTACAGAGCTACCACAAAAATGAAAGTTCAAAGACAAAATTCCAAAGATGTTTATAAGCTTGTTTCTCTGGTGCATAAGTTCTATAGAACCCTAGGGTTCTTGACTCAATTTTAAAGAACACTTTATGCCAAAAAAGGTTCTATATAAGGAGAAATGTCTTAAATGATTGCATAATACTTTCATGTTTAAAAGGTTTTCAATTTGTTTTCTAGTGATAAAGTGTTTACAAGTGGTTTAATTCATAATAATTTTTCAAAATATTCTTTATTCAAAATAAAAGAATTATTAAAACAAGATTAATTAATTAATAATAAATACATAAAATGATCCCATGATGGGAACCCTAAAAGGCCTGACAAAACCCTTTATGGTTCTATATAGAACCTTTTCTTCTAACATAAAACCAGATGGAATG